>VZRS01011367.1:0-10632 GCA_013398055.1 Ifrita kowaldi
GCTGTTCCCTGCTCCTGCTCCCATTTGAGGTGTTCCCTGCCTGCTCCTGCTCCCACCTGAGCTGCTCCCTGCTCCTGCTCCCACCTGAGCTGTTCCCTACCTGCGCCTGCTCCCACCTGAGCCATTCCCTGCCTCCTGCTCCCACCTGAGCTGTTCCCTGCCTGCTCCTGCTCCCACCTGAGCCATTCCCTGCCTCCTNCTGCTCCCATTTGAGCTGTTCCCTGCTCCTGTTCCCACCTGAGCCGTTCCCTGCTCCTGCTCCCACCTGAGCCATTCTCTCCCTGCTCCTGCTCCCCCCTGAGCCACTCTGCCTGCTCCTGCTCCCATTTGAGCTGTTCCCTGCTCCTGCTCCCACCTGAGCTGCTCCCTGCCTGCTCCTGCCCGTCCCCCCGGGGCTGTGCAGGCAGCAGGCGCCGTGCACTCCGCACACAGACGTTCTTGTAGTCCACCTCCAGCACATGGCCACTCCTGCTGCACACAAAGCTGTAAAAAAACAAAACAAAACAGGAGAGAGACTTGCTTTTAGTAAAAAACCAGCCTGGTTTACCTGTTCAACTGGTTTGTGTAAAGCAACTCTGGTCACAGTAATAAAAGAGGTCAACAAGGTGTCCAAGTGTTCCATGTGCTACCCCACACATATCCAAGGAAGTCAGAGCTTCCAATTTGGTTTCCTGACCCTTTGGAACAGAAATTAGCAAACGAGCTAAAAGCTTGCCATAAACTCCAGGAAGGAGCCTCCCTCTGCCACAGGCCAGCTGAGCTGACAGCTCTGCCTTTGTAGGACCAAATGTGGTGGCAACAAAGGTCTGGCTTTGATGATTAAAATAAAACAACGAAGTGTGTGTCTGTATGCAAGAGGATGTGTACCAGGCTCCTCCCGCTGCCCCAGGAATCCAACAGAGAGCTTCAGGTGGGGAGAGAGCCACTAAACATGGCAGAACAGCAGCATGGCAAGAGGAAAGAGGCTGTTCTGCAAGCAGCCAAATCCCTTTTGGGAGGTGCCATGTGCTGAGCAGGGAGAGGCTCTCCCAGCTCCAGAAGGAGAACACAGAAGGAATACAGCTCCAGCTGTATTTTGAGGGAGAACCCCAGCAGAGCACTGTGCTCGAGGGGGAAGGTGAATGCCAAGCAGGGAGAGCTGCAGAGCTCCCTCCTGCCAGGCTGCCCAGGCCAGGTGACAGCGAGAGCCCCTTACAGCGCGCGGTCCTCCGGCTCCTGCTGGGGCCCGGGCCCCTCCTCGAAGGCCAGGTCGGTGAAGTCCAGGGCGTGGTACTCGCCCAGGCTGACGGGACACGAGCGCAGGGCTCCGCTCCGCACGCGCCACAGCCTGATGTTGTCCCGGCCACACGACACCATCCTGTCCCGGGAGACACGGCCTGAGCACCAGGGCAGGGCTCCTCAGCCCCCTGGGGGAAGGGCAGCGTCCCAAGGGCTACTGGCAGCAAGGACTGAGAGCAGGAATGGCAACCAGATGGCTGCAGCACCACAGCTCCCCCCAGCCGTGCCAGAGTTCCGGAATAGAAGTGGTTTGGGGTGAAGGGACCTTACAGCTCATCCCATTCCACACCCTGCCATGGGCAGGGACACCTCCCACTATCTCAGGTTGCTCCAAGCCCCATCCAGCCTGGCCTTGGGCACTGCCAGGGATCCAGGGGCAGCCACAGCTTCTCTGGGCACCCTGTGTCAGGGCCTCCCCACCCTCCCAGGGAACAATTCCTCCCCAGTATCTAAGAATCAATACCTTTGATTTCTTTTCTTGGCACACTACCTGGTATCATCAAAGAAAGCAATCTTCATGGCCTGGATGTCCACATCTGTGTGTGCTTTGGCCAGCACAGCCACACCTCCACCACGGGTCACTTGAGCAGTGTTCCACACCACCACCATCTGAAGCAAGAAAATATGATGGGAGAGCTGCTCAGAACCTTGGCAGGAGAAGAGCTTTTCATCCAGCAGCTGCTCCAGAGCTGGGCATGAAGTACTGATAACAGAGCTCGAGCAGGGAAATAAAACCCATTGCACAGAGGGTTTAGGACAGTCCGACAGCTTTGCAAAGCTTCATGGCAATATCCTTGTTTGCAATCCATAATTAGAGGTTCTAAATCCCAGGGCTGCCTGGCAAGAGGACTTAGGCTTGGAAAGAGAATCCACAGAGCAGTGGGAACTCTGCCTGCTGGGATAGAGGAGCTGTCCCAGGGCTGAGGAAGCAGGAGGCAGCACGTGCCCACTGCTCCAGTGCAGGTCTGTGTGCCCTCAGTGCCCATCACCAGGGGCACGAGTCACACCCTCTGCCTAAAGCACAGGGGCAGATGCCTGAGGAGATGCAGGAGGATGCTCTGCATTCCAGAACAGTGTTAAAACCAAACCCAGCACCACCTCAGAGGCTGGGATGGGCTGCGGCATCGCCCTGGGAGAGGTGCTCCCCCAGCACCCCCATTCTCCCACCGTGCTTTCACCCCGCTGATCCCACCTCCCCAGCTCCCCCATGGATCACAGAACACTGCCACACGCTGGGAAAAGCACGGAGCACTGTGTGGCTTTTCCTTCACTTAGTGACGGCACAGCTAATTGCCCATGGTCGTCACTAAAGGATGGAAACAGTGGATGAAAAACAGTTCCACTGACAAAACCAAACCCCCAGTCCCATGGAACAAGTTTATTTTTGACTGCTACATGTGGGATCTGCGTCATCCCCAGCTACAAAGGTGGGCGGCAGCTCCAGTGCCCAGCATCCCTTCCCACAGTGATGCCTGGAGCTGGAAGATTTCACCTCACATCCTGCCCTAAATGCTATTAAAATAAAGATATAATCCCATCACCCTGCCTGGGTTCTAGCTGGGACCACTCCAGGGATAGAACAGCCCCAAAGCACAACTCCAGCAGGTCTCTGTGGCTGCTGCCAAAAGGATTTGTTCACTTGCAGCTGAGGAACACCCACAAGCATCAGGGAGAGGGAAAGCATTCTCTAGGCAGCTAATGAGAAAGGGATGTCCCCCAAGAACATGTCTAGGAAAGCCCAGAGCAGAGGTTTGCCTGGAAAATACCTACAGAATCTGGAAGAACAGCTCTCTCAGAGAAATCTCCCAGCCCCAGGGTCAGCTCTCACCGTTTTGCTGTGCACGTCCTTCCCGACACCACACAGAACAGCTCCGCTGTGGGAAAAGCTGCAAGAAGAGAGACCTGGTGAAAAACAGCTCCTTGCACCCCGAGTTCATCCCCACGGGGCATAAAAGGGGACAAGTTGTGGGGATAGGGAGACTGCAAGAGCTGAAGGGATAAGCTCAGCAGAGAGCTGGCAGCATATCCAGGCCAGCTGCCAGCAGGTCTCGCTGACAAACACAGGCAGCTGTAATTCACCCCTGGTTTGTCACACGGGAACAGCACGGAGAAGCCGCCGTGCCGCAATGCTGAACGCACCCCTGCCCCCACCGACACCCACCTGAGGGACACGAGGGACTGCAGGTAGGTTTTGAAGAGGCAGAGGCAGGTTCCCGTGGGGAAGTCCCAGAGGCGCCCCACGCCGCGGGGCCCGGCCTGTGCCGAGGCCAGCAAGGTGCTGCTCCCGCTGAACGCCAGCACCGACACCTGCGGGGAGCACCGGGACACAGGATCCCAGCAGAGCTGGCACCAGGCTGCAAGGACAGGGCTGCCATCAGGGCTTGCAAGGGTTACACTCACCTTGTCTGTGTGGCCAAGGAAGAACCTCTGCTTGCCAGTCTTGAGGAGCAGGGCGACGATGACGGCGTGGCAGGGGTACACCACGGCCGTGCTGTCCCGCGTCCACAGCGCCTGCAGCACCGAGACAGGGGGGACACGGCTCCAGGACCGCCCCACAGCCCTGGCACAGAGTTCTTTCCCAGCCCTGGAAGTGTTCAAGGCCAGGTTGGATGGTGTGTGGAACAGCCTGGGCTAGTGGGAAGTGGAAGGTGGCCCTGCTCATAGGCTTTGAGGTCCCTTCCTTACTATTGAACAGCAGATCCAAGGAAAATGACATTGCTGGCAGAGCCTTGAGCTGACTGAACCAAACCAACCCTTCCTTTACCCTAAAACAGACCACAGGCAAGGCCCAGTGTGCCATGGAAACAATCCAAAACACAGCCCTTCCTCTCCAGCCTCCAACAAAGCAGCACCAGTTTTAATGTGTTAAAAAGATGTGAAATTTAGTGAAGGGTCTGGAGCACAAGTCTGATGAGAAGCAGCTGGGGGGGCTCAGCCTGGACCTTCTGGGTCTCCACAGCTCCCTGACAGGAAGGGGCAGCCAGGGGGGGTCGGGCTCTGCTCCCAGGGAACAGGGACAGGATGAGAGGGAACGGCCTCAAGTTGCACCAAGGGAGGGTTAGGTTGGATATTGGGGAAATTTCTTCATGGAAAGGATGGTCAGACACTGGCACAGCTGCCCAGGGCAGTGCTGGGGTTACCATCCCTGGAGGGATTTAAAAGCTGTGTAGATGTGGCACTTGGGGACACGGGTCAGTGGTGGGCCTGGGAATCCTGGGAAAACAGTTGGAATTGATGACCTTAGAGGGCTTTTCCATCCTATGATTCTATCTAAAGGGCCCCATAATTTTTAATTCACCATCCTAACAGCAGAGGAGCTGTGCACAGATGCTCAGGCCCATCCACTTTGGGATCATTTTCCACATCAAGCAGTGCCACGCTCAGCTGCATTTCACACCTCCAGAACATCCATATCCTGGCCACACAATGACACATCAACTCCCCAAATCATCCAAGCCACTGACCCATTTGGTGCTGCAGCCTCCAAAGCCAATAATTGTTCTCAGCTTCAGGATGGGATCCGGTACAAGCCCCTGGAAAAGAAAACCAGACAGCACCATCATGCTTAGAGCCAGGCTGGACTCCTCCCTCCATGGGGCACCCCAGCCCCAGTGCTCAGCTCTCTCTGAAGCACAGAGGCAGCTTTGGGTTTTTCCTGTCAGAGGGGAAAGCTTTAAAGCATTTAACCTGGCAGAGTCAAGCCTGGCAGGCAGGAGGAGCTGCGGTTTCAGGGTTAAGCAGCTCTCCCATCCAGCCCCAGTGATGCCCAGAGACCTGGGGCCACTGTGGGAATCCCAGACTGGTTTGGGTTGGAAGGGACCTTAAAGTCCATCCACTTCCACTCCCCTGCCACAGATAGGGACACCTTCCACTGTCCCAGCTTGCTCCAAGCCCTGTCCAACCTGGCCTTGGACACTCCCAGGGCTGTCCTGCAGGCCAGGGCTCACCTGTGGGATGGCACAAGGGCCAGAGCCCTTCCTGTACACACCTGGGCCTTAAGGTCAGCACATCTGAACACAGGGTCCCTCTTTCAAGGCAAGTAGGGGCTGGTGGGAAGAGCTGCTAGTCAGAAAGAGGCATCTTTTGGACTCCCTAAGTTTAACTGAAACTCCAGCGTGAACCTTGTGTTCCCTCTCTCACTTCATTAGAAAGAAACACCCCAAAGCCACCTTGTGACCCTCCAGAACGTCACACACCTCCTCTGAGCCGGGGACAGCTCGGGTTGTCTGTCCCCGCCTCTGATGAGCATAGACATGGATGCCACCATCGCTGAGTGGCAGTGGCTGCCCCGTGTCCCCCGCACTCTGCAGCCTCTGCTTCTCCTCCAGCACGGGGTCTCCAGCAGGCACAGCTCTCAGAGGCCCTGGGACTGCCAGGTGAACCTCAGGGGTGCTTTCCGTGATTACAGGACACCGATGTGGCACCTGAGAATGAGGAAAGCCTCAGACAGAGCTCGGTTCTCCTCCCAGTGCCCAGGGGCAGAGACAGGGAGACACCCACGTCTGTCCTCAGAGCTCTTCACAGCAACACAAACAAGGAGGAAAAAATGTGGAGGGAGAGCAGCCCTGTGGGTACCCGGCTTGGCCAGGCTGTTAACCAGCCGCTCTCCTTACGCTCCCAGCATTGTCTGTGCACAGTTCATCTGCTCCAGACAGCAAACCAGAGCCTTGTCCAAATGCTCCTGGAGCTCGGGCAGGTTTGGGACTGCTGCCCTGGGGAGCCTGTTCAGTGCCTGGCCACCCTCTGGGGGAAGAACCTTTACCTAACATCCATTAAAACCTCCCCTGGCCCAGCTCCAGCCATTCCCTGGGTCCTGTCCCTGGCACAGAGAGCAGAGATGGGAGCTGCCCCTCGGGAGGAGCTGCAGCCCCTGATGAGCTCTGCCCTCAGTCTCCTTTTCTCCATCTGATCGAACCAAGTGACTGCTGCACCTCGTACTCTTCCCCTCTAGACCCTTCATCATCTTCATGGCCATCCTTTGGGCACCCTCTAATAAGGGAGCTTGTGCTCCTCACTTTCTCCCTCTGCACAGCATGAGGATGGCTCCCCCCAGTCCCTCTCCAAACACCCTCCACCACACTGGTAAGCCAGTCTGGACCCCAGCTCCCACATCACCCCCACTGGGAAAGGGGAAACCAGGATGAGGACAGCTGGCTGCAGTCCCAGCAATCCCAGCTCCACACACCGCTCTGCTCCCTGAGGGCACTGATCACATTCCTTAGTCTCCAGACCTCACTTCCTATCTGTAATTTGAAGCCACACCGATCTGCTGCCTCCACAGAGACAGGGAGGATGGATGTCTGGAGACTTCGAGGTACTTGGCACATCTCCTGTCTCTGTGCTGCACCACACTGAACCCCCAGGCAGGAACTCCAGGGCTGTGGTCACCAGACCGTGCCTGGAGCAGCTGCCAATGACAACGAGCAGCTTCTACATCTTAAATTAAGACACAGAAAAGCTCCATGGGAAGCAGGAAGGAAGGAGCTGCAGCCTCCTGCACGGTGCACTTACAGCTTTGGGACTGGTTATGTGATGGACAAGGGACAGGCGGTCACAGACTGCTCTGGAGAGTGTCACCGGCTGGGTCAGCGGGTGGCCGGGCTCCTCCAGGACCTGGTCACCTGGGCAACACAAGGAGCAGGTCGAGCTCTTTTGGAAACCCAGGGCACCTCTCCGGGGTGGCACAGCCTTGGCTGCTGTCCCTGGCATTCCCACCTGCCACAGGACTTGGGAAGCTCTTCTGGATGCAGTCGCACGGCACCTTGGACCCCTCAGATGGGAACCTGAGCAGAACCAGAGGAGGGCACTGTGTAACTGGGATACTGCAGTGGCACCTGGGAACGTCACTTGGTACCTCAGCCTGGCACAGAGCCTCTTCACTGTCTCCTATAAGATCCCCCCTTTTGCCCCACGGTCCCCCAAACACAGGGGATACCACAGGCAGATGACACTAAGGGTGTGTTTGTTAACAACACCCAAATGCTGGAGGTGGGGGGACCAAAATGCCCCCTAGAGCCCCACGTTCACCTGGATCTGTCATTCCTTAAGTGGCACTGCCCATCCTGCCTTTCCCCGGGGCGTGGGGAGCTCTGGGAGCTGCAGTGGGATGGGGAGCAGCCGTACCTGATGTAGTCATAGAGGTCGTGCCACTTCTGCCCCTTGGGCACAGGGAAGGCCAATTCCCGGGGCATGGGAGCGACGCCGCGGCTGGACAGGTCAGCGAGGCGGGCCTCGGAGAACGTCACACCTGGCAGCACAGGGACACACACACACACACAGAGTGAGCTCTGCAGGCCCAGGGAGCTGCCTGAAATCCCATTGGGATACAGACACAAACCACTTCCCACCTGAGAAACAAAGATCACAAGCCTGAGGTTAGCAACAAACACACCGTGCACAGGCGTATTCCTGTAACTCTCCACTATCAAAGAGGAGCCCAGGGCATAAACCCTCGGATTTCAGTTATAAATCCCCAGGCTCAAGATTCATGTAATTTCTGTTCACTGATTCAGCAGTTTCTCTTAAGCTCATAGCCCATTTTCTTATCTCCTCCGTGTATTTTTAAATTTAGGAAAGTGAAATAGGAAAGGTTTCAGGAAAGATACAATAAGTTTTCAGGAATTTCAAAGCAGCCCCTGTAACTTCTTCCTCACTGATGCTTCCCAGCAGGCCAGGCAGTTCAGACAGAATTCCAGCATGAAAAAGGAAAGACAGAAAACAAAGGGTTTGACCAAAGTACCTCTGCCACACTGAGCAGGTGGATAAAAAAAGTAGGTTGGAAGATTTTTGACACAAAAAAAGCACAAGCTCTTGCAGCAGATAAAAGCACAGGTCTTGCAGAAGTGAGGCTTGATGACACCTTTCACTTTTACCCCTGAAAAAAATTTCTAACCTTAGAAAGATATTTAACTTTGCTCTTTTCATTCACTTTTACAGCTGGAAAATGAGAGGATACTTTCTTCCAGAGTTTGGGAGACTGTACTCCATTCCAGATTTCCTTCCAGTGCCTAAAGGGCCTCCAAGAGAGGTGGGGAGGGATTTTGGACCAGGGCCTGGAGGGACAGGACACAGGGAACGGCTTCCCACTGCCAGAGGGCAGGGATAGATGGGATATTGGGAAGGAATTGTTCCCTGGGAGGGTGGGGAGGCCCTGGCACAGGGTGCCCAGAGCAGCTGTGGCTGCCCCTGGATCCCTGGCAGTGTCCAAGGCCAGGCTGGACGGGGCTTGGAGCAGCCTGGGATAGTGGAAGGTGTCCCTGCCTGTGTGGAAACTTAACACTGTACAAGCATTTTGCCCTTTCTTTTCCTATCATAGAGCACCAGCAGTGCTCTGCCAGGGCTGCAAACTCAGCTTTGAACCCCCACGGGCTCCCCCAGGCTGGGCTGGAGCCTCAGGAGAAAGCAGGGGCCACCCCAAGCTCTGGGCCACTCACCTGGCTCAAAGAGCAGGTCGCTGGTGCAGAGGTTCTTCACGAGCAGGTTGGAGCAGAGTTTGACCCCCCGGAGGTGGCTGTACCTGCGGTTCAGGTACAGGCCCAGGATGGAGGGCAGCTCCAGCACCAGGCACGTCCAGCGCACGTCAGCCGGGGCTGCTCCGGGGGCACCTGGGGAGGAGAGGACACGTGGGAAAAGGGATGCTGGGAAAGAGGCTACAGACATGGATCTTGCTGGATGGGAGACACAAGATCCACAGGGTTCAGTGCAAAGTATCTACCAGGCAAGATTCCCACCAGGCCTGTGCTGAGTGGGAGATGGGAGAACATGTCTTGTAGGCTCAGGGGTGGGGAAGGACAGACTGGCATCCCACCACCTCCATGGGCTCATGCCTGGCCTGACACTGCACCCCACTGTTTGGGGGAACAGGGATAGGGGACAGCCCAGCCAGGAGCTACAGCGCTGACCTGGCTGCAGAGGGGCTCCTGCTCAGGCCCACCACTGTTCTCACAAAATCCTGGAATGGTTTGGGTTGGGAGGGACAACCTTAAAACCCATCTCATTCCATCCCCCTGCCACTGGCAGGGACACCTTCCACTATCCCAGGCTGCTCTACGCCCCATCCCTCCTGGCCTTGGACACTCCCAGGGATCCAGGGGCAGCCACAGCTCCTCTTCAAACACATTGAGTCAACCTGAGAGCTCAGTTTGCTTTCTAACAGTTTATTTTGGTGGTGATGTGCCTGCCCAGCCCCAGCACGCAGCTCCTCACCCCGCCGGGCCGTGCCCTCGTTGGCTGCTCCGCAGACGAAGGGGAACTGCAGCCAGGTGGCCGTGGACTTGAATTCCTTGAAGAGGTTGGAGAAGGAGATGCGAACCACCTGGTTATCCTGGGAAGAGACACACACGTGGAGCTTTAGTCACCCTGGTGGCTTCGGCGGGAAGTGCTGCAGAGGAGAAGGCGTGTGGCCCTGCCTCCTGTCCCCTCCACGTCCCCTGTCCCCTGTGGAGATGCCACCAGGATGGAAACCATCTCCAGCCTGGGGTGACCCACCAGCAGCAAAGAGCAGCCAAGTCCTGCAGCCCCCAAGCCCACCGGTGCCATCCCCAGCCCTTCCATCAGCCACGATGACAGTTAAAGAGGCCACCCTGCCTCACGGACCTCGGTGGTGACATCCAGGTGCACGAGGAAGTGCTTGTGGGGCAAGGGCCTGAAGAGCAGGTAGAGGTAGCGCCCGGTCAGCCCCAGGGACTGTGTCCCTGCCCGTGGCAGCTGCAGGTAGCTGCTGGCTGGGTTGGAGCCTCGGATCCGGTAGATTGTTCCCTTCAGCCTCGTGTCCTTTGGAAACCAGGGAAAGATGGGGGTGGGTCAGCACCGCCCACCCTTGGCCAGTGCCCCCCACCCCACGGTGCCGGTGCCTCTGTTACCGTGAGGGCAGCCACATCCCCCTCCTTGGCAGAGCGCTTCCACTCCTCCACACGGAAGTGCTTGAAGATGTTCAGGTATGGACGCTGCCAGGCTGCCGGCACCGGGATCATCGGGGGCACGGAACCCCAGCCTGGAGGCCCCCCCACTGCCCCCTGTATGCCCCGAGGTCCCCTGCCCTGCTAGCACCCCACTGTCTGCATGTCCTGAGTCTCCCCAGCCCCAGTGTCAACCTCGTGATGCAAGCCTGGTGATGCCCCCATTATCTCTGTACCCCAATTCGCCCCAGCCCTGGTGACACCCCCAAACCCCAGCGTCCTGCTGAGAATCCCATTCCTCACCTCCTCCAGCCCCAGGAACGCTCCTGGTACCTCCAAGCCCTGAGCTCCTCCAGTCCCAGTGACATCCCCACCACCTCCACACCATGAGCCTGCAGCCCCAGTGTTGTCTCCGTGCCCCGAGCATGGTGACAGACCTGGTAACCCCATGTACCAA
>VZRS01011374.1:4885-16756 GCA_013398055.1 Ifrita kowaldi
CGGTGAGGAATGCACAGGGCCCAGGCCGAAGGAGAGCCAGGGAGTCTTCAACAGTTTATTAGAAAGAATGCAGACATTAAAAAAATCCCAGCTGCTCTGAACATAAATTGAGGTTTTTCAGCCCGGTCGCAGGCGCCCGCGCGCCCCACGGTCTGTCACTTGCTGCCAAACCCACAGTGCAAATACGATTTGGTCTAAATGTACAGATTGACAAGCAACAATGTACAGCCACTCGCACCCCGGGCGAGGAGGTGGAAAGGTTTGGGGGTCACACGGGACCAGGGGCAGGCTCTGGCCACCGGCACCGGTCGGGGGGCTCGGGGGCGAACACCAAACGAGGAGAAATTGAAAGTTTTCCTTTTTCAATACAAACTTTTAAGTGGAACAGACCTGAAGAGACACCACAGAGGGATGCGCCTCGCCTGCTGAAATTTGGGGGAGCCAATGACAACGGTTTTGTTCCCGGTACGAACGGACAATTTCAGGGCCGTGGAGAGGGGCAGGGAGGAGGGAAAAAAAAAAAAAAAATGCTCATTTACCACTTGGTGTTAATTCAGGGTTCTCCCATTGTAATTACATCTGCTACGAGGCAAGGAGGCTCTGTAAACTTTATTGCAACTGTTCTGTACGGATTGCCTACACCTCAATTGGGTTGGTTTGGGTTTTTTTTTTCGTTGTTTTTTGTTTTTTTGGAAGTCTGGAAAACGGTTCATGCATAACGTTATTGCCTCTCGTGGCTTTAAGACCGCCCCGTGCCATGGGACACACCTACCATCAGTGAAGCCATTTAAAATGGACTGAAAATGGGTTAAAGGATGCAGGATCTCCCTTTAGGGCTATCAACTCAGGAATTCTTATCTCAATTATGAAATGTTGTGATGAACTTCTTTCCCCAAAACCCTGAAGACGACAGTTTGCCTTACTCCAGATCTGGCATTTCTAGAGGGAAAGAGAGAAGAGAATTAGTGGTTTAGGACTGGTTTGTGGGTTTTATTTTTTGCTTGGTTGGTTTTTAAAAGCTCCCAGAGCATTATTATGTCACAAGGGACACGAGCAAGACGACCTGGCCTCCAGCCAAGGAGGTCACGGGGCAGTTTGGGGCCTCTGCCCTCCCCCCGGCTCTTCCCGAGGGAAATCCGTGCCAGAGCCACCCCAGAGCACGTACTGCTCCTAAAGCCAAAGCCTCCCTGGGACTGCAGCTGCTTTGGGAAGGTCAAACTGGTATTTGGGGCTTGCGTGGAGAGGCTTTCTCAGATTAGATTTGTCTCCCAGCGCTGGCTTTAGCTGGCGGCCAGGATGAACAT
Organism: Ifrita kowaldi; assembly: GCA_013398055.1. Classification (NCBI taxonomy): domain Eukaryota; kingdom Metazoa; phylum Chordata; class Aves; order Passeriformes; family Cinclosomatidae; genus Ifrita; species Ifrita kowaldi. The sequence goes on from VZRS01011374.1 coordinate 6,190, forward strand.
CTGCTGGCCCTGCCCGAGGCCGGCTCGGAGCCTTCAGCAGGTGTGTGAGGGGAAAACAACAACTTACTTTCATCATCACTGTCTGGTGAGTCCTGCAAAGGAGAACAAACAACCTTAAGTGGAGCAGACGGCGCTGAAGGCGCTTTTCCTCTCCCACACCCCCACCAGCAAAGAGCTGCTGTTCCCAAATCTGGATCCCCTCTTGGGCAGAGCAGGGATTTTGAGGAACTCCAGGTTCCAGAGGACTCAGTGAGCTCAGTTTGGCCTCACTGCAGAGCCCACAGACCCACAAGGACCCCCAGTCACTGCACAGAGAGACACAGACACCAAACCGGTGTCCCTTCAGCACCGCTGAGAGGGGAGGGAAGTGGCTTCCCCAGGTGACATCACCTGTGCCATCAAGGTTTTGGGGCTGTTGAGGGGTGAGTGCAGGACTTCTGAGCCAGCCCTGCAGGTGTTTGCTCCACCCACATACTCACATCATCTGCCCCATCTACTTCTGGCAAGTCTACGTCGTCGTCTCCTCCCATGTTGTTCATCATCTGCTCAGAGACAGAACAGCCACGCTTTGGGGTGAGTCCAACCCCACTCTCTACTCAAAACCAGCCTGAAATGGTTCTAAACCAAGGCCCCCACCTTGCTTTAATTAATCAGTTGCCCCCATGCAGGAATTACAAAGTGATGGTGCAAAAAAACCCCCTTGGATTCATTGCCTGGCAACCCCGAAACTCCAGGAATTCATAGTCCCCTACCTCGGAAAAGCGATCGAAATTGGACATGTCTTCATCTGAATCATCTTCCCAGTCTTTCCAGTTGTTGAAGTCCACGCTGAGCCAGTTGAGCTGCACCAACACCAGGAGTTATTTAAGGACAGGGAATTATTTAAGGACAAGGAAGTAACCGGCTGTCAGTTAGAACAGGCAGGTTAACGAGAGCTCCCGTCGGATCAGGAGCAGCAAAGTGACCCAAAACTGCTCCAGAATTTGAACACGACCCAAATATTCCATAAATTAAAAGCCAGGGGAGGCAGCAGATGCCCAAACCCACCTTTGCCCTCTCTTTTGTTAACCTTGGCCATGCCTGACCAGACTCTCCTTTTCGTAAACAACACAAGATGGATCTGTCTGTTCTTTTATGCTTTGATTCCTGAAAAAGACCAAATATCCATTAGTACCACCAGGATGGCCTTCACCAGGAACTGCTGACATCCCTCCTTTATCTTAACCTCTTCCCTTATTCCTCGTCCTGGAAAATACCACCCAGAGAAGGTTTCACAGATCTGAGTTTGGAGCTTTTATGTTCTAAGGAGTAAACTTCCCAAAATCCAGGGAAACAGCCTAAAGAACAGATGGTGGGTTTTTTTAGGATCACCATGGAAGGGTTTGGGTTGGAAAGGACATTAAAGCCCATCCAGTTCCACCCCCCTGCCACGAGCAGGGACAACTTCCACCGTCCCAGGTTGCTCCAACCCGGCCTTGAACACTTCCAGGGATGGAACATCTGTAATTTGTCTGGAAATTACAGCCCCTCACCAGGCTCCAGCACCGAGAACACGGGAAGAATCACGAGGATACTCACATTTGGATCGATATTATTAAAAAGATCGATTTCATTTAAATGTTTAAAGTTATCACTTCCTCCAAGACAACTGCAAGAGAAAAAGAAAATTGCTATTTAGCCCAAAACATCTCGTAGAACAAATCTGCTTCTCCTCAGCCCTCCCTGGGCCTGAGTTACTCACCTGAACGTGAGTTTGGACTTTTCAAAATTTACATTTACGTCTTTGCTGTCTTCAACACAGAACTCAATAAAGACGTAGTCCCTCCGGTCGTACCACTTTGCAGAGGCAGGCTGCCTGTGGGCACAGCAGGGACATGAGGGCATTGGTTTTTTCATCAAGAAATCCGACAAAAAAAACGTCTTTCTGCACTTAAAACCTGCATTTTGAGCTTACTGTTATTCTTTAAAGGGGTTTAAAGCTGAAAAAGAGAGAGCAGGAATAAAAAGAAATGATGCATTGGGTGTGTGACGCCCCCAGAAAGCTCCTGGGAGGAGCTACTGAAATCTGAGACTGAAATAAACGTTTCAGCAGATCAAAATTTTGATAAACTTCAAGATGAGCTACTACAGACTGTGGCAGCAGCTCCACCCCCTCCAGCAGCTGCATGGTTTCAGAGTGGTTTTTGTCATGCAAAGAGTTAAAACCTGAAGTAAAACTACTGAAAAAAACCCCTTTTTTGGGGTATTGGTACTATAAAAAAATTGATTTGCTATGATTAAGACCCAGGTAAGTCAGCAGAGGTTGGAGAATCACTGCTCCAACCTCTTTACAACCTCCCAAGTACTCACGCTGGGACTCCCATGCACTTTGGAATTCTTCTGCCTTTGCACAACCACCTCAAAAAGCAACAGCGTGTCCAGGGGAGCTGGGAAAGCCACAGAGCTCTCCACCAACTCCTGTGTTTGCAGTTCCACCCTGAGAACTCACCTGCAACGCTCCGTGGAGCGGGGAAAACGACCTGGCCGGGCTCGGACACCTCCTCCCCCCTCTGCTTCCAGTCCTTCCCTGGCAACTGAGGCCGAGCCCAGGGAACGCCTGCATTCCAGGAGAACCAAACAGCCTCCCAGCAGGGCTGTTGCTACGGCACAGAGGCCACGGGGTGTTCCTCACACTCGTTTGTCTTCCCGAGATCAGGGAATCATGGAATGGTTGGGGTTGGGAGGGATCTTGAAGTTCAGCCAGTGCCACCCCCTGCCACGGCAGGGACACCTTCCACTATCACAGGGTGCTCCAAGCCCTGTCCAGCCTGGCCTTGGACACTTCCAGAGAGCCACAGCTCCTCTGGGAAATCCATTCCAGGGCCTCACGGGGAGGAATTTCAACCCAATACCCCATCTTAATCTCCTCTTTAACCATTCCCCCTTTATCTGCCGTTCCTGTGCCTCACCAGCCTCTCAGGGAGGAATTTTTCCCAGCTGAGAGCTGCAGTGGGATGAGGTGGAAGGCTCTGAGCTGGACAAGGATCTCAAGCAGGGAAGTTGATGTGACACAGCCTGTGACAGCAGCTTGTGCTGCTCTCTAAGCCAAGACCTCCCCAAAAACTGAACTTTTCAGACCTTTTGTTAAGCTGAGCTTTGCTAAACTTCCAGATCAGATTTTGACTCACCTGATCATCAATTAATAGTTGGCATCGAGCTGTGGCACATTTAGCAAAGTGACACACCCAAAGGCTCCTACCTGCTCCCATCCACATTTCCCTGGGATGAACCCAACCATGGCACAGCCCAGCTCCAGCTGAACCCCAAACCAGCCACCTCTGAGCTCCCCCAGTGCCACAGGTCCCGGGACACGCTCAGGGAGAGGCAGCAGAATGGCCACGATGCCTCAGGCAGCCCCAACACCTCTTGTAGGTGCAAGAACACCTGCTCAAAGACCAATGTCTGAGGATTTAATTTCCAAGAGCATAAAAACAAGTGGATTCTGAATTCAGCCTTGAGTTTCAGCAAGGTGCTGTTCCAGGGGTAAAAACCTGCTGCTTCCCCTTGTAGCAGCATTTTAGGGAATGTTAATTATCACCTTATTCAGGTGAAGTGCAGCAGCAGAGCAGTGATTTTCTTACTGTGGTATTTTTAAACCCTTCTTGGACACAAGATTTCCTCTTTTTTAACAGGGAATGAAAGACTCTCAAGAGGAAAGGAGGATGAGAAATGCCCCGCTCTGCTCCCTCCATGCTGGGAGACAAAACCCCCCAGCGTGGGGCACTTGGAACGTCGCTCCAGCCCTGTTATCCAACAGAAATCTCAGTGTCCCTGCCTGGATGACGCAGGGGCTGAATGGTGTTAACACCTCCCAGTTCTCAATGTCAATGGAGACATCTCCAGCCTTCCCAGGGAGCCCTCGGCCATGACCTCGGCATCTCCGCCAGGATCGGGGATTTGAGGCACCAACAAAACTCACAGCGCTCCCAGAAATCCTGCTCAGCTCAAGGAAACACACACACATCCGAGCTGGAGAGCAGTAAAGCCCCAGATAAGTTTTACTCAGCCATAATTCACATTTCTGAACCTAAACCCACGCTGCTTTCCCAGGAATTCACCCCCTGAACGTGCCCGGAACGCGCTGGAGCTGCCTCTCCTCCTTTTATCAGCTTTTCCAATCTCGACCTCCCAAAGGGAGGAGGGAAACCTCCCTGGGAGCTTCAGTCAGGCCTCACCGTTCCAACCAGTAACGCAGGACCCGCCGGAGAGTTGGGATGAGGCGGAAGCCGCGGCTCCTTTTTGTCTCCTGCCCACACGGAGATTCCCAGGAGACAACCACAAGCAGCAGCCCGTGGGGAGCCGTGCACGTGCTCCCAGTGCTCCCACACACAAGCACAGAAAAATCTCCTCTCACAGGCAACTGACCCACCAGCAGGACTTGTGAGCAGCCACCTGTTAGAGCTCCATCCTGCTCACCCAAATCCCGAGGAGGTTTTGGTTATTCGGCACCCCCATGGGATTGATCTCTTGGGAAAAGAGAAGGGAATTTCAACATGTTCCATCCCGGTTCCCAGCGCTTTGTTCTGGTGAGGATTTCCTCTGTCCCATCCATCTGTGTTCTGGGGACTTCCTGAGCAGCCACGGCCACCCCGCAGCTCCTCCTCTGGGTTCTTCCAGTCCCCACATTCCGATGACAATCGTTGTTCCAGCACTGTGGAACAGGTTCTAGAACCTTCCCAGCAGCACTGATGGGCAACGTGGAGGCTCAGCTTCACCGCAGAGCCCTCAGAGCTCTGCCCGATCCATGGGGGCTCTGTAGGGTATCCATGGATATTTCCCAGTCTCTGGCACGCTGAACTCACCAGTGGAATCTCAAATCTCCCCATCTGTGGCATTGAGGAAGTTTCCAAACCTCTCCTCGTGCTCCTCATCCATAGTCTGCACCTCTGGAATCCCATCTTTGTCTCCTGGAAATATCCCGACAGTTCCTGCAGCTCGAGGACACTGCTGGAGTCAGACCCTCAGCATGATTTTCCCCTCCCAGACAGCAATAAAACCTGTTTTACAAAATGACTTTTCCTTTCATTTTTACACCCTGGAAAGGTGCTTTTTCTCATTAAAAAAGTGCCTAATTTTAGATTTTAGATGATTCTACGCAGAGGCAGCAGCGCTGCACTTTCAGGATGATGAAATCTACAGAAATCACACGAAAAAACTCCAACTTGATCACAGTTCTCTCACTTTCACTCACGTTAAAATGAAGCACCTCCACTGTTCAGGGTTTCAGAACAAAAGCAAAAGCCTGGCTGGGGACAAAGGACCAAAAGCCACCGGTCCCCAATGGGTAACGCTGTCCTCAGACCAAACTCCTGACAAAACAAAACCTCAGGAAGTGCTGCTACCTCCAGTCCTTCCAGCCAAACACGTGGAGGTCACAAATTCATGGAATGGTTGGGGCTGGAAGGGACCTTGAAGCTCATCCAGTCTCAGCAGGGACACCTCCCACTACCCCAGGCTGCTCCAAGCCCTGTCCAACCTGGCCTTGGACACCTCCAGGGATGGGGCATCCTCTGGAAAATCCATCCCAGTGGCCTCACCACCCTCACAGAGAGGAATTTTTTCCCCAATATCCCACCTAACCCTGCTCTCTGGCAGCCTGAAGCCATTTCCCCTTGTCCTGCCGCTGGAGATTTGGGAATGCTGCCTGCAGCTCCCAGGGCAGCGCAGCTCTTCTTCCCCAGCCACTTTTCCCTCTTGAGCCTCATCCTGCACACGGAAAACTCCGGCTCTTCTTTCCTGAGCGCTGCGAGGGAACAACTCACGTCGACCAGAGCTCTGCCACGAGCAGCTCGTGCTGGTTTTGGGTCGCTGAAGCGGCCCCGGGAGAATTCCAACGAAGGCGGTTAATTAGGGCTCGCCTGGCACGGCAGCCCGGGCACCGGGGAGCGCGGGATTCCGCTCGGGATGCACCTCCGGAGAGGAGATCCAGCGGCTCAACCGCACCGGGCACAGCAGCACCACGGCTGCCCCGGGGGTTTCCATGGGCTCCCACCCCCTTTCTGAGGGGCTTTTTCGCTGTTCCTCGGCTTTTTCACGGAATTTTGAAATGGTTTGGGTTGGAAGAGACCTTAAAGCCCATCCCGTTCCAGTCGCAGCGACACCTTCCAGCAGATCAGGCTGTTCCAAGCCCTGTCCAGCCTGGCCTTGAACACTTTCAGGGACGGGGCAAAACCCAGGGATGGATTTTACGTGGAAAACTGCAAGTTTATAAACAGATTGGCTCGCCTGCACGCTCTGGATGGTTCCACGCGTTACTTACCGGGAGTTTTCCGCGGATTCGGCCGCCACCGTTCGGCGGACGCCGGTGGCCACCGAGCCACCGAGAAACGCGCAACACCCCCCGAGCACCCCCCGCAGCCCCATTCATTCCGCGCAGCCCGCAGCGGGCCCGGCACACCCCGCCCGCATCGCGCGACGCCGGGGCCGAGCCGGTAACCGGGGCCAGCGGTCGATCCGGGGCGCTCCGCCCTCACCCGGTAACCGGGGCCGGGCCCACCCGATAAACCGGGGCAAGACCCACCGGCGCCAGCGCCCGCCGGCGGGGCCGCCCAAGGTCAGCACGCGGCGGGAGCCCGCGCTCGGCGGCGCCGGGGCGGCTCCNGCCCCTTTCCAGCTCCCTCTGGAGTTCTCCAGTCCCTTCTCCTGCTGCTCCAGCCCTGGCCCAGCTCTGGCCACGCTCCGGCCCCTCGGTGGCTCTGTGGCCGTGAGGGCCCAGAACCGGACCCAGCCCTGGAGGGGCCTCAGCAGTGCCAGCACGGGGGGACAATCCCAGGTGCCATCGGCCTTTTGCCCACCTGGGCACACCTGGGCTCTTGTCCAGCTGCTGGCACAGCATCCCCAGGGCCTTTCCCAGCTTTCCAGCCCCTCTTCCCCCAACTTGGAGCGTTCCACGGGGTTGGTGCCTTGTTGACCTGCTGGCCTCAGCCCACGGATCCATCCTGTCCAGATCCCTCTGCAGAGCTTCCTGCCTCCCAGCAGATCAATCTCCCACCCAAGCTGGTGTCATCCACAAACCAAGGCGCCCTCGATCCCCTCACCCAGATCACGAACAAAGACATCACACAGGGCTGTCCCTGACATGGCCACAGCCCCATTCCCGAGCACCCTGTGGGCCCAGCTACCAGCCAGGTTTTAACCCCAAGGAGTGCACCTGTCCCAAAGGCTTTCTTGGAGTCCCCAGCCCACATCCACAGCCTTTTTCCCTCATCCATGATTCCCCTGCTGCAGGGAAGTGAGGAGCCCCCCTGAAGGGAACCCTGAGGGGATGAAGGGGTGACCCTGCAGCTGACTGAGCCCGGCACAGCGCTGACCCGGGCTCGTGTCCAGCCAGGCTCTGGGACAGGAAGGAAAGGAGGGAACGGGCAGGTGGTGTTCCAGGACTGGGTATCAGCGCCGAGATCTTCCCGGGAGGAAGGCTCCACCCTGGGGCCACGATTTCCAGGGAAGGGCAGGCAGCAAAGCACCATGGAGCAGCAGTTTCACCAACAATAAGCCACAACTTTATTAACCGATAGAAATAGTACAAATTTTAAATTTAGTTGTATTTTTACTCTTCTCTGAAACACCAAAAAAGGCTCCTCCCTCCGGCGGCTACATCGTCAGCTCCTGTAGGGAGAACAGGAGTCAGGAGCCAGCTCAGAGCCAGCAGCTCTCCCGAGGAGCCCCCCCAAACCTGCTGCCCCCCACCACTCACCATTATCGCGTTTACAATGTCGTTACTGTTGTTCTTGAGGGCTCGCACGGCCTTCGCCCGTGACACGTTCGCCTGCGACATCACCAGCTCGATGTCTTTCACCTCCACGCCGGTTTCGTCAACCTGAGGAAGAAACAGAGCCCAGGATTGGTGCCAGCTCTGGGTCTGGCACAGGCTGGGATTGTCTGGATTGGATGCCAGGAGGTCGGGCCTGCAGTGTACAAACCCCCAGGGAAGGACCCTGCGCTCTGCCTTTGGCAGAGACACGGATGAAGGAGGGGAATCCACGGATTAACCCAAACCACGGCCCCACAGAGAGCCTGGGGAAGGCGTTACCTCCTCTTCCTCGCTCTCCTCCTGCACGGTGGGGGTCTGTGTGTTTTCCTGGATGTTGGAAACGGGTTCTCCTTGCACTTTGAACTTTTCAGCAGCTGCCAGCTGAGCCTGCTGGGACAGGTCTTCGATCTGCAGGAGGGAAGGAAAGGAGCAGTGAGGCCAGTCCTGGGCAGTGCCAGCACACTCCCTGGGCAGGATCCACACGGTGCACAGGTGACACAAAGGAACCCTGGCACGGTGTCCTGCTGGCTCCAGAGTGGGCTCACCTTGGCCTCGCCGAAGACGATGTAGGTGTCTGACGCCGGGCTCTTGTACACATCTGGCTTTGTGATGACAAAGAGGATGTTCTTGGATTTCCGGATGGTGACTCTGGTGACTCCTGTCACCTGGCGAAGGCCCAGCTTGGACATTGCCTGAAAAACATGAGTGAAAGGTCAGTGAGGGGAGGAAGAGCTCTGGAGCCAGCCCAGATGTGCCCACTCCTCTCTCCAAAGCCCCAGATCCAACATTTTCTGCATGGATAAACACGGAAATGTGCATTTACTGCCACGGAGCAGCACTCCCAGGTGGTCAGCTGGAAGGAACGCTCCAATCCCAGGACTGCTGAGATCCCCAGCGTGACTCTGAGCCCCGGGGCTGTTCACCAGGGACAGGTGAAGCCTCACCTTCCGAGCTTTCTTCTCGCTCCGGCTCTGTTTTGCTTTGCTGACGGGTTCTTCATCTATTTCGGCTGCTGCTGCGAGCTGCAGGGAGGGAAAAGCAGAGGGATCCGTGACAATCCTGGGGTGACACCGCAGGGACCCTGACCCACCGTTGATGGCACGTGCCACCTGCCCTACCTGCGCCTGCTGTGTCGTGGCCTGTGTGGAGTCCTGCTCTTCGAGCTCTGGTACGGATTCATCGCTGTCGGACTCTGTGCCAGACCCTGCAGAGACACACAGGCCTCACTCTTCCCGCCTCAGGTAGGTCCAAGGGATGCAGCCTTTGCTGCTGGTTCCCAGTGCAGTCACCAGTCAGCCCAGTTAGGTGGTGGAAGGAGCATTTCCCACACTCCAAATGCCATCAGGACCTCTCAGCGCACCCCAAATGCCATCAGCAGGGTGGCACGAGTGGGTCCCCAGCCTCTCCCCACAGTGGGAGCCGGGTGCCAGAGCCCCACAGGTGCCTGGAGGCTCTGGAATGAGTCCCCTGAGGCAGCTCCAGCCTGTGGCACCAGCTCAAGAAGGAGGTGGGTGGCACTCCTGGGGTGCTGAGGTGGCAGCAGCCTGGTGTGACAGGGCCCCTCTTGACTCCCCTCAAACCCAGAGCTGAGACACGGCACTGAGACCCCACTCACTGAGCCCTCGGGGCTGCTGCACGTCCGTGGCAGGGCTGATCTGGGATAACCCCGAACCCCCCTCAAGGAACAGCACCTCTGGGTGCCCAGAGGGCCACCAGCTGCAGTGCCACCACCAGCCTGTGACCCATGGCACTGACCACGCCAGTGACCAAAGCAAAGCCGGGTGTCTCCAGCCCCGGAGGCCAGAGGTCACCTGGAGGTGACCACGATGCTCCCGTGCAGCCATTACCTGGATTCAGTCCCGCTTCCTTCTCTGGGAAGGGCCTCTGTGCCCACGGCACACAGGAACCCTGGCAAAGCTCTCTGCAGGTGTCAGGGCGTGCCCGGGCTTCCCAACACTTCAGGCAGAGCGTGGGGACAGCCCAGTTTGGCACCAGCACTGCCCACGGCCCCCCCTTCCGCCGCCGGCCGGACACGGGGACACCACGTGGACACCACACACAGCAGGGACAGGCACGTGGCAGCTCCTCCCGAGCCTCCGTGTGAAGCCAGCTCAGCTCGCAGTGCCCATGCCACAAACCACACCGTGCTCCGTGCCCGAGGACACGCGTTAGTGACCGAACGCCGGGACCGTGCCGAGCCCCGTCCCTCCCCGTGCCCTGGCTCACCGGCTGCTCGGCTCGGTCTAGCCCGACACGCCGGGGCCCCGGGCGGGGTTAGTATCCCGTGGGCAGCCAGTGACACTCCATGCACACGGCAAACCGCGGCCACAAATACCCTTGTCATTCTTGAGGACGGGCTGCGGCGCCGGGGGAGCCGGGACCCCCGCGGGGGGAGAGAGCTCCAGCAGCACGGGCGGCTCGGGGGGGAGCAGAGGCGGCAGGTCCTCGTCGTCAGCGCCGAGCGGGGCCTTCGAGGGGGGTTTGGGCTGGGGGGCACGAGAGGCCGGCTTGGCCACCTTGTTATTGGGGAGGGGCTGCTGCTGCTGCTTCTTGGCAGGGGGAGCGCTCGGGGCAGAGCTGGGATGGCTGCTGTCAGCTTTTGCAGGGGTCGGGGGCTTCAGAGGGGCACCAGAAACACCCGTGACCGCAGCAGGAGCTGGGGCTGTGGCTGGAGCGGCAGCGGCCTTGACAGGGCTCTTTGGAGATGCCTTGGCCTCAGCAGGGCTTTTTGAGGGTCCTTTGGTTGCAGTGGGGGTGGCTGGAGCTGGGGTGGCTTTG
>VZRS01011404.1:0-13021 GCA_013398055.1 Ifrita kowaldi
GCTCTGGGCTGGTGACAGGGTGGAGGTCGGGCACAGAGTGGACTCGAGGGTCTGGAAGGTCTTTTCCAACCTCAAGGATTCTGGAGTTCTCAGCCATCCTGCAGCGCTGAAAGGTCCTGTCAGGTCCTTGTGCGTTCCCCTGGGATTGGAGGACTCCCCACGGACAACACTGGGCAGGGCAGGGCTGAGTTAATATCATGTGCCTACATCCTGATGTGATGCCGCAGTGAGAATGGAATTCATTTAAAATGCTGTTCCTGGAAAAGCCACTCCAAAGTTGATTGAGGCTGGAGGGTCACTTGGTTGTGTCAGGTCCACCTTCCTAAGCGATGCAACGCCCTTCCCAACAGATGTAACTCCGGAGTGCTCAGAGGGGTGGGAATTGTTGAGATAACCAGTTGGTCACACTGGAGCAGGGCCCAGGAGTCACTGGCCAGTCGGTGCTGCAGGTTTGTGAGTTCCTGTGCCCAGAGCTGTTCCCATTTTCATGCCTGTTTTGCCTCTTGCTCCTGTCAGCGCCAAGAAGAAGAAGATGGCAGACAAAATCCTCCCGCAGCGGGTGAGTGGGACACGGGGAGGGGCTCGGGGGGAGGTGAGGCAGCCTGGGGCACTTTGGGGAGCTGATGGGCATTTCCATCCTTGCTTGGCCACAGATCCGTGAGCTCGTGCCCGAATCCCAGGCCTACATGGATTTGTTGGCCTTCGAGAGGAAGCTGGACCAGACCATCATGAGGAAGCGCTTGGATATCCAGGAGGCTCTGAAACGCCCCATCAAGGTAGGGGAGGCCATGGGTTGTATCCAGGGTTTGGAGGCTCCTGATTTCAGGCAGCAGGAGGGCACTGAAGGGTCATGTCCTGTGAGTGTGGCTTATCAGGGGTCCCAGTGCTCTGGACACAGCCAAGGACTGGGACAGCAACGCCTCTGTCCTCGCTGTCTTTCCCAGGAGAGGGGAATGTGAGGCAGCTGAAAACATTGAGCTCAGTTTTAGCAAAACCTGTGCAGGACAGTTGGCCCTGTACGTGAAGATTAACACTGGGCTGATGCTTTTTCTCGTAGCAAAAGCGAAAGCTGCGTATTTTTATCTCCAACACCTTCAACCCAGCCAAGTCGGATGCGGAGGATGGCGAAGGAACCGTCGCCTCCTGGGAGCTTCGGGTGGAAGGACGGCTGTTGGAGGATGTAAGTGGGAAGTACCCAACCTCAGAGGAGACTATGGATCTGGAATTGGCAATGAAACCAGTTTCCTAGTGTCTGAGAGCACAGCTAGGGCTTGATATCCTCCTTCATCTCTGTTTTCCAAGGAGTCTGATGGTGACGAGACCGAGAGCCCAGCTTGGAGACCGATGGGTATCCCCATGGCAGGACATGAGTTGTCCAAAGTTCTTAGAGTTGTGAGAATCACTGGTGAGAGCAGCTCAGTGGCACTTGTGTCCCCGGCTCTGAGAACCAGGGCACTGGCATTGTACGTAACTGCTGAGGGGTTTAACTCCTGCGAGCTCGTCTTTAACTCCAGTCTTTCCCTTTCTGACTTGGGAACTTGATTTTTGAGCACACGTTGGTGAATTCAGGTGTTCAGAACTTACAGGAGCTGTCGTGCACGGTGGCTGTGCTTGAGTGCTGAGACTTGCTGCCCTAACCCTCTTCCTCCCTGTGTTGCTTGCAGTCTGCTCTGTCCAAATATGATGCCACCAAGCAGAAAAGAAAATTTTCGTCCTTCTTTAAATCTCTGGTCATTGAACTTGATAAAGACCTGTATGGCCCTGACAATCACCTAGTAGAGGTGAGCTGCTTTTTGCTGTGTTTCCTCTATAAGTGGGTTGGTGTTTCAGCAGGTTGGGTTTGTGTGTCGTTTATAACTTGGCAGGTGGGAATCCTTGAGGCTCCTGGCAGCCAGGAGCTCTTGAATTCTCACTTTGGCTTTTCCTCTCACTTGCCGAAGGTCGGAACAAGTGTACTGACTCTTGTTTCAAGCTCTAAGTGGGAAGAATTAGAGCTTTCTCTAGTCGGGTGGGATTTACTGGCAAAGCTTTTGGGTGGCCAGCAGCAGGGGCAGGGGGAATCGTGTGGGGGGGCTTCTGAATTCCCTCTCATGTTCCAGTGGCACAGGACTGCTACAACTCAGGAGACAGATGGCTTCCAGGTGAAGAGGCCGGGAGACGTGAACGTGCGCTGCACTGTCCTGCTGATGCTGGATTACCAGGTAGCACAGTAGGGAGAAATTCCTCCCTGTGGGGCTGGGGAGGCCCTGGCACAGGGTGCCCACAGAAGCTGGGGCTGCTCCTGGATCTTTGGAAGTGTCCAAGGCCAGGTTGGACAGGGCCTGGAGCAACCTGGGATGGTGGGAGGTGTCCCTGCCCATGGCAGGGAGTGGAATGAGATTTCTTTAAGGTCCTTCCCAACCCAAACCATTCCACAATTCCATGCTGGGAGCAGAAGTGCTGGGCATGAGCCATTACCTCTGTCTGGGGCTGCCTCACCGCTCCGTGCTCTTTGTTCAGCCTCCCCAGTTCAAACTGGATCCGCGCCTGGCTCGGCTCCTGGGCATCCACACCCAGACCCGGCCCGTGATCATCCAGGCCCTGTGGCAGTACATCAAGACCCACAAGCTGCAGGACCCCCACGAGCGGGAGTTCGTCATCTGTGACAAGTACCTGCAGCAGGTGAGGAACAGCAGGGCTGGAACAGCAGTACCTGGATCAGTTTCCCTGTGTGGGCAGCTGGGGGTGGCTGCACAGAGCCCCTGCTCCTCCCTCAGCCCTGTCTCTGTCACAGATATTTGAGTCGCAGCGGATGAAGTTCTCTGAAATCCCACAAAGGCTGCACGCCCTGCTCATGCCCCCTGAACCGATCATCATCAATCACGTGATCAGGTGAGGCTGCTCCACGTGAGTTCCTGTTTCCAGGGAGGAGCGGGAGGGATGGATGAGGCTGGCACAGGAAGACAGCGTGGTATGTCCTGATTGTCAGCAGCAGTTCCCGTGTTGCCTGTCACTGTTCCTTTGTACTAGAACAGCCGCCTCTCTCATTGCCACATCCCTGTTCCAAAGGCACTCCCACGTCCCTGCTGTCCTTTTCTGTGGATAGAAACCTTGGAGCAGTCACTCATTTCTTATGCTGCAAAGCCATCAGTGGGCTTTTGCTACTTTTGGGGCTGAGGCTGACTGACAGTGGCATGGCTTGTCCCTGTCCCTGCCTGCAGTCCAGAGGAGCTTCCCAGAGGACCTGCATTTGCTGCTTTCTTGAACTAGTCCCAGATTTTACCTCCTTTCTGGAGCTTCTCCCTGATTTTGGCTTCTTGTGGATGTCCCCAGTGTTGACCCAAATGACCAGAAGAAAACAGCCTGCTATGACATTGACGTGGAGGTGGATGATACCCTGAAAACTCAGATGAATTCCTTTCTGCTCTCCACAGCCAGTCAACAGGAAATTGCTGCTCTGGATAACAAGGTAGGAAAAGCTCCTTCAGGTCTGCTGTCCTTGTTGCTGGGCAGGGATGTGTCTCTGGATGGGACAGGGATGCTCTGTTGTTTGGAAGCTGCAGTGGGATGAGCCTTGCTTACAAACATGAGGCTGTACCTGGAAATGTAATTTTTAAAGCAAACAGTCTATGGGAAAATGGGTAATATTTAGAGCAGGAAACTGGGAACTGAAAATCCTGGTAAGTGTAAGTCAACCAGAGAGTCTAAGAATTCACCTTCATGTGTTGGACTTCTTGATGTTTCTGTCTTGATGTTTCTGATTTCTTCCCTGTTCAGCAGTTCTGTTCTTTATTTGTCTCCTTCAGATCCATGAAACAATTGAGACCATCAACCAGCTGAAGACACAGCGTGAGTTCATGCTGAGCTTTGCCCGAGATCCTCAGGGCTTCATCAATGACTGGCTCCAGTCCCAGTGCCGGGATTTGAAGGTAAAAGCTTTGTCTTGTGTGGAAGGTGGTCCAGTTCACACTTTTCCCTCATTAGAATGAGCTCCCACTGAGAGAAAGAGGCAATTTCCTCCTCAGAAAGCGAGGCTGGGATTTGAGTCACGCATAAGAAGCTGAGCTGAGTGCACTGAGATGTCTGTGAGGAAAGGGGAGGGGCTGGGTTTGCTCAGCACAGCCAGAGCTTTTGCACTCGCTGAGCTGTTGTGTCTTTGTGCTCCCCAGACAATGACTGATGTCGTTGGGAATCCCGAGGAGGAGCGCAGAGCCGAGTTCTACTTCCAGCCGTGGGCGCAGGAGGCCGTGTGCCGATACTTCTACTCCAAGGTGAGTGTCCCCAAGCAGGGGTCCCTCTCTGTGCCTGTCCCTCCCTGGGGCACACAGTGCTGGGGGAAGGTGGTGGCTGCATCTCGCTCCCAGTTTGAGCTCAGCCTTTCCCAGCTGGCTCCTGTGTTAGCTGGGTGCTCTGGTGCTGCACCACCCGAGTGTGTTAATGCTGCGACTCGGCTCCTCTTGCAGGTGCAGCAGAGACGGCAGGAATTGGAGCAGGCCCTGGGGATCCGGAACACATAGGCTGCTCTGCTCCTCCCCAGGCAGAAGCATCACAGCTGTTTGTGGAGACAGAGCTGCAGAGCTCACTGTTCCAGCTCACAGAATCCCACTCCGGCAGCAAGGCCCACGTTACTCATCCTGGCATTGTCCCTGCTGGGGCAAGTCCAGGACACCTGGGGTCTCGTGGGCTGTGGCAAGCAGACAGGCTCCAATGAGCACACATTTCTACCTGGTTTTCTTCCTGACTGTTGCCTTGTCCGTCCCAAGGCTTCCACGAGCGTCCCCGTGACTCCGCACTGCCTGTAGTGTCCCCGGTAGCCAGAGTGACTCAGAGCATTCTCTCAGCCCATTCCTCCCCAACCAGCACCTGGCTGGGCACTCAGAGCTGGCTCTGAAGCCTGGCTCTGCTTTAAGGTGTGGCTGGGCTCTTCCCGTGCCACGTTTTACAGCCCGTGCCAGGCGCTGTCGTGGGCAGGATGCCGTGAGCTGACATACCTCCCTGCCCTCACCCCCTCCTCGGAGGGTGCTGCTGCACTGGGCTGCCTCATAGGTCACTCTCCTCCTTGAGGAAGTAACTGAACTGTGTAGAGAATTGCTTCTTCCCTTCTTCCCTGCCCCGTTCCCTTCATGTTCTGTGACGGACTGTCCCAGGCTGGGATCACAGGGAGACAAGGCCTTGGCTTCCTGCAGGGATGTGGAAGCGTTGGAGTGATGCAGCGCTCTGCACTTCAAACACCTGCAAGTGGGTTCCAGCAAACCACGTGGCTGCTTGTTTTCCCTGGAGCAGGGAGAAGGGATGCAGCAGCTGCCTGGAATTCTGCAGGGACATTGTTGTAGGCTCATTCCTTTGGGACAGTTGTCCTGTGTCACTTGCTGTGGGGACCAGAGGCTCCTTCGTGTGGATCCAAGGGTGTAACAGGACAGTCCTTGGAAATGGACATTTTTCCAAGCATATATGTGAGTTAGCAGGTATTTCCATGCTGAAGCTCCTGTGGTTTTTAGTCAAGTTTTAGGCTGTGGGGCTGCCATAGGGCCCAGCATGGTTCAGGAATGTACAAATAGATTTTCTCCACTGTGAGGAGTAGCAGCCCCAATGCCTCCTCCTGGAATGAGTTACTGGTGGTCAGGCTTAGGAGAACGAAATAGCTCCTCTTCACCCCGATCCCAGTGTTTCTGCTCGGGACTGTAATGCAAATGGACTCAAAAGTTCTTCTGACTCTTGGAATAGCTGCAGGATCATGTTACTGACGAGCCCTCACCCAGTTCAGTGTGGCTGGGGAGCTGCTGTGAGTTGGAGCGCCTGGGTGGCCCTACTACTCCTTGTGTCTGTGTTACTACATGTCTGTGAGTAATAGACTCTCGACTTCCCCCTCCTTTGCCCTTCTGAAATGCTCCTCTGTGGTACTGGGGTGAAGGTCTTGGTGCTGGAGAAGCAACCCCTGACTCCTCAGGGTACTCCCACAGGAGGGATGCTGAGTCCTACATAGGCAAGCGTAGCTGTTGCAGAGTAACTGCTTTTCTTAACTGAATATTACGGTTTTTTCCATGGACCAAATTTTTTTTTTGTACTGTATCCTTGTAGACGTCACCCAGTTTTAATAAAAGACTCCTGTGAAGGAAGCTGTCCTCCTCCTTCCACGCTGACAGCCGCACTCTCCCAGCTGCCAAGGGGGATGAGACAGGTGACTCCCAGAGAAGGGACAGGATTATCTCTGCTTTCTTCTTCTTTTCAAAGCCAGCAGGGTTAAGTGACTGGAGAGAAAATGTTCTTCATATTTTGGCCATTTATAGCGAGCCCTTCGTGAAGGGATCTCCCAGCTTGCAGACTCTGCTAAGCCTTTGCAAAATGCTTTTGTGGTAAACAAAGTAACTTGAGCAAAACTGGAAATCCAGTGGCCGGGGCAAATAAATCCTGAACTGCCCCGTGTCCACTTTGCTGGATTGTGGCAGCCTGTTGGACATCCCAGGGGAGTAGGGCAGAATTTGGAGGAAACTGTATTAAAGTGTACGTACGAGGGTTTAAAATTATGCAAAAGGGGATTTACTCTCTTCACCCTGCTTGTTTATAGAACGTAAATGCCTTGCTGCAGACCTGGGAGCCCCTGGGGCAAGGGAAGGATCCTCTGTGTGAAGAGGAAAGTGCTGTGATGGGGGCAGGAGCCGAGTCCTGGGGCTGCACCAGGCTGTTCCTGTTCTTTCGTGGAGGGGGGGGGAATGGCACTTTTTAGCAAGAGGGGGACAATGAAATGCTTTAATGCAGAAAGGCTCAACAGTCACGAGTCACAGGCCTCACGGGGTCTGCAGCTTCCTCACGAGGGGCAGCAGAGGGGCAGCTCTGATCCCTGCTCTCTGGGACAGTGACAGGACCTGGTGGAACGGCTGGAGCTGTGTCAGGGGGGTCGGGATGGGTATTAGGAAAAGGGTTTTTTCCCCCAGAGGGTGCTCAGGCACTGAACAGGCTCCCCAGGGAATGCTCACAACTCTGACTCTGCCAGAGCTCAAGGGATATTTGGACAACGCTGTCAGGCACAGGGTGGGATTGTCGGGGTGTCCTGTGCAGGGCCAGGGCTTGTACTCAATGATCCTTGTGGGTCTCTTCCAACTCAGGATATTCCGTGATTCTGCGGGATCTGAGCTGCTCCAGGGCAGCGCTCTGCACCTGCCGCGCACCGAGCACCGGCTGTGCCTGCAGCGGGTGCCCGGTGCCCCCGGGGCGAGGCGGGGCCGGGGGCGGGCCGGGGCCGCCCCTGCTCCGGGCAGCCTTGAAATAGCAGCGGCGGGTTCCGCGCCCGCGGTGTCCCGGTCCCGGCACCATGGGTGGCAAGAAGGTTTGCATCGTGGGTTCTGGCAACTGGTGAGCGCCGGGCACCCGGGTCCCCTCGGCGAGCACAGCGCGGTCCCTGTCCTCCCCTGTGCCCCCCCCGGCACCCCCGGTAGCCGGTGCCAGCCGTCCCCATTCCTGCAGCTCATAGGGTGACCTGTGGTGCCCTGGGCTCCCCAGTGCCCACAGCCACGGCCTCCCTCTGCCCTCGCAGGGGCTCGGCCATCGCCAAGATCGCCGGCAGCAACACAGCGAGGCTGAGCAGCTTCGAGAGCCAGGTGAACATGTGGGTGCTGGAGGAGGAGGTGGGCGGCCGGCGGCTCACGGACATCATCAACACGGAGCACGAGAATGTCAAGTACCTGCCGGGGCACAAGCTGCCCCCCAACGTGGTGAGTGTGGGCTGCCAGCAGCCTCTCCGAGGGGCAGAGCTGACATCCGGGCTCTGGGGAGAGGCCAGCAGCTCTGGGGGGCTGCTGGAGCCCCGGGGTGTGAAGGCAGGGGATGCACCGGGCTGTGCAGGGCTCAGTTTCGCCCTCCCTCTGACCTTCATCTGTGCTTGGATGAGCTGCAGCCCTGGCTGCTCTCACTGCCCACCTTTGCCCCTGCTCTGACATCCCACAGACTGGGCTGGAGGCCATGTGGCTGCCTCTGAGCTGGCATCATCCCACTCTGCTCCAGCCCCTCTGCCCTGCCAGCTCTGGCAGGGACCTCAGCATGGTGACTTTGGGCCCTTCCTTCCCTTCCAGCTTCCCAGTCCCTAACAACAGTCGCATTCTATTCAGGTGGCAGAGCCAGACCTGCTCAAAGCCTGTGCAGGGGCCGATGTCCTCCTGTTCGTGGTGCCCCACCAGTTCATCGGCCAAGTCTGTGACCAGCTCAAGGGCCATGTGAAGAAAGAAGCTGTTGGGATGTCGCTCATCAAGGTGTGAGCAGGAGCAGCACTCGCCAGGGTGCCGGGCCAAGGCAGGGGAGCTGGAAGCAGCCTGGTTTGGAGGGGCTGCTGAGGGAATCTGGGGATTTTGGAGCAGAAATGGGCAGTGGGGGGAAGAAGGGAAGTGGGGGCAGAGCCTTCGTGGGGATTTGGAGGTGTTGGTGGAGAAGGGTGAGGGCATATGGGGGATCTCAGGTGCTGAGAGGAGCAGGGCGCAGCTCTGCGGGTCAGGATCAGTTGGAGCATTGCAGCACAGGGAATGGCAGGATTGGTGTCCAGGAGGGGCAGGTGCTCATGGTCTGGCTGGCAAGGTGGTGTTCAGTCAAAGGCTGGGCTCAATGTCCTTAGAGATCTTTTCTAGTCTAATTGATTCTGTGATCTGTGTCCCTGGCTGTCTCCCAGGGTGTGGATGAAGGACCAGATGGGCTGAGGCTGATCTCAGATATCATCCATGAGAAACTGGGAATAGAAATGAATGTGCTTATGGGGGCCAATATTGCCAATGAAGTGGCAGAAGAGAAGTTCTGTGAAACCACCATCGGTAAGGAGCCAGCATCCCTCCTCGTTAGCAGCTTTCATTTGTGATGAGCAGAAGAGGCAAAGGGTGGAGTACAGTTCAGCTCAGAGTCCTGCTGCCTCAAGTGAACTGGCCCTGTTCCCTGGGAAGACAGGAGACTCCACAGGAGCTGGCTGAACTCATTCCCAGGGTTTATGATGGGATCACTCGCTTCATTAACAACAGAATTGTGTAGCTAAAAATTCCTGCCAGCATGGACCCAGCATCAGGCAGCTGCCTGGCACAAATGAAAGGGGTGGGCACCAAGAGACCCTTTAGGAATAAGTTCCATCCTTGATTTCCTTGGGCTTCACAGGATGCCCACCTGGATCTCATGTAATTGCCAGCCAGGGCTGCTTGGAAGTTCATCTGGTGACTGTTCTAACATCCTCCACACTGCTGGGAACTGTGCACAGAGCCAAAAC
This sequence comes from Ifrita kowaldi, assembly GCA_013398055.1. Lineage (NCBI taxonomy): Eukaryota > Metazoa > Chordata > Aves > Passeriformes > Cinclosomatidae > Ifrita > Ifrita kowaldi. The sequence continues at coordinate 9,212 of VZRS01011404.1, forward strand.
AAACAGAACTGTTTGCTGGCTCAGAAGTTGTGGCATTCAAAGTGTCTGTTTTATTAAACAACAGCAAACATGCTGGGCAGGAGGCTGGGGAGGTGGAGCAGAGCCCACAACCCCTGCGAGCACACAGGACCCTGCAGGGACAGGGAGGACAAAAAGCTCCAATCCCAAATTTGCAACCTTTGAAGATGCCTTTAACCCACTGAGCATTCAGTAGGTCATTTCTGTCTTGCTTGACACAGCAGCAGGGATTGTCCCTGTCTTTTGGGAATGCCAAGGTTGAACATTGCTTATCTGTCAGGCAATGTGTGCCTGGCTATATGTGGACCTGCAAATGTTTAGCAACGTCCATCGGTTGGGCAATAGGTTCCTCTCACTGGATGACCTTCACGAGAGCATGGACTTACCTCAGGGTCTTCCCCATCATCTTCTTCCTTGTCCCTTTGTCTCCTCAGGCTGCAAGAACATGAAGCACGGGCAGATGCTGAAGGACCTGATGCAGACACCCAACTTTCGTGTGTCAGTGGTGCAGGAAGCCGACACTGTAGAGATCTGTGGGGCTCTCAAGGTGGGTGTGCAGGGCTTGGTTAGCAGAGCCTGGGGGTCTGCAGGGCTCTGCAGGGAGCTCGGGGAAGGAGGGATGATGGGCACTGGCACAGACAGCAGCGAGTGCTTGGGACCACACAGGCTGTTCATGGATGCAGCCAAGCCCTGAGCTCCGCTGGGAAGTGATCCCTCCACGTTGCCATTGTTTTCCAGAACGTGGTGGCTGTAGGAGCTGGTTTCTGTGATGGGCTTGGCTACGGCGACAACACGAAGGCTGCCGTGATCCGTCTGGGCCTGATGGAGATGATTGGCTTTGCCAAACTCTTCTGTAAGGGCCCCGTCACCCCCTCCACCTTCCTGGAGAGCTGCGGCGTTGCAGACCTCATCACCACCTGCTATGGGGGCCGCAACCGCAAGGTCGCCGAGGCTTTTGCCAAGACTGGGAAGGTGAGCAGAGCTGGAAGCGGCTGACACTGATATGTGTGTGGAGGAAGCTGTGTCAGGAGAGGTTTAGGTTGGATATCAGGAAAAGGTTCTTCATCCAGAGGGTGGTCGGGCTCCCCGAGGCTGCCAGAGTTCAAGGGGCGTTTGGACAACGCTCTCAGGCACAGGGTGGGATTGTTGGGGTGTCTGTGCAGGGCCAAGAGTTCAACTGGATGATCCTTGTGGGTCCCTTCCTACTCAGGATATTCCATGATTCTATGATACCTACATCAACCTGGTGAGCAGGCAGGGAGGTGATCCCAGTTAGCACTGTGGGTTCTGCCTGCACTTGGCTGGTGCTGGTTCCAGAGCAGGAATGTGGCGCAGCAGCCGGATTGCAGGTCCAGCTCCTCACTGCTGGGTTGTTTCAGTCCATCGAGCAGCTGGAGAAGGAGATGCTGAATGGGCAGAAGCTGCAGGGTCCCCAGACATCTGCCGAGCTGCATCGAATCCTCAAGAGCAAGAATGTAGTGGAGAAGTGAGTGCTGGAATCTCTGTGTGCTTCTTTGGGGTGGGGCTGGGACCTTTTCAGAAGCAGCAGGAGGGGAAAGCCCCTTGGTGTCTCTGCACTGCCCACATCACACCAGCTGGGCAGGAATGGCCTGTTGGATGGGGCACAGTGCCACTGGCCCGCCTGCTCCTGCATGCCATGACAGAAGTCGAGGTGCTCTGACTCTGCCATCCCTGGTGACTTTCTTTGGCTGCCCACAGGTTCCCCCTCTTCACTGCTGTGTATCGGATCTGCTACGAGGGAAAACCTGTCACTGACTTCATCACGTGTCTCCAGAACCACCCTGAGCACATGTAAGGGGCTCTGCCTGCAGACCACAGGCCCTGCTGAGATGTGCTGAGAGCTCCTGCCCACACCAACCTGATCTGCTGCCACAGCCTTGGACCGAGTCCGGGTCTCCTGGGAGCCTTTGCAGACTGCTGGAAGGGCAGAGGTTCCCTTCCCCAGCCCTGGACACTGCCCTGGACCCTGAGCCTGGCACAGAGGTACCTGCTGACCTCTTTCTGTCTTTGAAGGGCTCATTTAATTTCTCCTGCTGTCTAAGGTCTGCCCTGAGCAGGGCTGAGCATCTTCCTCCTTCCACTTCCTCTTGCCACAGTGGATTCAGCTCTGGGAAGGACTCTGCCAGGCCATCATGATAGATAAGGGCTGGGCACTGCCTGAGAGGGCAAACAGTGTCCCAAGTCCTCCCTCTTAGCCCCATGGGGCCACTCTGGGTGACACCAGCTCTTCCCTACCTGCTGCTGCTTTTGCATTCCCTGCCTGGTGGAGAGGGCACAGTTCCCTGCCAGGCTCCACCTGGTGAATGGAGCTCCTCAGGACTTCCAGAGGCGCTGAGGATCTTTCTAAGCAGCACCAGCACAACAGACAATGGCATTCCTTGCCAGCCGGCCATGTGCTGCTTTCCCCCAGCTGTTCCTGCTGACCCAGGGACACTCTGGAGCTTGTTTATTTAGAGCTTTTGCTCTCTCTATCAGACCTGGCCCGAGCCCTGGGGAGCTCCCCTGTTGTCACAGGTTTGCCTGTGCTAATTCCATGCCCGCTGACTTCTCTCCCTGTCTCAGTTTGTCCTCTGGGGCTTGGCACTGCGGGGACCAACTGCCCCCGAGTCTGTGTGAGTGGCTGGTGTGACCCCTGGCTCGTACCTGCACAGCAGGCAGGTGGGTCACCACAAGGCACCTGGGTCACGTTGCTGTTAAATAAATGCTCCACAGCCACACTTTGCCTTCCTCTGGCTCGCTTCAGCCTGTGCTTTAGAGCGCTCTGTGCTTCCATGTGTGGCTGTCGGGGGGCTGAGGGAGGAGGTCTCACACTTTCCCTCATGTGGGGATGCTGCAAGCTGCCCGCTGGCACAGGGGCAGGAACAGGCATATGATCCACAACAGGCACATGAAGATGTCCAACATCCCAGGACAGGACAGAGGTTTTGGGCCTCACACTGGGCCTTTGCAATTTGCCCCTTGTCCAGCCACGTGTCCCTCTGCTCCTCTGAAGCTGGTGGTGTTTGCTCAGGCCAGCATGTCCAGCGGTCACTGATCCTACCTGGGCAGGGAGGCTGGAATGCTGCAGGGCTCCCTGTTCTCCCCCATTCAAGTCCCAGAGCCAAGGGGTCTCTGACTAGCAATGTACCTTTAAAATAACAATAAACGTGGAGAGGAGATAGGAGATGCTCTCCTTGTTCTGCAGCTCCAGTGCGTCGCTGTCGCTGGGTTGGTGCCTGCTGGACTTGCTGAGTGCTCAGAACAGGGCACTGTCCGTTCCCTCCTGGCTCTGCACCCTCCCGTGCTGTCCCAGAAACAGCAACAATGTCCCTGTAGGTCCCTGTTTAGCCACAACGTCACACAGTGTCCCACTTGCTTTGTCTTAGCAACGGTTCCAGGATTAAAATTTGGCCGTAGGACGATGGTGGGTTGGGATTGCAACATTGAGTTGGGTCCAGTCCTCACCTGGGGCCTGCAGGAGCCAGGCCAGGACCCCACTGTGCCCCACACACTCCAAGCCTTCCCTCCTCTGATGTTTAGGCTTCCCATGACATGCTGTGGGATTTTATTCATCTCTTCCCAGCTGCTTTTCCCAGACTCGCCTTTTCCCTGTGTGTCTTTAAAGGAGCCCCGTACTGAGTGACCTTTCCAGGGCTCTGAACCCTCTGCTCGGTGTCTTACGAGGGGAATTTAATCTGCTGGCACTGCACTTGTTTCTGTGCCTTTTATTAGCCACGTTTTCTCAGCAGGCACTCTGCGACCTTTAAATTCAGCAGAGCTGTCGTATGGGGG
>VZRS01011414.1:0-10644 GCA_013398055.1 Ifrita kowaldi
ACCCTCAGAGTCAGGAATTTCTTTCCAAATCCAATCTAAATCTCCCCTATTCCAGTTTAAAGCCATCACCCCTTGTCCTGGGACCAGGTCGAAGCGGGTGAGCTCCGAGCTCTCATTAACGGGGCCAAACCCTCAGGCTGCCCCACAAATCCCCAACCCCAAACCAAAAGAATCCCGAGCCCCAAATACGAAATATCCCGGAATCTCGAGCCCAAATAAAAAAACTTCCCAGAATCCCGAGCCCCAAAATAAAAAACATCCCAGCCCCTGCCAAGGCCGGGAACGGGAGGAGCCCGGTTTCAGATGGGTTTTTGATACACAGCCCCAGAGAAGCTCCTGGGTGCCTTATTTGAAGAAGGATGGCGTTAAAATCACCCTCCCCATTACCCGCCGCTAATGGGGCTCAGTGCATCATTCCTATCAAAGTGCAATTTGCATTTACAAAGGGATCCCGGGCGGTGATGGATGGGGAAGGAATGGAGGAAGCCTTGTAAAGCCGAGCGTGCTCACGGCGCAGGAACGTCCTGGCACCAGGCGGTTTTCCCTACACCTTCCCCTCCGCCCCGCGGCCCGTGACGTCGGCTGAAATGAGCATTCCGGCCCTCGCCTTTCACCCCGCAGCCCATCAATAAAAGCTGGAAGAGCTGGAGGAGTGGGAATACTCATTTATCTTCATTAGGACTCTGGCCAGCTCCTCTGATCACCACGTCGGCGTCGCCAGGGAGAGAAAAAGCTACTGTTCCTTTTTCCCTGGATTCCCGGCCCACACACCCGAGCGAAGGGCTGGGATCCCACTCGGCACCTGCCCTGGGCAGAGGGAGAAACGGGATTTTGGGGGGATTTCCCGTCTCTCTGCTCCTTCACGGAAGCAGAGCCCCGGGAGAGCGGTGGGGAGAGGCAAGGAAAAAGCAAATTAATGCCAGGAGTTCCCACCGGGGAGGGAGATTAAGGAGGAGGAGCCCTGTCAGACAGGCAGAGGGAGGAATGGGAGACTCGGGAATGACCCTGTGCACGGCCAGGAGTTGGACTCGGTGATCCCTGGGGTCCCTTCCCACCCAGCACATTCCACGATTCCGTGATCGAGGATCTCAAAGGGATACAAAAAACGCTCTGGCCCCAAAGCTCAACCCCCATCCCAAATTCCCGCATTGCCTGTTTAGAGGTCCCGTTTTGGATGGACAAGGGGGATAATTTTGGGAAGAGCACTGCGCCCTCCCTGCCCTTCCCAAGGTTTCTTCCCATGGACACACGGAAAGTCCCCTCAAATCCCCTCCAAAGCCCCCTTCAAACCTTTCTGGGATGCTGAGGGACAGATCCAGGTGCTGCTGCCCCAGGGATGCCTCACATCCTCCCTGGGCACTGTCCCAGCTCTTCCCATGAAGGATATTCCTGGGAGATGTTCCCGGAGTCATGGAATGACCAGAGACCTCAGGACTGGGCTCCAAATTCCTTCTGAAATCCGGCGGCAGCTCCCTGAAAGTTCTTCTGGCGTCTGTCAGAGTTCTCTTGGCATCTGAGTGATGTCACCTGGAATGGGAGAACATCCTTGAGGAATCCCAATGGAAAAGTGGCATCGGGACCTGGCTGCTGCCAGGGTGGGGGGTCCATCCCTCCCGTGGGGTTCCATGAACAAGGCATCTGCTCCAGGACGGCTCTTTGGGATTCTCTGGGACTCTCGGAGACGGAGGCATCTCCTCCCGAGACCGAGGGCTCAGAGGGGCAGGATCCGTCCTCCCATGGACGTGACCGCGCCTTGGGATGGGATGGATCTCCTGGAAGTGCCTCACGGCCTGGCACGGCCCAATTCCATGGGAATGGGAAAGATAAGGAGGGACGAACTCGACTGATCCACTCCGGGCTGGGAAAAGGGAGACTGGAAAAATCCCTGGCTGAGACAGGACATTCACTGGGAAGACACCAAGATTCCCAAACATTTCTCCTGGCCGGACACCGACATTTCACCGGTCCAGGCTTCCTCGGTCACCTCACCCCGACTTGGCCACCTAAAATCCCACAGATGAATCCCAGGTGGAAGAATCACCTCGGATCTTCCAGCTCCGGGAAGATTCCAGGGATCTAAAGCTGGGCGAGATGAATCCCTCACCCACAAGTAGAGGAGGAAGCAGGATTTGGAGTCCCCGGAGCACCAGCTTCCCAAGAATGAGGGAATTCGGTGTTCTTTCTTTTTATTGTAAATTTGGGATCATTCTTCTCCGATGTTTTTCCCCCTTGATTTCATCTGGGGATCCTCAGCCACACTCAGGGCTCTGGTCCCAGCTGAGGTGACAAAAGTGTGGGGCCAGGGGTGACCCCTCTGCCACACCGTCCCCTCACCCCTCAGCCCTGTCCCCAGCGGCGAATTCCCCCTGGAGAGGAGCAAACGAATCCGGAGGGAATTCTGGCACTAAAAATGACGGATCGGGAGCAGCGCAGCTCTCCCAGCGTTTTACGGGCTGCTCCCACAGGAGTTATGGCCTGGATTTTCCCTGGTTTATAGGATTAACAACCACATCAGCTCTGCCCTTCCCAACCCTCCCCGTGCCTGGTAAGGAGCTTTTCTTGTCTAATTACCCAAATGACATCGTTAAGTCTCACTCAGCCATCCTTGGCCAGATTTGGGCTCTGCTCTGGTCTCACAAAATGTCCCCAGGCCTGAAAACGTCCAAACCACAGCAGAAATTCGCAAAAAGTCCTTCTTGTACCTAAAGTCCCACCTCAGGATCTGAGAAATGGGAAAGAACGAACAAAAAACCTCCTTTTTCCCCCACCTGCCCTTGTCCCGAAAAATACACGAGGACAGCACAGACTTTTCACGGCCTGGAGTTGGGTCTGGGAGGGTCAGGTTGGATTTCAGGGAAAGGTTCCTCATCCAGAGGGTGCCCAGGCTCCCCAGGGAATGGGCACGGCCCCGAGGCTGCCAGAGCTCCAGGAGCGTTTGGACAGCGCTGCCAGGGATGCCCAGGGTGGGGGTGTTGGGGTGTCTGTGCAGGGCAGGGGCTGGATCCATGATCCTGTGGGTCCCTTTCCAAACCGGGATATTCTGCAATTCCGGGATTCAGGGAAATGAGGAGTTTTGTGCCTGTGCAGGACACAAGGAAGGAGGGGTGGACGATGGACAGGGATACGAGGCTGGACAGAGCTTCCACCCCACCCCTCAGTGACGGCATCGTGGAACAATTTAGGCGGAAACACCTCCCAGGTCACGGAGCCCAAGCAGTGACCCGGCAGGGCCAAGGCCACCACAGCCCCCCGAGGGCTTCGCTCCTGCTCCCTCCCTGCCCTCCCACCCGGCTCCGCTCCCTCCGCGCGTTCGCTCCTTCCCTCTCCCTGTTTGCCCATGGAGGAGCCTGTTTGAACAAGGGATTTGCTTTGCTGACCGCACAGAGAGCTGGGAGCAGCTCCCTGACCGCGAGTGACCTTCAGCCCCAGGCCACGGGGGCCACCCCAGCAGCGTCCCCACACCTGGGGGTCACACTCTGCTCCCAGGGAACTGGGGCAGGACAAGGGGACCTTGTCCTAACTGTGCTGGGGAGGGTGGACACCAGCAGGAATTTCCTCATGGAAAGGGTGCTCAGGCCTTGGAAGTGCCCGGGGAGGTTTGGAGTCCCCATCCCTGGAGGTGTCCAAGGAATTCCTGGATGTGGTGTGGGTGACGAGGTGGGGATCGGGCACAGGATGGACTCGGTGATCCTGGAGGGCTTTTCCAGCCTCAGTGATCCCAGGATTGCCCACGGCTGTAGGAACTCAGCACCTCCGGGAGAATTCCATCCTCCTGGAACAACGGCTGGAGGCCAGGTGGGCTCCCAGGTCACCCGGGTGTCCGAATTGCACCTGCACCTTTAGGAGGGAAAATCTGGGAGCTGAATCCTGGGCAGAGCCCGGCTGGAACCCCTCCCTGGGGACAGACGGACCCTCATTCATGTCACTGAGACAAGAGTGGAAGGGCCTCACGGCCGATCTCCGTCAGGGCTCCTGAGGGGCTCAGAAAACTGCTCAGCTCCTGATTTGGGGAAGGAAAAATTCCTGTTGGGAGAGACCTTAGGGCAGAGGTGGGAATGAGAGCTGCTTCAAGAACTGTTCCCAGCCCCGGGGTTTTTGGGAAGAGCTGGCTTTGATCCAACAAGACAGAAAACCCCAAATGGGGCATTTTAACCCACTCGTTCCCGGGTTGTTTCGACAATCCAGTTGGAATCCTGACTTCCCACCGGGCAGCAGCTCCCGCCACCTCCTGACCCCAAAACCGGGGGATCTGAGCTGCCTCCTGCCCGTGCTGAGCCGGATCAGGACGCCTTTGGATGGATTTTGGAGGAGCTTCCAGCCCATTCCCGACCTGTGCAGGGGTCCCCGGGCAGGCCCTGCTCCAGCTCAGTCCCCTCCCGTTGGTTCTCCAGCCTCGGAGATGCTGCAGATCCCACAAGCCCACCCCATCCCCACCGTCCTCCTCAATCCCAGCCTCTCTGGATCCAATTCCAGCCCATTCCCGGTGAACACGGAGGACATTCCATCCCCTCCCTGCTTGCGGAGCCCCGTGATGGATTTGGAGGCCGCTGGAAAACGTTTTCCTCAACCAAACAACCTCAAACCTCTGGATCTTCCTTCCCCGGCCCCTCCGGTCTCTCAGCAGCCCAATTCCAGACTGGCTCCAGCCCCTCCGTGCCCTGCCAGCACCGCAGCCCAAAATTTGGGATCACCGGCACCAAATGAGCGGGATGGTTGGACAATTCCCAGCTCGCACCTTCCCTCTTCCATCGTTTTCGGCGTTTCCCTGAGCATCCCTCCTCGCCCATCACCCCCAAGCAAACACCCTCGGCTTTCCTCGGGAGCAATTTCCCCAAGAGGGTGGGGAGAGGGAGGCTGGAAAATAATATTTAGGAGGGAGCCAAGCAACCGGGTGTGCCTCAGGAAGGCCAGGATGTGCCTTAGTCATCGGCTTATCCATCTGGGAATGAGGGCAGGGTCGCTCCGGGGTCACGGATGTCCCACCTCGCGTTCACCTGCTTCCGAGCGGCGCTTTGGGAAGGGGAAACCATCCAAGGCTGTCCCCCGGATGACCGGAAAAAAACAAATAAAGTCATAACGAACCCAAAAGCGAGGGAGGAATCCGTCCCCTCCTGCGCCGGGGAACTTCCTGGTTGGAATTCCAGCATGCAAATCTCCCCCGCCCAGCGCACTCCCGGGCAGACGGGGCGGATCAAAAGTGCCAGGGAAGCGGGAGGGTGCTGGGAGGGGAGGAGAGGATGGGATCCCGATGGAGGTTTTTCCAGTGCCAGCTGACACAGGCACTGTGGGATCCCAGTTTTGGGAAGGAGTCCGTTTTCATGGAATGGTTTGTGCTGGAAGGACCTCACAGACCATCCACTTCCAACCCCACGGGACACCTTGCCCTAGACCAGGCTGCTCCAAGCCCCCCCCATTCCCAGGTGGGAATCAGCTGGAAAAACCAGGGATTCTCCCGGTCTCTGCTGCAGGAATTGAGCCTTCCCTGGTGACAATCCCAGCTGCTCCAGGCACGGCCTTAAACAGCAAAAAAGAGCTGTCTGGAAATTAAAAAAAATTAAATTAAAAATAAAACGACGCAGATCAATGTGAATTTTTGCAATTGGAATTAATGACTCTCCCTTAGGAATCCAGGGGCTGCACGTTTGGAAACGATCCAAGCTGGGAAGACCTGAGTTTGGGAAAGCTGGGCCTGGTTGGCCACGGCACATCTTCACCAGGATCACGGAGGTGTCTGGGATCATGGAAGGGTCTGGGATCATCCTCCAGCCCCGAGGACACCTGGCGAGGCCAAACCTTCACCCGCTGGATGACCTCCACAAAAACAGGGAGCCAAGTCCTTATCCTGCCCCTTGGGAATGCTCCGGGCATGGTCCAGAGCCGTGCCTGAGAATCACCTGGGCAATGATTTAATAATTTAATTAAACCATGAGGATAATTGGTGTCTGAACCCTGGAACTGCTTAATTTGCTGGGATAGACACGGCCCCAGGGCTTTCGCTCCAGCCCATCCCCAGGAAAGCATCCCAAGGCTGGGAATTATCCGAGCAGGTGTGAAACGGGGTCAGGCCTGAGGCTTTGGTCTCCAGCTGAAGCCGGGGGTGGGGAAACCTCGCCCTGGTAACCCCCACAAGGCCAGTCCTGACATATTCCCTGCTCCCTGTCCAACCCCGGGATGGGTTTCCAACGAAACCAGCGGAGGATGAGTCACGGAATTCGGGTTTGGGTTGGAAAGGACCTGAAAGATCTTCTCATCCCTTCCAGCACCTGGGAGCCAGACCCCAGCCTGATCCTATCGACCCCTGCCTGTCCCCACAGGCCCCGGGCTGGCCTGGCCTCCTGCAGACAGAGCTCCCAAACCGCTCCCGAATCCAGGGAACACCGGAGCCGGGCGGGAGAGCTGCGACTCCGCCACTCCGGGGGTCTGGATGGGCGGGATCGTGCCCGGGATTGTTTGTTCCTGGGGATTTTCTGCCTGTGTTGGTGGCCACAGCCGAGCTTTGATGTCAGAGTGCCCAAGAGATGACCTTGAATTCCACGTGTGCCCAGCATTCCCAGAGGGATGAGCTGCATCTGCATCCCTTCTGTCTGGAGTTTTCCCAAGCAATCGACCACGGAATCATGGAATTTTTGGGGATGGAAGGGATCTTAAATCCCATTCCACCCCCATCCATGGGCAGGGACACCTCCCACTATCCCAGGCTGCTCCAAGCCCCAATGTCCAGCCTGGCCTTGGGCACTTCCAGGGATGCTGGAGATGGACGAGGTGAGTCCAGGCCCTTGGAAACAAAAGGCTGGACGGGGCTCGGAGCACCCTGGGACAGTGGAAGTTGTCCCTGCCAGGGGGTTGGGATGAGATCGGCTTCAAGGTCCTTTCCAACCCAAACAATTCCATGAAGACATTAAAGGAGGATTTTTCACCCCTGGCTGGCTGTAGCCACCCTTCCACCTGGGAATTCCTGCGCTTCCCACACCTCACACACCCGGGAATGCTGCCAAGATCCCTCCATCCACCACCCGCCCCGAGATGAACCTTCTCCCTCAGCCGAGCCATGGAGAATCCAGCGGGATCCAAGCTCCGGGTGCCAGCACACACGGATCACCTCACCAGCCCCCCGCCGGGCATGGGGTTTGGCCCATCGAGCAACAGCATTCCCAACCAATCCCGCCAAGGATCGAATTCCCCGTTGGAGTTTTACATCCCTCACGCCATTGCCTTTCCATAGAAAGGAGGATTCCTTGGAGCAGGATCTCTCTGAGCAGGGAATGGGATGGGGTTGGGCGTCACGGACACCCAGGGAATGCTCAGCTCAGGGGCTCAGGCTCTGCCCCAAAATCCCGTTTTTCCGGCCTCTCCCTACATCCTGCCCTGGGAGCAGATGGATTTAAGGGGACTTTTCCCAAACTTATCCCAGTCTGTTCCCAGGAAGAGGCACTGGAGAGGTTTCAGAGCCTGGGCTGCAATGCCGGGGCCAGAAGCAAGGAAATTTCCACCTAGGAAATTCCATCTGGGAATTTCCGCCTCCAACAGCCACAGTTCCAGTCCAGGGGCACTGAGTCAGCCACTGCCCAGGTTCTTCCCACCACTTTCTGCTGCCTCCTATTCCAGTGGAGCCAAGGGCAGGAAAAGACCGGGATAAAGTTCTCTCACATCTCAATCCCGGGGAACCTCAGCCAGGATTTTCCTCTTTCCAGCCCACGGCGGGGCCCGATCCCCACCAAAAGCCAACCTGTGTGATAAATCCGAGGTTCCCATGATCACTCCCTATAAAGGGAACCCCACTGCCTCAGAAAGCCCCAAAGCTGTGCCCCCAACAAGGAAAAATCCCGGCTTCACGTGGGGCTGGGAATGCTCAGGGAGGAGCAGCCATTCCCTGACAGAGTGGGCAACATTAGGGATATTCACCCAAAAGCCACTTTTCCCCTTTTCTGTGGGGTCCTTCTGGTCTGAACCACGATCCTGTGGAGAAGGGGAAGAGCCAGAGGCAGGGAAAGAGGGAGGACCTGTCCCAACAGGACAGCCTGGAGGCCGCTGCCCGTCCTTCATCGGACGGACGGGAACAGGAGCGTGCCTGGAGATCCAGCCCTGGAAAACCCGCGGCTTGGCCTTGGAAGAGCCTGGTGGGGCCGAGGGAAAGGTCAGAGCCGAGGGTTTGAGAAGGATTTGGAGAGGAGAGCAGCCGAACGCTGCCCTAGACCAGGGATTTTGGCACAGGGAAAACGTTCCCAGAGGAGCAAACGGTGGGGATGGGATGGGGACGGAGCATCCCGGGCTCTGCACAGCCCTGGGGCCACCACAGCTCGAGCCCAGAGAGAGGGAAAGGAGAAGCCCAGGCTCTCTCCGGGTGTTCCCAGGACCCCCCAGCAGCTGTCTGGCCCCTCAGGTTGGCTTCTCCAGGGGTGCGGACGGAGAGCAAACAGGGCCACGCTCCTCCCGTGGCAGCAACAAGTGCCCGGGGCCACCGGGGGAGGAGAAACGAGGTGCCACCGCTTCCCCGAGACCGGCGAGGGAGCGGCTCGGAGCCCCTCGGAGCCGGAGCCGACATCTGCAGCCGGTGGCTAATGAATACAAACGAGCGCCCCGTGCCCCGCCGGGGGGTCTTTAACACTTCACACGTCCCGGTGACAGTGAGCGATCGTCCCCGCAGGCAGCTCCCGCGTCCCGGGGCAGCGCCGGCACCCCGGGAGATGAATGAGCGCCCGGCAGACGCGGCACCGCCGTCATTTGTCATTCCTGAACCTTTCGGGGAGCAAATCCCATTTGGCCGCCACCAGCGCGGGCTCGGTACCTGCGCCGGGCCCCGCTGGGTCAGGGAGGGGCGGCGGTGATGGATGCCTTCTCCCGGCTAATCGCATCCAGCGCCGGGCAGATATGGATGGGCTCCCGCCTTTGATCCATGGCGCTCGGGAGCGCTCATCCAATTAGTGCCCCACGGAATGCAATTAGCGCGGCCGGAGCCACGTGGGGCGCGGGATGGAAGGGGCTCTCCGGCAGGAATGCGGCCCGTTCCCACCTGGGATGCACCGGGGAGGGAAGGAGGGAAAATCCTGTTGATCCCGAGCAGTCCCAGCCTGATTTTCCCCCCCCACCGCCCTCGTCGTCGGTGCCACCCGGCTGGGCCATCCTCACCCTCTGCTGGCATTCCCGTGACCCAGTTTCCCATCCCGGATCCGGCTGCTCCACCTCCCGTGCCCGCATTTCTCACCCTGAACGTCATCGCATCCTCCTGGATCGCCTCCAGCCTCCCCGCCTTATCTCCCTCCTTATCGCAAGCCACCCTATCTCCGATCTGCTCCTCTCCCTTCTCACATTTATCTGCTCCCACAGCCTCCCTCACCTGGGCTCTGCGGGCGAGTGGTGACAGCTGGGTCTGATCAGCTTCCTGCTGCCACCTTTCCCTCAGACTCCTCACCCCTGGGAGCTCCGGGGGTCCTGCTCCAGCATCCACCTGCCCGCTCCTTCCCGGCTCCCGGGGCTGGGAGGTTCGTTGCAGGAGGTTTTGGAGCCACGGCAGAAGAAATCGTGGAGTCACAGAATGGTTTGGAAGGGAATTTAGATCCCATCCTATTCCCACCCCATCCATGGACAGGGACACCTCCCACTATCCCAGGTGGATCCAAGCCCCAGTGTCCAACCTGGCCTTGGACACTGCCAGGGATCCAGGGGCAGCCACAGCTGCTCTGGGAATTCCAGCCCAGCCCCTCCCCACCCTCCCAGCCAGCAATTCCTTCCCAAGATCCCACCTATCCCTGCCCTGTTCCAGTCCAGGACAGCCCTGTCTGTGGGACACGATGGGAAAGTGACCCCACAGGCGTCTCCCGGCCCCAAACCTTCTCCTGCCCCGATCCTGGGGCTCCCTGGAGGAGGCAAATCCCACGGAGTCAGACTCACCTGACAGCTCAGCTGATCCCATCAGGAAGGAGGTGAGGAGGTGAACCGAGGTGAGGGCAAGAAGGGACAGAGACAGCAGGAAACGATCGCTCGGGAGCAGCTGCTGGAAAACGTTTGTCTCACCTGGCTCGGAGAAAATCAGGAGGAAAGAGAAACCTCCCTGCCTGGGGTGGCTTGTGGGGCGCTTGGGGTGTCCTGGCCAGGGCCAGGAGCTGGACTGGGTGATCCCTGTGGGTCCCTCCCGACCAGGATATTCCCTGATTCTGTGATTTGGTGAAAACCGGGCTGGCAACGCATCCCGGGGCTGGAACGCTGGGCTGGGGGTGTCCCGAGGACACGAGGGGGGACAGCGCTGGTGGCCAAGCCGGACGAGGGACCCTGGGGAGCCGCAGGGCCCTGGGGAGGTTTGGCCCCGCTCTGGGCACTGGTTTAGGGCCTGGCCACAGCCAGGGTGGCATCGGTGCCACTGCAGCACCCGAAATCCCTGCCCCAAACCCCCCTGTGCTGCACTCCCTGATCCAGGAAGGTTCAGGATCCACTGACCAGGATGATCCGAGATCCACTGATCCAGGAAGGTTCAGGATTCACTGATCTCGGATGATCCGAGATCCACTGATCAGGATGCTCTCAGATCCACTGATCCAGGATGATCTGAGATCCACTGACCCGGGAAGGTCCAAGATCCACTGATCCAGGATGATCTGAGNGATCCACCGATCCAGGAAGGTCCAGAATCCACTGGTCCAGGATGATCCG
>VZRS01011430.1:0-64742 GCA_013398055.1 Ifrita kowaldi
GGGCAGGGCAGGGCAGCCCCGGAACGCTGCGGGTGCCGGCGCCGGGGGTGCCCCGGTGCCGCGGGAGAGGGCGCTGCGGGCCCGCGCTGCGCAGCCCGGGCTGGGCACGGGGAACCGCCGGAGAACCTCCGAGCGCTGCCATCGCAGCCCTCGGCAGGGAAATGCTGCTGGAAACTTCACCCAGCCGAGCCTGGGGAGGGGAGGGACAGATCCTCACTATCCGCTTGTGAATTATGTTGTATTTAGTGCAGGAGTCTCTCTGCCTAGAAGGGTGTTTTAATGGGTTAATGCACTTTGGAGTTCAGCTGCTGCTCACCAGAAAGGATGGTGGGGCTTGATTCATACAATCAGATATCTTTACCCCCTTCTTGTTCTGTTTTCGTTGTGCCCGCAATATATCCAGTCCTGAAGGTTGTCATTAGAAAGGGATGTTAGAAGTGGTCCAAATCTACATCAGAAAAGGTATGTCGTGTCACAGGCATCCGTTCTCTTCCCATTTCCATGGAAACATGGACTTCGGTGGTGTCAGGCAGAGCAGCCTGGCAGGATGTAGTGGACTCTCTCCAGGAGGAGCTGCTGGCAGCAGCACACAGAAATGTACCGTGGTCTCTTCGGGTTTGGAAAGCCCAGGTAGTCTGGTCCTTTAGAGTAACAGCACTTGATAGATCGCATCAGAAACGACAGCAGGGACAAACATTTAACTCTCTACTTCCCCCTTCCCACCCTGCCCTGCCGCATCCCAGTGCCCCGTCCAGTCCCGCAGAGAACACTGCACACCACAGGCTCCGTTTTTTAATTTCCTGGGGGGCACAAGGGGTGGAGAGCACATCTTGTGGCGGCTGACAGGCTTTTTGTTCTGCGCCAGTCCTTTTATTAACCCCCCGCTAGATCATTCGCTGTCTGTGCTGAGCTGCCCCCGCTGCGATGGTGATGAGAGTGTTTGTAGCAGCAGGGCTGCCGGGGGGGATTACGGGGATCCCGCGGACCGGAGCGAGGGGCCGGGCACCGGGACACAGATTGCTGCCGCAGCCTCGCCTCCATCTGCCCTCGCCGCGCCCGAGACGCCTCTCATGGTCCCCGCGGCGACGGCAGTTGTGTGTCTGATCCCCCCGTGGCCATCCCGCACCTCCCGCGTCCCGCCCGGGAAGGGGGTGGGGGCCGCCAGGCCGGCGGGGGGGCCTGTTGCACATGGATAGGGATAGGATGGAGGCGACGGCAAGAGCATCATCTGCTGTCCACACCCTGCTACCCCACAGCCTCACCCAGCCCCTTTGATTTATCGTAGATCTTAGGCAAAAGCAAGTGTTTCCACTCAGTAATCTTGCCCAATTCCCCTTCTGTATTTAGGGCCTCAATTCTGTAAAACATTTATCCCAGACATGGGACTGCACGATTTATGGGAGGAATTGAGATCTTTCTGAGCAGTTGCTTCCTTTTCCTTTTGAATCAGACTGCTGTTGGTGGTTGATTATTCAAACAAATTAATTTGGGATGCACACACAAGTTCTAATTAGCTGCAATTATTCACTTATTTCCCCCCTGCTTCTCTCCTACATCGCCAGAAATTAAAAAAATATCACCCTAACACAGTGTGCCCTGCAATAATTATCCCCCGGGCCAGTCCTGAACCTCTCAATCTACGATCAATACCTTCATCTGTCAGCCACAATTAATTAAACACAATCCCACTTTCAGGGCTTTGATTCATATCGCCCCAGAACAGCTTACTGGGTATTATAATCCAGACTGATGCTAATGCTGTCCTCAAGTGGAAGGGAGGGGCTGACTGAGATATCAACCCCCAAATTCATTAAAGCCAAGCCATGGAAGGGCTCTTGTTGTGAGGTGAGTGATGAGAAGGTGGGACCATGTTCTCCTCTAGAGCCTGGCTGCTTCCCGGGGGAATAACGCCACTGGAATGAGGCTGGGGCAGGGCTGTTGCTCTGGGTGGAGAAGGGAAGCTGTGTTAGGCCAGCACGATGGTTTTGTTGTCTATGCTGTCTGTGTGAGTGTGTTCTGTTCTAGAGAGGCTTCTTTTTTTGGACAGTGGTTGCAGTTTTGGAATTTGATACGTTTCTGAACAGTAATTCAATATCCAAAGGCTGTTTAGAGCTTCCCAACAATGCTCTGTGGTGGTCTAAGCCAGAGCTCCAGAGATGCTATAACAGAGCTCTTAAAAACAGTAAAATTGTTTTACTTGAGATTCTTCTGGTGCTTTTAATAACCCTCTGTTCTACACACGGAGTGGTAAAAGCAAAGAGGGATGTAGGGCCAAGCCACATAGGGGCTGGATCCAAGATTCATGGCTCCCTCCCCTCTCTGCTGTCTCCCTCGGATAGGCAAGGAGGTCAGACCTAAAAGGGGTGATTTGAATCTGTTCCAGGTCTTAAACCTGAGAGCCCATTTCCTTTTTGCTGATGCTGGCCGTGTGTCTCAGCCAGCATCCTCTCCTAGGATTGCAGCCTTCACGTTCCTTTTTACTCTGATTCACAGTCAGGCGCTCTCCTTCCCTGCTGCCTGTTCCTTGCACCTTCACCCTCAGGACTTCAAAAGCCTCAGATCCAACATCCAGGAGCCTGGGGGCAGCTCCTGTTATCCACAAAGGGCAGGCAGCTCAGCAAATCTTCAGACGATAAGAGAGAATGATTTCCAACTTTGAGCCACCTGGAATAAAGTGGAGTTGATGATGCTGCAGGGAGTCGTGACCCCAGGACTGGGAGCAGCAAATCTAACTACGTTTGAGCTCTCCGCTAGCCCTCAGTGTCCAGTTTCATCAGTGCAACTGTCTGGGGGTTTCCAGGACATCTTCCAAATGATAGATGTGTTTTGTTTTCTGCCCTTGTAGGACAAATGACTTCGGAGCCATAATCAAAGGGGAGTAGGCAGGCGCTGTAGGTCAGCTCGGGATTTGTGCTGGCTCTGTTGGAGGAGAGCCCAGCGTTTGCACAGAACAAGCAGGAGCCTGTTTCCAGGGCTGGAAATGTTACACTTGGCCATCCCAGCAAAATTTACACCTCGGTGGTACATAATGGAGGCAGGAGGGTATGGAAAACCTTCCCCTGTGCCCGTGTCCAGGGTCAGCAGGGACAGCAGGGGCCCAGAACTGCGGCAGCCTTGCGTGAGGGAGCTGCCGAGCAATCCACAGCCTTCACTTGAATTTGGGAGTTCATTCCAGTTCAATGAGGCAAGGGATACTTCCATGTCTGCTCTCTACACAGGGCTCTGCTGTTTGAGCTGCACCAGCAAGCCTGTTGCATCCAGAAATGATTAAAGCTCGAATGTTTCCTAGGCAAATTCTGTAAGTTCGATAGGACATTCAATTAGGGAAGAGGAATGAGAGCACGCGGTGTGCTGGGAGCTGAGTCTGCCTCTCTGACAGACCTCACTGAGAACTCGGGGTGGCTTTGCAGGGAGGAGCAACCACTATGTGAAACTTGGAAAATAAATAATTAGTTGGGATTTTGCTGCTTGTTTTTTCCCAAAGCCCTGTTCCCACCTTCTGATGAGGATCAGAAAGCTGTTGCTTTATCTGCACTTCAAGCTTCAGCTTGTAAATAGCAAAATCTCTGTGATCAGAATGATTTTAGGTACAATGAAGCCAAAAAATGCCAATTTCTCTGCTATCCACCTAAGAAAATGGAGTGATGGGTTTGTAATAGAGCAATAAACCACAGTGCCTTTGTGGGTGCAAACTGTTAGCCTGAGGTTCCCTGCAAGACAGAGGAACAAAGGCCACTTTTCTTTCATCAGCCACTTGAGCAGTACAGACCCCCCACCACCCTCCCCGAGTGAAAGGCTCCACTGGTGTCTTTATTGCCAGGAGAAAATGAAAATTATATGCAAAATATAGACGAGAAAATTCGTATCTCTGTGTTTGAGTGCTGTGCTGGGTATGACATCACTGAGAGCCAATCAGCAAGCTCCCTTTGTGTCTGGCTTTCTAATAAAAGCCACTTCATCAGAGTAATTTGCAGTAATAATTTATTCACCTTCTAGGAATGGCACCACCTGACTCCCTGAGCAGCCAGGGAGAGTGAGCTAGCAAAGGTCCCGAGCCCCAGATGTGGCTGTGCCCTGGGTGGGCACAGCTCCAGCTCTGCCTTGATAAGAGTTGCCTTCAAGTTGCAGATAATAGAAGTGATCACTTGTGTTCATTAATTACCCCATGGCTGAGCACCCCTAAAGCTGCTCAGTGCTGCAGGTGCCCAGAGCAGAGGATGGTTCCCAGCAGGAAAAGGGGCTCTGAGGCTGGAAGCGTGGCACCGGGGCCACATAACAGGGCTCTGCAGTGCTGGGCAGGGTGAGAGGGTTCCCCTTGCTCTGCAGGGGAGACAAGGGGCTGCTTTGCATGGACACAGGGAAGAATTTGGCCTTTTGAATTTGGGGTTTGTCTGGGCAGGGAAGCCTGTGCTGGAGGCACAGAGAGAAACCGAGGCACCACAGCAGTGTGTGCAGTTCAGGTGGCTGGTGCTGTGCAGGGTAGGATCAGGACACACGGGAGTGTCATGGATATGGCCTTCAGCAGCTTCAGGAGGATCAGGACACACGGGAGTGTCATGGATATGGCTTCAGTGCAGCTCACAGGAGCCTTCTTTGCAGGCTGGCATAGCTCAGAGCTCCTTGGTGGCATCCAGCCTTGCAGGCAATGAGTAATAGCTCTGTGAACGAGGACAGACCCCACAAAAAAGAGCAGCAATCTGTGGGATCTCTCCCCGAATCCCAAGAAAATGTTGCTTTGAGCAGCACTCTGGGGCTGAGTAATCCGGTTGTGCAGGAGACGTGTGGGCTGCTTGTCCCACATGTCTCTAGTAGGAGCTTCATTGTGCCAGAGTGTTGTGTGGGAGGCTCTTCCAGAGCTGTGTGTAACTGCTGCATTGGATGTATATTCTGGTGGTGTAAAGTCCCCTGATCAGATTCTGCACACACAGTGCTGGATTTGGAAACAGAGCACAGAGCACTGAACAGAGACCAGCCCGTGAAGACAACCAAAACAAGAGATCACTTCTACCCCAAATGATTCATTCTGTTTCACAGTGAGCAAAAGCAGCAGAGCTGGGAACAGCAGATGTCCTGAGCCAGCCCGAGGCAGCCCAGGCAGACACACCAATACAACCATCAGCACACAGGTAATGGAGATCTCAGCTGAAGATGCAGCCAGGCAAAAACCTGACAGTTGTTGGTGGCAGAGTGAGGGGGTCTTCATTCTCATTGTGTGCAGCAGCAGCCCTCCTCTCTGGCTGAGTTGTCAGCATTGTGTCTATGCAGCCTTTGGAGATTTTGAAAGAAAAAAAAAATCCAAATAATTCAACCAGTGGAGTTAATTTGCTGTGTAAATCCTGCTGTGAGTGCATCCAAGCAGGCTTTGTGTCAGAGGTTTCTCTGGTAGTTCCCTTGCCTGTGTGTGATTGATCCTGGAGGGCAGGACAGCTCCTGGTGATGAATAACCCATGTCTCAGCTCTTCCCTAGGGAAGTGCTTAGCCAGCAGTCCATACTGTGCTCATGGGGTCCATTATGATTCACCTTGGAGGAGCTGCTTGAGGAGGTACAACCTTGTTAGAGCTTCTTGGGAGACTCCCAAAGATCAGATCCTGTGCCTGTACAGCTGTTGGTGTGCTGGGAAGTCCGGGGAGCCACAGGCAGTGTACAGGAGGATTAGGGGGTAAACATGTGCTCCCCTGGGATTCCCAAATAAATCTAGCTATGCTCTACTTGGACGTGTTACTCTCCATGTGACAGCAAGCCCGAGGGGCCCTAAATGTCTTCAGTAAGAGTGGGAGGTGCATGGTCCCTTTCTGAATCCAGGCTTTCCAGGTTTGCCATTCCAGTCCCTCACTGAGGTTGAGATGTTTCCTTGGGTACCTCCAGGACCACCTGCAGCAACCAGGAGACCCTGGGTGCAGCCCCCGTGGGTACCACAGGCTGGCAGTGAGGGGTATCCCTGCCGATGGTCCCTGGGAGACCCTCCCACCAGCCCTGATTGTGCTGTGACACCCACTCATGCTCCTTTGGTGACGCCAGGACTTGGAACACTGGAGGTGCCATTGCAGCTGCAAGGCAGGCCCTGGCCCCTACTCCCATGCTGTAAAGCAGCACTGGGAGCTTTGGGAAGTGTTCTCTTGTTCGGATTTCACCCATTTACTTGGTTAGGTTGAAGCACAGAGCGATAACTGTGGAGGGGGAGGGCTGTGGTGCTGCCCCCAGCCTCTGTCTGTAGGACCCTTTTAAGCCTTGTTTATTGATTTACTTTGAAACGACATCCTTGGCTCAAATGAGTGCAATCAGAGGTGGCAGAACTCCAGAGCAGAAGAGTTTATAACATATTTTCTTGGAATTGCATGTCATATCTGAAGGGGAAATGGAAGGGTAACATAAACACACACAAAGCCTGGGGATAATGGCTATTACTGTGTGGAGACAGTGGTCTTGGAGCCTGGAGTGATCTGATGAAGTCTGGTAGTGGGAATTTGGGCTAAGCTGTGCTTTGCAGACTGGATTCTTTTATAAATGAAGCTGTGTAAAAGAAATTCTGGATTGCTGGGTCAGGTGAACAGGAAAGCAGGCAGCCTGCAGAGACCAGGCCACTTTGTCCTGACTAACTGCATTTTATGGAGCCTGGCTTTTGGATAACCTCTGCCACTCACCCTGGCACCAGCTGGCTGAACTTTTCCTCTGGGGTTTGTACCAGACAGAGATGTTAAGGCTCCTCACCCCATCACAGCACCACATCAGGTCTGTATAATATCTTGCTTCCATCAGGCATTGTGTACTTCAAACCTGAAAGTGATTTGCCTTTGTCATGAACATGCGGACAGAAACATAATGTTTAGACCACTTAAGTGCCTCACCCTCTCTTCTCCACTGACTTGGCCAGGCATTTCCAGGTTGTAAGACTGACTCATTGTTAGACTCAGATTAGGCAGCAGCAAAATTGCTTAAACCTGGCTTAACTGCCAGAACAGGCCCTTTAATGCAGCCCTTTTGTTCTTGGACCATTGTCCCAGTGGTCCATTCCCAGCCCCCCTTCCCCTGGCTCTGCCTGGGGCTTGCTGGACTTGCTAAGAGCCTCTCTGTGGCTAGAAATGGATCTGCTTTTTTTCAGGATCTCTTTGTTGTCTTCAGCTCTTGCCTAACACCTGCAACACTCCCACATCCCTGTGTAAATTGCCTGCATCCCTCACTGACAAATGAGAGGCCATTGCCAGCGACAAGGTAACCTGGCATTCCCTTCGTGCTGCCTTCTGCTTCCCAGCCAGCTCCAGGTGAGTGGGTGAGCTCAACCCTGGCATCTGCCCAGCTGGCTCTGTAACCTGGGGTCAATTGTGCCTTTCAGGATCCCACTGCTCCTGCCCCTGCAATCACAGCCACGAGTCTGGCTCTTCCAGCGCCTGGGAAGCAGCTGAATAATGCTGGGCAGGCTCAGCTTCCCACACAGCTCCCTGCCAGCTGCAGCTGTGGGCTTGTCTTTTCCAATCTATGGCTACCACTAGCACACTGACATCACAGTTTGCTTTCTCTTTGGGTTTGGTAGTGACAAGTCTACCTGTTGGTGGAGGGGGAGGTTTGTTATTCCCCTCTGCCCGAGGAGGACATGGTTGCCCCTGCCTTGATGGATCTGAGGCTGTGCCTGCCCTGCCTGACTATCCTCAGGTACTGTCAGCTACTTCACCTGCTCCATCCTTGGCCACTCGCCCAGCCCTCCTCTCTTCCTCCTCTGCGTTCCCTCTCGGGGTGACCTTATTTACAAATTTTGCATATTTAATGTCCTGCTGATGACGCACAGAGCCATAACTTTCCTCCTAAACCATCCTGCACTGTCCAAATTAATTCACAGTCTGCTTTCTGACAGCCCTTCCTGGACACCTACCTCCTGCCTTCAGCTCAGGGGTTTTAAATCTCCTCATGCTTGCTCTTCCCTGCTCCTTTCTTGATGTCTCTTTTTCACCATCCACTCACCCCCTCCATCCTCTTTGACTTGACCTTTCTCTAAATACCCATATCTGGGCTCTGCTGAAAGCTGGATGGTTCTGCCCAAAGGTTATCTCTAAAATCCAACTCGTCCTCCCTGTGCACCCAGCTGAAATCCCTTTGGAATGCCCAGGTTTTCGAAGCAATCAGATCTCTGCCACACTTATCAGTGCTGTGCAGAGTCCCACACACCTTATCATCGGGATTCTCTGGGAGCCTCTGGCAGTGCAGTGTTAAAGGGTTGTGTGAGCGAGTCTCACCCAACCTGTCACCTTCTTCCTCACACTCTCTGTGAAGTGCCTGTGCCGTCTGCAGGCAGCCTGTCCTCCTGGCCCTGCTCCATCCAGCCATCAGCTGGATTTTCCACTGCAGAGATACCGAGTTGTCCTGCCAGCCGTGCCAGCCATGCCAGTTCCCATCTGCCACCACGTGTTTCTCCCAGCAGAGGAGCAACCTGTAAACACTGACAAAGCCTTGTTTCCTTCTTCTAGACCCCTACTGAAATCTACTGGGCTGCACTGGCTGCCTACAGCTCCTGCTACCCATGTCTGCCTTCATGTTTGTGCTCTTTTGCCTGTGTATGGTCTCTTTGTGTCCCCTGTGTCCTTGGGATGTGGGCACACTTCTGAGTGTGGGACTGTCCCTCTGTGCCATCAGCAAGATGAGACCATCGTACAGCCCATAATGAGGGAGGAAAGTGGAATCACTGGAAGCCTAAATGATGAAGTCCAGTCATTTTGGTTTCTGAGAGCAGCAAACACCAGGCTGGTTTCAGGGCTTGCAAATCTCCCCATTCCCAGGCCCATTGTCGTGGTGTTGCCTCTGTCAAACACAGCAACTCTGGCTCTCCTCCCACAGATTATCCGGGCATGCAAATGACCTCAGACAGATACACTGTCATTTTCTCATGCTGTGATTTTCCTTACACCCCCCTGCGGGACATGACAATAAAATTACCCCTCTCATTCCTTTCCCACAGACAATCTTGCAGCGTGTCAGTCAGTGTCACGTGAGCAGTCCCCCATCCATTGCTCCTGGGACCCAGGGGGTGATTTGGAAAGGATCTGCTGGGCTGTCACTCACCTCCATCTGCCTTTAGGAGAAGGATTCTGGGTTCCATGCTGTTTCCTCTTGTGCCTGCATGGCTCTTTGATCACGATTTGCTTCTCAGGCCTTCAGAATCACAGCTGCCCTGTAAGGCTTGCCCGTAATCCTGCTGACATGTTGTTCCCTGGCAGGCTCTGGACTTTACTTGCTCCCAATTTGGGATTAACTGCTATTTCTGATGATTCTGCTGTTGCCACAGATGTCCCGTTTCTTACCTGGGTTTAAGAGCTGTTTGGGTCTAAAGTACTCCTGACCTTCTCTGTCTCTGTTATCTGACCATCCGCATTTTCACTTCAACATTTCATTATTGAATCCATTCCTCTCTCTCTCTCTCATTTTTGTCCCCACTGACCCTTGTGTACAACACACAACCAGAGCTGCACCAGGAATTTGTGTGGAGAGCCTGCACGAGCCTGCAGCACTCACCAGCATTTGCCGGCAAGGTTCCTGTCTGGAAAACAAAAGCAACAGTGCTCTGATGTGCCAGCAAGGTCTGTATCAGATAAACCCATGTGCTTTCTCGTCTTCCTCCACACCAAAGTGGAGGCTGAGTTTGAGCTGGTCAAGCCAGGATCAGAAATGCTTGCGGGCAGGAAGGTTTGTACTCCAATGTTTCCCTTCTTCCCACTTATTGCAGTGTGTGCTTCCAGGAGCAGGATATCAGAGCTGGTTGCCAGCTGCAAGCCAATGGCTGTGTGGTTCTTTTTAGGGCAGAGCTAATGGTGAGATAGCCCCTTGCTAGTGGGGTGTGGAACTGCTCCAGGAATCCTCATCTGTGGGAGAACTGCTGTGCAAGTGATGGGGACAGAGAGTGGTTGTGGGTGGCTGTTACTGAGCACGGCAGTGTGTTCTGTGGATATGAGCTGTAACAATCACAGAATCAGAGAATCCCAGCCTGGCTTGGCCTGGAAGGGACCTTAGAGCCCATCCAGTGTCACCCCCTGCCACAGGCAGGGGCACCTTCCACTGTCCCAGGGTGCTCCAAGCCCCATCCAACCTGGCCTGGAACACTTCCAGGGATCCAGGGGCAGCCACAGCTGCTCTGGGCACCCTGTGCCAGGGCCTCACCACCCTCAGAGGGAAGAATTTCTCCCCAGTATCCCATCTAACCCTGCCCTCTGGCACTGGGAAGCCATTCCCTGTGTCCTGTCCCTCCATTCCCTGTCCCCAGTCCCTCTCCAGCTCTCCTGGAGCCCCTTCAGGCCCTGGCAGGGGCTCTGAGCTCTCCCTGGAGCCTTCTCCTCTCCAGGTGAGCACCCCCAGCTCTCCCAGCCTGGCTCCAGAGCAGAGGGGCTCCAGCCCTGGGAGCAGCTCCGGGGCTTCCTCTGGACTCTCTCCATCAGCTCCACGTCCTTCCTGTGCTGGGCCCCAGGGCTGGGGCAGCTCTGCAAGTGGGGTCTCACCTGAGCACAGGGGCAGAATACCCTCCCTTGACTTGCTGATGCAAAGCTCCCCTGTGCAGAGGCCGTGTCTAGATCAGAACATTTTAGAGGCCTGAAGGGTCTGAGCATCCAAGGATACCCTCTGGGGAGCGGGAAGGGAGCACAGCCCATGAAGGCTGAGGAGGACATTGTCCAGAGCACAGAGGAGGAGTGTCTGGAATGGAAAAGGCTCCCTGGGCACAGGACACACTCCCCTTGCACCACCTGCCCCAGAGAAGGGATCAGGCAGGTGAATTTTCCCACCTGGGTCTGTGGAGCCCGTGTGAATGCTGGAGCTCAGAGTTCCACTCCCTTCCCACATCTCCTGTGTCTGGCAGAGAGGGAAAAGCACTGAGGGAGGAGTACCCCCAGCTTGCCCTGAAAGCAGGGACTGAATCAGACTGCAGTAAGAAATGACTTCCATTTTTCTGTAATATTTTTCTTATTTGATCATATCAGGAGTGACCTCCTGATCAGATGTTTCAGGAAATTTAATGACCAACTGTGAGAGGGGACCTTGGCTTCACCTTCTGTCTTCCCAGCTTGTGGAAGCTGCCAGCTCATCACTGGCACGTGCAGCAGCACTGATGTTACCTGGGGGCTAGCAAGGGAAAGTTTTCCTAGATCCTTCTTCTGCCTGGATTCTGGGCAAACAGGGTTCATGAATCCCTGTTTCTACAGTCAGAAAATGTCATTATTCCCTTCAATTATAATCCCAAACTGAAAAATTAATTGAGGCAGGTATTAAATTAGGCAGGTTTTGCTTGAGTAAATATTTACCATTTGGGAGCCTAATCTATTCACTTAATAATCTAACCCTTTTTTTTTTTAATTTTTGGTTTGCAAAAAAATAATAATGTGTGTTCCATTAGGAGCTGCTGCTGGCTTAAGAGGATTTCACTCCCATTTTATGGTTTGGATCAAAGAAGATTTATTCTTGCAATAGATATAATGATTCTTAGCTAACATTGTCTTCCCAGCTGCAGTTGGACTGTAATAAAAAAACCTTTAGCTTTTGTTAGACTTGCACATTCTTGGCTGCCAATAATGATTAATCTTTCCCCCTACAAGACCAGCTTATTACTTGGGTTTGACTCAGGAGCTGCCGTTCCCTCCGGAGCTTGGTCAGGGCTTTCTCCCGGAGCAGCACAGGTGTGACCTCAGTGCCTCCCTTGGCAGTCTGTCTTTGCCCCCTAATTGCTGCTCTGTGGCACTTCTCCACACAGCAGAGCTATCGTGGGGATGGCAGGGAATTAATTGCAAGAATTCCCGAATAATTCCATGCATGCTAGGGCCCTCGGCATCCCAGCGGGGAGGGTTGTCTAGAAACAGGGCCGAGGAGATGCAGGGGTGGAGGGCAGCTCCCACTCCTCCCTGACCTTGGGCAAGCATGGGGAGCATGGATCCTCACCCCAAACCACTGCCACCTCCCAGCTCTGCTTTTCCCTTTCCCACAGCTCCCGTATCCCAGCCATCCTCTAAATCGACAGGATGGGGATGGGGATGCCCCCGGAAGGCACAGGAGGAGGCTGAGACTGTAGGGCTGCTCTAGGTAGATGTCTGGGACAGCATTCCAGCAGATGATTTTGGGACACTACCCGACATGTGGGTCTGGGGCTTCGTGCTGAGAAAATGTGTGGGTTAATTCCTGGCCATTTGGCCGTGTTTTAAAGGTTTGTACTAATAAAACCCCTGGGAAGAGGAAGGGAAGAGATGATCCCTTTGCCATTAGCAGGACACAGGTGCTGACCAGCCTGTCACAGCAGGCACGAGGGAATTTATGACAGATGAATTTGCTGTACTGTCCCTCTGCCTTTGCCTGCGGGGTTTTTGGGCAAGGTGCTCACACTGGAGATGCTGCGTGAAGGAATCTCTTCCCCCGGCTGTGCTGGTTGTATGAAGAGAAGTGACCCTCAGAGCCAACCATTAAAATAGAAGTGGGAAATGCTTCTCACTCACCAAATGGCCCTAACACCTATTCCAAGCTGTGCCTACCCACCTGCACAGGGGGTTTCTCAAGGCTTAGGGAGCGCTGGGATATCCCTGCAGGTCACAGCTCCTCTGCAAGGACTGGAATCTGAAGGTGCTTTGTCACTGTGCCTGAGCCATGTGGGGTCAAGCAAAAATATCTGCAAAATTCAGGGCAAACTCAGCGAGTCATTTTGAGCCAAGGAAACACACCCAGCACTCCTGTGGGATTACAGCTCCTGTCCTTTCTGCCTTAGTTTAAAACAAAATTGCTCAAGGTTTCATTTTGAGGAGCCATTTCATTCAGAAATGTAGCTGGCTGATGTTTCTGTAGCTGCACAAAAGCTTCTGAAACCAAAACCAAGCAGATTTTGTTTGGGGTTGGCTCTGAAAAATGCTTTTGGATTTGAGTTTTTTCACTTCAGCAAAGGAACTTGATGGTCTTTTGTGATGGCTTGGCCTGATGAAGTTTGGGTATTTTTTTCCTCTGTTGTTTTTCTTTTAGCTCAGTCCTTGGAAGGTCCTGCAGATGCCGCTGATATTCCTGCTGGCTGAGATGTTCAGCTCTGCTGGGAGACCCCTCCATCCTCTTCCTGCTCAGGAAAGGGACACAACTGGGCCCTGGAAGACCAGGTGGGTGGAGGTTGAAGTGCTGAGAGTGGAGTTGTTCTGTGTTTGAGAGTAAATGTGGATGGACATCCCTTACCCCTTGCTGATGGAGCACTGCGGTGTCCCTGCCTGCCCTTCACACCAAATGGGTGAGCTTGACCACTTCCTTTACTTCAAAAATCATTGTACCTGTATCCATAGAATCGCAGACTGGTTTTGGTTGGAAGGGACCTTAAAGATCATCTCATTCCAGCCCCTGCCATGGACAGGGACACGTTTCACTAGCCCAGGTTGCTCCAAGCACCATCCAACCTGACCTTGGACACTGCCGGGGATCCAGGGGCAGCCACAGCTGCTCTGGGCAGCCTGAGTTTGCCCACTTTCTTTATGTTTGTTTAATCATTGTACCTGTATTCCTTTCCAACCAGCAGGTCAGGGTTTGCCATATCATGTGTAGGGAGGATGTTTTCCCCATCCTTGCTGCTCCAGCTGGCTGCCCATTCCCACGTACCCCTCTGGGACTGTTTCTGGGCTCACAGCGCTTATCACCTTCCTTGAGTGGAGGCTGTGTTTTCTCACGTCCTGCTCAAGTAACAAAACCAACCTTCCAGTGTGAAGGGGACTGATCCAGGGTGTTTGAGGTTTAACTCTTCCATGTCTTCCCTCAGAGCCTTTCCTGCTCCCAGGGCTCAGTCACGCTGTGTCACCGGCCTGCGTTGTGCTGGTCAGCTGGGTCACAGGGCTTCCAGCACTGCTGTGAGCACAGGCACTTCAAAGAGCTTTCCATGGCCAGGAAACAGGGAGATTAGAGGCACACTGAGGCTTTTATTTTATGCCAGCACTTTGCAATGCTCTTGCTGGTATTCCTGAGGCCCCATGTTTAACTATGGATATAATAGAGCCGGAGGCACCACACACCACATTTCTGAGGGATGAGAGTCACAAGGCTCTTCACACAGCCCAAGAGCCAAGTGGCTCCAGGGGAGCTTCAGGGCTGGCTCCTTCAGGATGCTTCCTCTGGCAGCAGGGAACAGCTCAGCCTCACCACTACAGGCACTGCTCAGAGCCTGAGGTTGGCTGTCCCCCGTCCCCTTGCACCCCAGGGACAGGCCGCCTTCCTCAGTGTGCTCTGGGAGGCAGTGCTGAGGTAGCCAGAGCTCCTGGCAGGCTGGGGGAGTGGGTGCTGCTGGGGTTTTGCTGCCTCTTCTTTTGTCTGCCTTTGCACCCTTTCCAGATGGGCATCGGCTCCTCTCCCTCCCACAGCAGTGGAGCAAACAGGAGTGGAGTTCTTCCCACTGGGAAGAGCACGCTCCAGCTGCTGTTCCTCCATGCTTTCTCCCCAGCCATGTAAACAGTTTACAGGGGACTTTGTAAACAGCAGATTTGTTTAGGATATTGTCTGCATTCCCCTCGTCTCTGTGCTCCCTTTTTCAGCAGCACAGGGAGGGCTGACCTGCCAGCTGTAGGGCTGGGGCTTGCCTGGCCAGAGGGGATGGCGGTGACAAC
The DNA here is from genome assembly GCA_013398055.1 of Ifrita kowaldi. NCBI lineage: Eukaryota > Metazoa > Chordata > Aves > Passeriformes > Cinclosomatidae > Ifrita > Ifrita kowaldi. The sequence goes on from VZRS01011430.1 coordinate 14,578, forward strand.
CACGAGGAAGGAGTTGTGTGCCCTCCTGCACTCCCTGTGAGCCTTGTGGATTGAGGGGACCATACACAAATGCTGTGGCTGCATGGAAATGTTTCTGCATCCAGCAGAGAGGGAAGCTGGCATGGGATGCCCTTTGCAGGACGTGGTTGTGTGGGAGAGCAGAGTGAGCAGAAAGCCCCAGGGCACTGGGAGAGATCAGACATCTTCAAAGGCAGGAGCTTCATCCCAGAAAAGCCCTGCCTGTTAGAAAAGTTTCAGAAAGTCGTTGGCTCCATTGGAAAGCTGATTGTCCACCTAGGGAAGGGAGGCTGTTAACTCGGTGGGAGTAACATCTGAGGATGCCTGTGCTCCCTTCAGGGCTCTCCATGCAGGGATCCAGCCTGTGCCCGGCTTCCCTCAACCCTTGGAAAGGAGTAGAGGAGGGGTAGGGCAATTTCCACCTGAGCTTCTGCACCTGCCACAGCAGCTCTGTCAAGCTTCCCTCCCAGAAAGCTTCCCAAACAGAAAACCATTAAACCTCAGGTGCACACACAGCGGACAGGAGCAGGCTCAGGAGGGGGTGAGGGGAGCCTCAAGTAGAGGTTGATATGTCAAAAAGAGGGTCAGGGGTTGGGGGAGCAGCAAAGGTTTAGAAGCAGTCAGGGGATGTTCCTCAAGCCCCAGATGTTTGGTGCAGCTGTAGGTGAGTCCAGCCTTCCCTCTGCTCGTGAAATAACAGACCCTGTAGAGGAGGGAGCAAAGCCCAAATGTTTCAGTACACTTACTGTCTGCTGGTTTGTCTTGTAAGTCTGAGCAGCTTAAATCTGTGACAGGCCCTCGAGCCACTGCCTCTGTACTCCGGCATTTCCCATGGACAGGAGGGATAACTGCTGCAGGTCAGGCAGTCAGGAGCTGACAGCAGATTGTTTGGCTCTTTGTTTGCCCCTGTTCCCTGCCAACCACAGGTTTGAGGCTTGAGTTTAAACATCCTGGATAGAAAGGACAAGATCTCCAAATGACAGCCCCGGTTTGTTGCCAGGGAAGTCTTGCATCCAGGAGACACAAACAGCTCCACGAAGCCAAACACGGGGAGAAGCAATCTGACCCCATTTTCCACAGCCTGGGCTTCCCAAGTATGTGGCTGCTGGATGCAGTTCGGAATGGTCTCCACCTCCTCTGTTTGTGTGACCATGTGAGGAGCTGGTGACCTGCTCTGGCTGTGTCCATGGGACACGTTATCAGGAAGAAAAGGCCAGCAAGTTTTTCCTGCTTCTCTCAGAGGCATGGATGTATGGCACAGACCCAGCCTGGCCAGGGAACAGTTGTGAGGGCTTCATTCTGGATGGCTCAGGATGCTTTAAATACCACATAAAAACCCTGTTTGCCTTTGCGGGATGTGGATAGTTGAGTGTTGTCCAGCAGAATCCTGTTGATTTTCTGGTGAGCTCTAATTGTAAATATTTGAACAAAAAATTATCTTGTGTTAACCTTAGGAAAATTTAATCTCTCTGTACATAGTGAAATCTGGCTTGAGTCACAAGTGGAAGTGAGAGTGGTAGTTTCATCCCCAGTGGATGGTCATCCACACCGGCACAGAAACCAGTGTGTTGCCCATCATGGGTGGCACCTTGTTCATCAGGAAGGGCTGAAAGGACAGCTGGAATTGCTGGGCAGGATGAAGATGCATTGGTAGAGGTTGATGAACAGGAAGGCAGGAGGGCTCTGGCTCATGTGGGATGTCTGAGGGGGCTGGTGGAAGGCTCAGGGCTGTCAGGATTGTTCCCAAATCTTTCTGTTTCTTTGCAGGGTCTGGATTTAGCCTGTAGCATGGGACCAGTTTTGCTATAAATCTCAATGCTCAAGCAGATTTTCAGCCCTGCTTTAGGTAAAGCCCCTCTCTGTTCAGCTCAGCTCAGCTCAGCTCAGCTCACTGACAGGCGTTGTGACCTCTTGGGAGGAGGGTGGATGTTACAGGAAGGGCTCAGTTCCCTCCTTTCTTCTCTTGGACACTCACCTTTGTCACGGTGTAGAGGAGACAGGAAGCTCCCTGGGAACCTCTGCCTTCACCTCCTGTCTGTCTAATTCATCACTGGAACTCTGCTACAGCCTGGGAGAGTGACACCAGACTCCCAGAGGGCAGAGCTGAGTCCGAGGAAGGGAAGAAGTGTACAAATCACCAAGGAGAGGCTGAGCAGATGTGTGGGTGGAGGGAGACAGCAGCAGTACCAGAGCAGAAGTGGGAAAAGTGGGAAGAACTGTCTGTCCACGGGGAGCTGATGGGCATGAGGAGAGAGCTCCCACAGCCCTGCAGACCACGCTGGACTCGGAGGGCCCTGGCAGTGTCTCAAGCATTGATGTTCCAGCTGAGGAGCAGCTGACAGCTGCCTCTGCAGCCCTCAGGTGCCTTGAAACCCCACCTTCCTTTACAGTCAGTTAGATCCCTTGGGTGGAAACATCTGGAAGTCCCAGCATTCTCCCTAAACCCCCCCTGCTCAAGGCACCCAGGCAGGCAGGTCTGTTCCTTCTGTACCCATCCAAAGGGGTGAGTGCAGGGCTGAGCTGTGTCTGGGATCCCATCGGGAAGGGAGATATCCTTACGTGGTCCAGCTCAGCTCCATTCCCAGGGTCAGGCCTCGGCTTGGGCATAGCTGCTCCGTGTGAGGGTTGGGAGCACGTGTGCAGGCAGGAGCTCTGGCAGGCTCTGGCAGTTCCCATTTAGGTTTGACCTTTTGCTTGATATTAAAGCCTTGCTGTGGCTCAGTGAGATGAACACTGCAGCAAACACAATTCCTCAAGATGAAATATCTCTCCAGAGGGTAATTCCAGCCTCATTTGAGGGTTGTTGTATTTTTTTTTTCCTTTCCCGCTGAATCATTTATTCCTGGTGTCAGGAGGGTGCAGAATGACTTTCCCCACTGGCTTTCAGAGCTTCATTGATTCTTCAACTCCCACTCCTGCAAATCTGCTGGAACAGCAGCCCTTTGCCTCTCCAATTCTCCCAGGAGGGGAATGGGGAAGGGAGGGTCTCAGGACTGAGGGAGCTCTTTGGGGAACCCATTCACAATCTGGGGGAGATGCCATCATATTTTAAGCTCTGTAATCCAGAGGCAATGTATTTATCGGTAGGTTTTTTGCCTTAAAAGCCTTCTCAGCACTCTGCTGTCTGCGTGGGGAAGGGAAAGGGAGCAGGACACATTTCACTGAGGTTGTACAGGGCACTGTGGACCTTTGGCCCTTCCTGCTTTGTGGTTCACTGTTGCAGCTGAACCCTGCTCATGATGGGTTTGAATCCCTTCAGCAAAGGAAGGCAGTGTGCTCCCGAAATATGTGTAGTGCACAGACCCAGTCGGTGCCTGGCTGCCAGGCAGCAGTGACTGAAGCCAGGCCTCTGCCTGTCATCATCAATCCATTTGCAACCCCGGCTCTGAGTTCACACCTCGTGCTCTCCGCTGCAGCTCCCTTCTCTGTGCTCCTGGGAGACAGGGAAAGGCTCTTCTGCCCGTTGGGGGCAGGGAGCTGGGAGGACAAGAGGCAGTGGAGTGAGACCTGGAGAAAAGAGGGTCCCGGAGCCCAACCCGAGGGGTGCCATCACATCGCTCTGGGATCTGTGTGCAGACAGGAGCAGCCGGGGCCGCGGCTGCCGGGCACTGGGATGTGGGGCTGAGGGACCCAAGTGGGTGTGAAGGGCAGGGTCCTGCTTGACCCCTCTCCAGAAAAGGAGCAAATAGAGCAGGACTGCTGCCACATGGAGCCCAGCCTTTCCTCAGGGCTGAATGGACCCCTGTGTCCAGCAAAGTTTGTCAGCAGGTGCTGGCTGCCGAGCCCAGAGCTTTGATTTAAGGAGTCTGAACCAAGCCCATTAGCACTTACACAATTCCCCTGCCAAGCAGTTGTAAATGTTTCTATTTGTTCTGCACTTGGCCTGGCTCCCTCCTGTTTATTATCCCAAATGTGCCCAGATCTTGACCCTGCTCCCCTTCTCCAGCACTCCCTCCAATTCCGGTTATTTTCTGCCGCTTCCCATGAAACCCTGAAACACAAGTACCATTCAAAGGAGAGAAAAACGGAGGGAGGTGGATGTTCATGGAGGTGCTGTGCCCTCCTTGGGATCAGGAACTGGCACCAGTGTCAGTCGGAAATGCAGAGGGATGCTGCCAGGGAGCTGGGGGCTGGAAAACGATGGAGGAAACTCAGTGCTGGCAGACATTTAAGTCACTCTTTATTGCAGTGCTGCACAGGAACAAAAAGGATCAATATTTATTAGTTGCAGAAAGCATAATTTTGCATGAAAGGCATCGATCAGCGTGTCAGCCCAGACAATGTCATTACATCTTTATGATTTGGTCAGCATCCCTCTAGGAATAAGGACATTGTTCCCCTAGACAGACAGAGCTGGGGGTGAAGGAAGGGTTCAGCATGGTGCTGTGATCAGAGCGGGGCACACCAGCAGTGTTTGGAGTCACAGGATGGGCTCAGGGGCTCTGGTCCTCTGCCTCATCATTCTGTGTGGTCAGTTTGTCACTGAGGTCTAAGGGCCACCAAGAGAAATTCCCTATTTCAGAGTCAGGGCCTAATATTTTAGTCCTCTTTCCCAGTGAATTGACTGTGTGTGCGAAAGCTCCCCCATGAGTAACAGTGCCCAATTACTGCTTTATGGCAGTGGCTTGGAGGAGGCAGAGGAGCTCCATGGCAGCCTTCAGTGAGGTGGAGAGGTGTTGGAGAGGATCAGGTGGAAGTAGGAAGATGAGGATGGTGGACGTTGTTGCAGTTTTACAGCTGGACACAAAGCCAAAGGGAAGAGGCTTCTGGAGCTGCACTGTGGGAGATGACTGCTGCTCACATCTCTCCTTGCTGGGGGTCCAGCAGCTCAAATCCTGCCTTTTCCATCCCTGAGCTGGCCCCAGCAGAGGCACAGGAGCACAAAGACGGGCCTGGAAGCAGCAGGCCCTGTGGTTTTGCAGAACGCCTGAGTCAGGACTCTGGGGTCGGAATTCCCAGCAGTGCCATGGATTCCCTCAGGGCAAGCCACAAGCCACCACACACACGGCAATTGCAGAGCTCGGCTTCCACTTGGACACCAAAATAATCAGCTCCACAAAAACAGCCTGCTCCAGTCACTGGGGGCACGGTGTCTGCTCAGAAAAACCCTGAAAAAGTCCTCATGGGAGCAAGCAGTTCCTCCAGCCTCCAGCACTGTGCTGGATGTGAGCCAGGAGAACATGCCCCTGGCGTGGTAAAAAGATCCTGACGGGTTCACAGGCTGGCTGTGAGTCAGTCTAGGTGTTTGTAGATAAAAGGTGTCATCAAGTGAAGATGAGTGCCTCTGTCTGGCTCTCTGAATGATGAATGAGGTGTTGTTCCATACAATCAGAAGGAACCTCTGTGTGAATCCTGAAATACAGTTTTTGAGACAGCTGTTCCTGCCTAACCTGACAGGCAGCCCTTTAGTCAGCAGGAGAGGCTGCTGGAGAGGTGGCACAGTCAGGTTTAAAGTGCCTGCAACCCACCTGCATTGCAGCTGGTGCTGCAGGGATTTGTGGATCTGGTGTCCCTGGCACAGGAGGCAGGAGCCTGTGGGGTCCCTCAAGTGTGGGAGCTCCAAACTGCACCCATCAGGGTCCAGCATCACCATGTTGCTCCAGAGAGTTTGGGGGGGACTGCACTGGGCCAGGTGAGTCAGTGAGCCTGGGTGGGGGCTGAGGGACGGGTTCCACCCAGCAGCATGGGGAAGGAACGAGTTTTCAGCCCCACTTTTGCTCTGGCAGTTGAAATGCCTGAAGCAGGCAGCTTTGCCTCATGGAGTCTCAGTGAGAGAACCATTAATTTTGTATTAGGACATAAAAACTGTTTGAGCTGAACAGACCAATAGTCCTTCCAGCGCTGTATCCTGTCTCCACCAGAGGCCAGGTCAGATGCCTTAAAGGAAGGCATAAAAATCCCATAATGCCCATAATTGTGCAATACTACCCTGTGAAGGGAGATTCCCCTCTAACCCCAGCTGGCAGCAGCTCCTACCCCAGAGCAGGAGAGGCAGGAGCTGCTCTGGTTGTCTAGAGCTGGAGTCTCTGCAGATGCTGTTCTCATGCACATAAATGTCCAATCCTGTGGTGAAACTCTCTAATTCTGGTTGTTACAGCGCTTTTCTGATATCCTGGTGAGGAGCTGATAGTGTTGGATGACCTGCTGCAGGCTGCTCTTAGGAGAGCAGAAGAGGAGCTTTGCCCCTTCCCCATGCCTGTGCCTGCCCCTTCTTGAACTCTGGAATTAGTTTAAAAGTGTCCAAGGCCAGGTTGGATGGGACCTGGAGCAAACTGGTCCAGTGGAAGGTGTCCCTGCCCATGGCAGAGGTGGAACTGGATGAGCTCCAAGGTCCCCCCAAACCCAGCTGTTGTGGGATGGTGTGATGAACTCTCCCTGTGGGCTGACCCCGCCATGGTGGGAGGAGCAGCACTGCCCATTGCCATGGCTCTGTGGGCTTTTGGCTCAGGGGCTGCTCCACAAGCAGCCATGTACCAAAGGTAGGTTTCTTTGCCTATGGAGTGATTCCTGGATATTCCTTAGAGAGGGATTGTGGGGCTAATAGGAGACTGGTTGATCTACGGCCGGGTGTAACCTCAATCTTCAGGGGATGGAAGCACTTTGTAGTCTGGCAGGGCCCTCTCCATCCTCCTTTCCTTGGACATCCCAACCAAGCCTCTTGCTGTGAGTGCCAGGTGGAGCTGCTGGGATGCTGAGCAGGTGCTGTGTGACAGAGGCTGGAGCTGCTGGAGACCAGGATGGTGGCTCCCTGGGATGTTTGGGAGGAGAGCTTGACGTGACTTTAATGAGATTTTTTTCATTAGATTTTTACTAATTAAGTAAAAACCTAGATTTTCACCCATGGAAGAAGACCAGCTCCCAAATAGCCACCTTTAGGATGAGATACCCATCCTAGAGACCACCTCTTCCACTGGTCTGGCATCCCCAGCCCTCCATCCCTGGGCCTGGGAGAAGTTCAGTCGAGGACTACCCATGAAGGAGCAGCAAAGGTGTGTTTGCCTGCTGGCAGAACAGGAGGGGGGAATGGAGGCAGGAGAGCAGGTCTGGGCGTGCAGAGCGGGAGGAGGTGACACCGCCTGGGATAATTGGACCATTAAATCTCACAAAGGCACCGACACTTACACAGTGTGGCTCAGGGAAACACTCTCCAACAGCAATCGTAGCTATCTGCAACCATTTTTCTGCTGATCCAGTGCTTAATCCCGTTGTTCAGACTGCGGGTTAAATTGTCCTCACCCCACAGTGCAGAGGCCAGGTATGTTTGCAGAGATGTGCAGGCACGACTGAGGGGAAATTTTGGCTCAGAAATCCGTTTGTAAATGTCTCTCAAATGTCTGCTCCTGCTCTCTCTGCCTCCTCTCTGGCAGCCCTTCCACGTCCAGAAATCTCCACATCGGAGGGAGCCATCCCAGTCCTCTGGTCAAGCCCCCTTTATTCTGCCCTGCTTCTCCTGGGTACAAAGAATGCCAGAATTGCCTGACACAGTCAAAATTGGCTGCAAATCCTTCTAGTTTGCAGAACTGCTTTAACTCTCTTTATTTACTGTAGGTCTGGGGAGGAGGGGTTTAATCCATTAGCTGCATTCTCAGACTCTTCAGCTGTGGGAGCCCAGAGTGCCATTTTTGCAGTAACAAAAGTGGAATTTTGCATGCAGACACAGGGCCCCGGGAGCTGGGGACTGAAGAACACCCTGTTTCTGAAGGCTTTGTCATAAAGTTGTGGCTCTGGGTGCTTTGGGGCTCCCAGGGCTGATGCTGGATAATACCTTTATAGGTTCTTAATTCACCAGCTCTAATCCATGGAGCACATCAGACCCCCCCCGGATTGTTGTTTGGATGGTAAAGTGCAGGCGGGAGGTTTGACCAAGGCTGCTCAGACCCCTGAGCTGGGTTTGTGGTGCTGGGTGTCCCTGGCCAGGGATAAAGCCCTGCTCCCGTGGTTGGTCACAGGTCCCGTTCAGTTCTGGAGTGTTCAGGGGGTGGCTGTGCTCATTGCTGGGGTGCTGGCACGAGTCCTGGGGCTAAGGCACTCGGGGTCTGGGATTAAAGCCAAAAGCAAAGAGAATTTTACCCATGTCTTGGGTTTTTCAGCAGAAAACCCTTTCTCAGTCCGATGTCTGGCCAGGCAGGGGATTGCATAATGCTGCAGATGTTCCAGCTGTGCTGCTGAAGTGCTGGGTGTTACTTCTGTCTTGGTTTACTCTGGCCTTTGGTAGAAAGATGATTTACAGGTGTTACCGGGCACAGTCACATAGGTGACAGCAGGACAGGAATGAGACCCTCAGCCTGGCAGGAAAGGGTTGGATTGGGACAGAAGGAGACCCCAGATTGTGGGACACTGGGCTCAGGGGCATGAGGTGTGGCTGCAGCTCCCTGGGAAACTTGAGCTGGAAAGTTCGTGACTCCCAGTAATTCATTCCCTTCCCGGGGCTGTCTGAGCTCCATTAAGACTATCCAGAGATGCCTGGGGTATATTTATTTTCCTCTTTTTTCCCTTTGATGCCTCTTTCCTTACTGTGGGAGACTGCTGCAGCTCGGGGCTGCCCTTCTCTGCCTGGGCTGGCCAGGGCTCCCTTGGTGAGCAGGTATTAATGGCAGGGGAGGGCAGGACCTGTGATAACTCAGCCTGGCAGCCCCAGCAGCAGCAGGCTGATGGAATGGTCTTTGGAGACCCAAAGAGCTTCAGTCAGCACTTCTGCCTGAAAAGAGTTGTTGTGAAAGGGTGAAGGAAAGTCACCCCAGATTCCAGGATACAGGGTTCTTCCTCTGGGAGGGTGTGACTGGATTGCTACCAGCAGTGTGGTTTCACTTTAACATTCATTTGAACAGAGAAGTAGAGAAGAGAATGGATTTTGCCTCTGCCAAGGATTTATACACATCCCTCTCACCCAGCCCCTCCCACCACTTCACTGAGCCCCAGACAGAGTTTTGAGGGCTGGTTGTGGCTCAGTTTCCTGCAGCTTGAGCAGGGAGTTGGGCTCTGGGTTCCCCAAGTCCAGACGTGGGACTCTTGTGGCCGAAGCACGGTGTGGAGCACGTTCTGTGGGGGCCCAGTGTGGCTGCAGAAGCCTCCTCCTTTGTTCTGCCAGTGGTGCTGATGTCACGGTGCCATCCTATTCCCCGCAGATGGTTTTCATCACCCTCCCATTGAGCCAAGCCAGCCTGTTAGGACAGCACATGTCCCAGGACCCAGATTTGTGAACCAGATCAGCTGTTCCTGCTGCAACACCCAGTGGGCTGTTGCAAAATGCTTATTTCCTCATGTCCCATCAGCCTGGAGTTCTTCCAGGGCACCTTAGGGGTAGGAAGCACCTTTAGTTTGTGAGCAGGGTTGTCGCTTATCCCTGTTGCTCATATTTTTATATCCCCTATGCAGTGATGAGCCAACTCAGTGCCCAGGAGGGTCTCCCCAGCACCTGTCCCCTACAAACTTGGGACACCTTGTCACCACTGTGCATGTGGAGCTGCCTCCTGATGTCCACTGTCCACTCTGGGTGTGTTACAGGGATCCCAGCTCGCTGTGTCACTGCCTTGCATCACCTGCAGTCCCAGCCCTGGTTCCCAGCTGGAAGGGACTGGTGTGGGGCTGGCAGGATGGGGGTCAGGACTGGCAGCTGGCTGGGCAAGGGAACCACTTCAGGCATCACACTGGCCTCGGCCCCAGTCAAATATTTTCTGTCACTGATCCTTACGAGTCTTGTGGCATCCCCAAATGAGGCACAGGGGATTACAGAGCAGCCAGCTCTCCTTTAAAGCTTGACCTTGGCATCAGGCTGGTAGCATGGCAAGGAAGAGAGATGAGTTAGCTGGCAGCCTGCCTGTGTGTGTGCCAAGGGGCCTTTATAGCCTCAAAGGATGCATTAGTTTGATGTCAGAGGCTTTGTTTGCGGCATTCCCTGGAATAATCCTCCTCCCTCTGTGTGTGTGTGTACGTGTATTTCCTGCCTGCATCCCTGCTGCTCCTCCATCCCGTGTCCGAAGAGCTCGGCTAGGCAGCACGGACAGCTCCAGTGAGACAGATGGAGATGGATCCAGGCCTCTGTGGGGACAGCTGCATCCCTGACAGTCCCCTCTGGTCATGCACCTGTTAGGAACTATACTTAGCATGGGAAAACTTTCCAGAAAAGAGAAAGCAGGGCAGAAGTGGGGAGGCAGAAAGGCTGGGAATTTGGCCTCATTCTCCTCGGCAGGTCCCAAAGCTCCAAAACTGCCTCTCAGTAACAGCATCCAAAAATGCCAATCAGGTGAGAGCAGGTGGTGCTCCGAGGCCTGCTGGCACTGTCTGGGGACAGCCTGAGCGAGTGACAACTTCATAACTCCTGGGTGGGGTGCCAGCGAGCGCCGCGTGTTTGTCCTGACAGCGCCGGTGGTCCCGAGCACTCGGGAGCTGCCATATGGGAGCTGTGGGGGATCCCGGGGCAGCCACACGCTGGGGGGGTCACGGTGCAGACCCCCGTGTCCGTCACGGCTCACCCGGGGCTGCTGCAGCTCCTCTCCCGGTTCTGCCTGCCTGTGCTCCAGCCTGGCTGCCGCACTCAGCCATCCGTCCTCAGCCCTGGGCACTGCCAGCTGCCCATGGAGCTCAGGGGAGATGGATGGATGGCTGGATGGGTGGGGGAGGAAACCTCCTGTTGCTGCTGGGCAGGGCTCTCTGTGAGGACACAGGAGGCTTTGCAGCTCTTCCTCTGATAAATGACGAGCCCTCTGTTAGGTGCTCATAGCCTCGTGGCAAATTAATGTGCCTTGTCCCCCAGTGTCCCTCTTCTTGCAGCAGGGGCACCCCGGGAGCCTGGCACAGAGGGAGCAGGTCCAGGTGGGTTTAAAGGCCACGTTTTCTTTGTGTTGTTTTCCTTTGGTAAGTGCTGAGCTGCATTTTCAGCACCCAAGGCTCCCGTTGGCACAGGAGGTGCCCGATGGCCATCTCTGCTGTGTCACGACTGCAGCCTCTCTGTTCCCCTCATCTTCATTCCTGCAGAGAGACTTCCCTTTCCTGGAGCTCCAGCTGGTGAGGAGTGAAACCCTATCCATGCTTGGTGACTGTGGGAAGCTTTGGATGAATGAGAATCCAGCATGGTNGCCTGCTGGCACTGTCTGGGGACAGCCTGAGCGAGTGACAACTTCATAACTCCTGGGTGGGGTGCCAGCGAGCGCCGCGTGTTTGTCCTGACAGCGCCGGTGGTCCCGAGCACTCGGGAGCTGCCATATGGGAGCTGTGGGGGATCCCGGGGCAGCCACACGCTGGGGGGGTCACGGTGCAGACCCCCGTGTCCGTCACGGCTCACCCGGGGCTGCTGCAGCTCCTCTCCCGGTTCTGCCTGCCTGTGCTCCAGCCTGGCTGCCGCACTCAGCCATCCGTCCTCAGCCCTGGGCACTGCCAGCTGCCCATGGAGCTCAGGGGAGATGGATGGATGGCTGGATGGGTGGGGGAGGAAACCTCCTGTTGCTGCTGGGCAGGGCTCTCTGTGAGGACACAGGAGGCTTTGCAGCTCTTCCTCTGATAAATGACGAGCCCTCAGTTAGGTGCTCATAGCCTCGTGGCAAATTAATGTGCCTTGTCCCCCAGTGTCCCTCTTCTTGCAGCAGGGGCACCCCGGGAGCCTGGCACAGAGGGAGCAGGTCCAGGTGGGTTTAAAGGCCACGTTTTCTTTGTGTTGTTTTCCTTTGGTAAGTGCTGAGCTGCATTTTCAGCACCCAAGGCTCCCGTTGGCACAGGAGGTGCCCGATGGCCATCTCTGCTGTGTCACGACTGCAGCCTCTCTGTTCCCCTCATCTTCATTCCTGCAGAGAGACTTCCCTTTCCTGGAGCTCCAGCTGGTGAGGAGTGAAACCCTATCCATGCTTGGTGACTGTGGGAAGCTTTGGATGAATGAGAATCCAGCATGGTTGGATGCCTCCGGAGCGGCGGGTGCTGCTGACAGGTGGCATCTCCTCCCTGGAAGGCCAGTGTCCCTCTCCAGCTGCTCCCTGCTCTGCCTGATGCACGGCCTGTCCAATACCTGCTGCTGCTCCCCAGTTAGCATTCCAGGAGTTATGGCCACTGGGGCTGGTGCTTAGTGAGGGGATTTGTTGTACTTAGATGAAAAATGCAACAGGCACTTTAAACTATCCCGTGGCTAAATTGAGCTCTGTTTTCCAATCCCTGCAGCTCTCAGCTCTCCTTCTCTGCCCTCTTAGCAAGAGGCAGGGAAACTGTTAGGTTGCACTTAGGAGCCACCTAAACATCTACTAAATGTCTTCCCTGAGTGATGCTCTTGGTCGGTGCTTCCCCAGCCTCAGGGGCAAGATCTGGGTGTGAAACCAGGAAAGGAAGGGGCAATACAGCACATCATGTGGATACCAGCAACGTCTCCAACTGACAGGATAAATCCATGGTATTCCTAACTGCCTAATCGGGATCTCTGTGGCACTGGAACCATTTGCATTTGCACACCTGTGCAGAAATGTGAATAGGAGCATCTTAAAAGTTCCAGGTGCTTGAGCCCTGCTGGTACCGGTGCCAGCTGTGGTGCCCCAGGATTGGTTTCTGTGCCATCAGAGGTGAGGAAATGCTCATCTCCTTCCAGTGGCCACTGACAGCTTTTTCCTTTTAAGACTGAGAAAATCCTTGTCACATTTCCTAACGTTTCTGTGTGGTGTGAGGAAGTGATCATGGAGAGAATCATGCCTATTTCTGCTTGGGAGTGGGAGAAACAGGAGGCCATTCCTCATCTCAGTCCTGGGTTTGGATTGAATGAACCTGGTAATCTGGGATAACTGGATAACCTGTATGGTACTTGCCAGGTGCTTAACCCCTCTTCGTATGCCAGGGAGGCTTTCTTGGAACTGGAGGCACTGGCCAACATAAATTGCTTCTGTCAATGTGCTTTATTGGACTACATCAAAGTAGAATCGATAGAGAGTTTAAAAAACCCCTAACAAAATGGGCTTTCTAAGGCAGAGCAAGTCATAAACAGACAGGAGTGTTGTGCAGGTCAGGTTTCACCTGGCAGCCCGGGAAACGGGGGTTCTGGCTCTGTCAGGGGTGATTCATTGCACTGGAATATTTCAGGGGAGGGGAAGCATCCAGGAGTTGTTAACACACTGCTGCAAGGAGAGGGGCTCCGAGTGGGTCGGGTTTGTGCCTCCAACTTTGCTGTCACAGATTTATACTGATATCATCTCTATCAGTGTAAGTTATCTGTTTCCATTTAACCTAGATGAAAGCTTAAGTGTGGTTATTGCGTTCTAAGGTTGCTGGAACTTGTTAATAATTTAGAATAATGAAGTCAAATTAATTCACTCTTAAAATCAAGCTTATTTGCATTGGCTTGTCTGGTTTTTTGTGACAGATCTCTCTGCGGGCATATGTTTGTGTAAGCTTTTTGTGTGTGCTCGTGAGTGTTTGTGTGCATACGTAATTTCCTTCTCCATCTCACAACCAACAGAGGCTGAGCTGGATTTAAATGTTGTGCAGGAAAAATGTGAAGAAGGTCCACCCCAAAGTGGAGCTGAATAGCTGAGGTATAAATCCACAGGGAAAAATGGGGTTTGTAATGGAAATGCTGCCTCGTTTTAAATTATAGCCAGGCATCTGTGAGGCTGAAATTCCTGCTGCAGCATCCAGACGGTGCCTCAAGCTGGCTGCACGTTCCCAGAAATGAAGAACCCCCCCAGCCTACCTGCAGCCTGACCTTTGTGCTGACACTGCCGTGCAGCTTTTGTGCTGCACGGGGCGGGTGCGAGCGCGCAGTGACAGATTGCTGCTGACAGGGAGAGGCTCCTCCAGCTGCATTTCTCTGCAGCCCCTGCCATATATCCAGGGGCTTGTTAGAGGAACAACAGCACCAGCCAATAACCAGTTGGTCTAAGCCCCTGGGACAGACCGTATGGCCCACACTCTGCTTCCTAAGCTGTGAGCGTGGAGTAAATTCAGCTGCCGTAGCACTTGCAGCCCTCGTGTTACACAGCGAAGGAACACACCCGGCCGTGCGTCTGTCTGTGGCAGAGCCTGTACCTATAAATAACAGTGTTTGTGTGTGTGTGTGCATATTTATGTGTCTGTGTATTTATTGTGGGTGAGGCTGGTTGTAGAGCAGCCCAGAAAATGGAAATCCTTTTGTGCAAATCCGCTTGCATGGAGGCAAGGAGAGCCAGGAGAGCAGGGCTGATGAATTGGCCCTGAACCGCGATGACAGTCCTTTTTTTTTGAGTCAAAACAATTTCAGGGAAAGGGTCTCCAAAAAAAGGTCCAGTTTCAGGAGGTAGCTCAATTGAATTTCTGGTTCCTGGCTGCCTGCCTGGAGGGCCTCTTGTCACTTCTACTTTCTTCCAACAAGGCAGAAGGCGGAATTGACAGCAGCCTTCCCGCCAGGCTGTTAGGGAAGCAGGGAAGCCAGATGCTTTGCCTCCCCGCTCCCTCCCCTTCCGCGGCCTGAGAGCCAGAGAGTTAAGTTGCTTAACTCTTCCATTCTCCCTCTCCAGCGTTCCTGGTCTGACCCAGCGGGGATCCTGAGGAACGAAATGTCTGGGAGTGGGCAGAGCCGGGTGTGTGCACGAAGGGTCCTCGCTCCCGAGGGTGGGAGTGTGTGTGTGTCACAGGAAAGTACCCTCGTGCTTTGTACAGAACAGGAAAATTCATCTTTTACACAGAAAGATTCTGCAGAGAGGCACGTGGTGGGAATGGGCTGATACAGGAGCCTCTCCCCCAGCAAACCCAGGGCAAATAATATGATTTCAGAGCTTCTAGCCCAAACCCACTCATAAACTCTCCCTCAGCCCCTGCTATTTATATCACTGCATATAGGGTACAGTGTAGGTGAGAGCTAGAATGTTCCTGTAATTTCCCAGCAAGGACAGTATGCTCAGCCCTCTCTTTCCTTTGTGTAGAATGATCATCTTTAGATGTTAAGGGATGTGGAAGGTTTCGGTTGCTGTTGAATTAACGTTTCTATATGCATCATTTCACCAGATAATTTGCTGACTCTAAAATTTTTGTGTAATCAAATTGGCTGGCTGTTTTAACATTTGTCCAACACCATTTTTAAGTGGTAGTTAAATGAAGTGGAGAATGGAACTCTTTCTTTACACTCAGGACTGTAGCAGGGTGAGGGTCTCTGGTATGGTTTTTTGAGACAGGACCTGCTCTGTGTCAGGGGTTGTGCATTTCCAGCACTCACAACCCACAGTGCCCTTTTTAGTCTGCCCACAGCTGCAAAATGGGGTGATAAAGTGGTAGTGGATGGCCAGGAACTGACACCCTCTGTCTCCCCAAGCTCATCTCATTGCCAAAACCTTGCTACAGTGGTTAATGTGAGAACCCTTCTCCTTCTCTACTAAGGACGAGAGGAAAAGGCTTCAGGCTGTGCCAGGGGAGCTTCAGGCTGGATATCAGGAGGAATTTCTTTGTGGAAAGGTTGGTCAGATATTGGAATGGGCTGTCTGGGGAGGTGGTGGAGTCCCCATCCCTGGAGGGAGAATGACTGGACGTGGCACTCAGTGCTCCGTGCTGGGGACAAGGTGGGGATCAGTCCCAGGTGGGACTTGATTGTCTTGGAGGGCTTTTCCAACCTCAGTGATTCTGTGAAATAGCTCCAAGTGGGACCAAACCAGGGCCTTGAAGGGAAAATTGTGCCAGGGGAAGTTTAGACCAGGTATTAGGAAAAATTTCTCCACGGAAGGGGTGGCCAGGCATTGGAACAGGCTGTCCAGGAGAGTGGTGGAGCCACCATCCCTGGAGGTGTTCAAAACTGATGTGCATGTGGCACTTGAGGACATGGCTCAGTGGTGACCGGGGTGGTGGTGCTGGGTGCACTTGGTGATCCCAGAGGTCTCTCCCAGCCTCGGTGGTTCTGTGGTTCTGTTTCTGAAGCTCACCTGCACTGACACTGCCAGGTTGTGGGCAAATGGCTCTGCAACCTGTGGGCTCTGCTGGGGGCCATGCAGGCACCTCCAAAAGCAGGGAAATCATAGGGTTTCCCTAAAAGCCATCCAGCCCTTCTGCTCCTGCGTGCCCCTTTGTGTCTCCCCATACCCAGGAGTTGGATCTCTGTGCTTGTACACTCCTCCCTTGTGCCAGCCGTCCCCGGGTCCCTGTGCCACCTTCCCCAGGCAGGGAGGATGATGATGGAGCAGACGTTCCTCTGGGTTTGGCATGCTCAGCTCAGGCAGGAGGGAACATCAGCCTCAGGCAAACCACGAACATTTGTCACCTGCAGCAAGGCAAAAATGTTGCCCAGAACAGCCTTTGGAATATTTTAATTACCCCTGGTTAATTTGGCAATCAACAAACTTGAGGTAAAGATCACAAGTGGAGACAAAGTCTAAGGGGAATTTTATGCTTGGAGTCAAATTTCAGCAATGTTTTTGAAGCGTTTCTAATTGGGATGGTTTAAGAGCCATCACCAAACCTCCCTGAATCCAAACAGTTCTGATGTATGTGGGAAGCGAATCAGTCATGCAGCTCTAGCACAGCACTGCGAGGTGGAGCAACATGGAGCTTCTAAAAGAACCAGCCTAACCACCGAGGTCTTTCTGCACAGCTTTATAGTCAGAAAACTCCTTTAATGGACTGTAAATCAAAAAAGGAGATTTCTTTTTTGTTTCTCCAGGCTTGAAAGACGAGAGTGCATCTGCCCGACAGCTTTCAGAGCGAGCCATCCCTGCCAGCCAAAGCAGATTCTCCGTGCCTGCTTCCAAGCAGCATGAGCTGAAACAACTGGTGGCAGAGTGGGGTGTCTCTGCAGTCCTAGCCACGAAGAGAGGTGATTATTCCTCCCTCCTAATTCCACTTCCCAAGAGGAAATTATCCTGTGCTAGAGGCGTGCACCTTCCTCTGTTCTGTCAACGTGTTCTGCTAGGAAGATTTATTTCAGTAATAAGGTCTTTGCAGTGAAACTTAACAAAAATGAGGGGGCAAGTTTATTAATTATATATTTTACAGTTAATTAAAGATAATATTTAACAGAAGTAATTGCAGGCATCTGCCTTGATGGCACAATTAATTTCCAGTAATGAACGGGTTGTGTGTCCCTTTGTCGGACTGATCAGAGACAAACCTGCCTCGTGCTAAACCCCTCTTATCTCTTTCCATTTGCAGGAGCTGAAATGTCCTCCTGCTCGGAGCCCAGGGAAGAGGCTGGAGCTGGGCTGCTTTCTCCATGACTGTAGAACTATGGTGAAATGGGGATTCTTTGTGTTTCATTGGCTTCTCCGAGGAAAACAGCGGCCACGAGATGAGACAGAGCCTTGGGGTGAGTGCAGGTCCCACCACCCAGTTCTGCCGGCTCCCTGCAGCTGGGCCTCGTTCCTTCCATCCCATCCTGCCTCACAGCCCCTGCTCTGGAAGGCAGGAAAGCTTTGTTCCACAGGACTCAGGTCTTTCACCCCTCAAGCTGCTTCTAAGCAGTCTCTTCCATTTGTGCTGAAGTGCTGTGTAGGAGCCCTTGTCACTCATCTCAGCTTGCATCCAGCATGTTCCCAGAGCCTGGGCATGGATGTAGATGAGCTGTCCATGTGGGAACTTGCTGGGTTCTCAGAGCACCCACCCCTTTGGGGTCTGACACAAAGGGGGCCCCCGGTGTGCCCTGAGGTCTGTGCAGCGGGGAAGTTTATTCTGCACTATCACTGGCAGTGTTTCTATTCTCCTGACACCTTTCAGGCAGGTTGGTAGGTTCTACCTTGTGCAGGTGTCCGTCTCCCGTTATCTTCACCCTACCTGAGGTACGCACAGAGCCTGTGACACACAGCTGAGTGATTTTTATTCCCTCCACTTGAGGGAAGTAGCTTACAATGTTTTAAACTGGTCCTCAGTGATTGACTCATGCCACCTATTTCTGAAATGCAGCCAACAAGGTGAGACAAGATTTAGAAACGTTAACAGTGTCCAGATCCATTTAGGACAGGAAGAGAGCCCAAAAGATGGATAAAATACTGTGAAGAGCCAAGCCCAGCACAGCTGCTCAGCACAGAGCCATCCTGTGAGAGTGTGATGTTCCTTCCTGCTTCCTTTTTCATTTGTTATAGAAACTATTGGTGCAGTTGGTGGGCTCTCCCCAGGGGCAAAGGAAGTGCTCCAGGAGCTCTGCTCACCTCCAGGCCAGGTCCTTCCTGTGGAGCAGGTGATGGGAGCTGCTCAAGGAGGTACCTGTCCAAAGGCATGCCACAGGGATCAGGGCTCGGTCCAGCCTTTTTAGTGACTTCATTAATGAGGTAAAAGATGGGGTAAGCAGCATGTGAATGGCATGGAGGGTGAAAGGAAGAGGGAGCCGTGCCAAGGACCAGGGGAGCCTGGCCCAGGTTCCAGCCTGGCCAAACTGAGCAGGGCTGGGCTGTATCTGCCGTGGGCTCAGGCCTGGTTTTGTGAGGAAAAGCAGAGAGCTGGGGCTGAGCCTGGGCAGCCTGAGCTGGGTGAGTGAGGGCAGCTTTGAGGCCAGTGTTGGCTGCTCTGCTCCAAACCCCAGGTTTTCTGCAGGCCCATCTTGTAAATATTTAAATGCAGGAGTAGCGGGCCCAGCAAGTCTGGGTGGGGATTTGCTGGCAGGGAGGGGAGCAGAGTGTGTATGAGTTGCATGTCTCCCTCTCACGTGCCTGCACCCGTATGTGCACGTCTCCCAGTGCCTTCCAGAGAGATTTTAATCCAGAGAGCTCTGACAGCCTTTCAGGCATCCATCACCCAGCGCCGCACGACCCTGGCAAGGTCAGGCAGCGTTATCAGCCTCCCCCTCGGAGCAGCGTTTTGTGCCTCAGCAAAGAGGGATGGGCAGAGGGAGAGTGGCTCCTGAGTGTGTGTGAGATTTCCTGCAATCAGAGCTTTCCAGATTCCTAGAGCCAGGGACGGGATCCAGGTCTCCTGGAGCCCCGCTCCCTGCCCTGACCACTGGAAACACTTCCTCCCCACAGAAACCTCACCGTGAAACCACCCACTGGAGCAGGGCTTTGTAGTTTGGCAGGCAGAGCACAGCCTCTGCTCTGCCCAATCCGCAGGCGCATTTTTGGGGTTGCGTGTTTACTGAAATCCTGGCTTTGCTGGCCTGCAGAGAATAAAAGTTGATTGTTGAGCAGCCAGGGCTCGGCGTCGCCCTGCCTGTACGTGTAAATACCCTGCACAGCCAGGCCGGGGGGATGTCTGTGGGGCCGCAGCCTGCTCGTGTGAGGAGCCTTGTCTCTGCCCTGTGCTCAACACATCTCTGGTTACCTGCTCTCACTGGAGCTTTTCTGGCTTCTCCAATCCTTTCCTTGGCTGCTCTGGCTGCAGGGCCTCGTGATAGCTGGCTGGATTTATTTATTTAATAATAAAACTTAAAGAGCGGGTTGTTTTCCAGGCAGTGGCTGTCTCCGTGGAGCCAGGTCATGATGTGGTTAGCGTGGAGGGAAGCAGGGCCACTTGGGGAGCTTAAAATCTGCCAATCCCACTATTCCTTCTGCCCCTCAGCCTTCTCCCAGTAACCCCTTCCTCCTGCACTGGCAGGGAACTTCATGATGCCGTGCAGGCTGTCCAGACCTCGCCACTTCCACCTCTCGCAGGATGTGGCAGGGATAGCAGAAGATGGAGTTCACAGCCCAAGGCTACAAACAGGACAATACGACAGTAAAGAGAGGATGCTGGAACACAAGGAGTGGGCTTTGGTTATTTCTCCTGTGCAGATCCCTACAGCTGTCACAGCACATGCCTCCTGTCTCTCCCCCTCTTCTATAAGGGACAATGGCATCCTCCCTATAGGGCTTAGCAGTGTTGTCTATTCTCATGGCTGGGAAGCAACCGCACTCTTTTGGAGGATGGAATAGTCAGGGGTTTGAAACAAAAGTCAGAGGTTTGTGCTCTGGATCCCAACCTGAGGCATCTGCTGGTCCTAATCTGAAGGGCTCCCCCACCCCAGCTTCACACATGGTACCCCCAGGTGAGTGGGCCACCGTGCTGCTTTGGGAGACTTCGTTTTCTTCATCTCCATGGAGTCCTGAGTTGTGTGGTACTTGCCTGACAGCACTGCTTTGGGTAGAGATCAGTCAAATCACTCCCACTCCATCACCAGTGCTTTCCTCCCCTTGGGATTTACAGCTGGGTGAGGAAACCCACCTCCATCACTCTGACCTGGGCTGGGCAGTGTTCAGGTGCATCTTACAGACTCCACGTTCCAAGAGGCAGGAATCTGTCACAGCACAGCTCTGTGCCTCGGGGGGGTCGTTCCCTGAAGGTTTGGCTTCAGGAATAAATCTGTGCCGCCACACTCTGCCCATAAAACTGATAACACTGAGATTGCTTTACACATCAGCAACAGAATGGAGACAGCAGAGGCAATCAGGACCCAAAATAATTATGTTTATCATCTATAATCATCACACAGAGTCTAACAGCACATTAGCACTTCCAGCAGGCAGTTTCCAGGAGTAGGGAATGCAGGCAGTGTTGTGGAGGATGCACTGATTACTTTAAAGGACACCAGCCACAACTGAACATGCCATGGGGGATTCTCTGAGCTGCCAGCACACCCTTTTACTGCATGTCTGGGGATCAGCAGCAGGGCCAGTGCTGAGCCATCTCTGTAAAGTGTTACTGGGTGTAGTTTCCAGACTAAGGCTGTGGAAACAACAACTCAGCCTCTTTCTGACTGATCCCAGGGATTTGGAAGGTGTAATCTGGAGGAGCCTACAGCTGTTTGAACCCCTCTCCATGGAAGGGGTTTTTCCAAGGGAGGTCTCTCATGTTTCCCCGTGTGATGCTGCTTCTGCTCCTCCCTGTTTTCCTGCCAGTCCTGGAATACATAGCCCTGAATGAGGACTTCGGGGCTGAGCTCCCTGGTGGCAGAACTACCCTCCCCTGTGCTACTGCAGGCTCTTGGGGGTGTGGGGCTACAAATGTCCAAGCAAATCCAATTGATCTCAGTTCAAAACAGGTCCCTGAAAACATCTGCAAGGAGCAAAACCCAACATCCTTCAACCCGTGTCCTGCAGCATGGTCCTTGTGCCGCACTGTTAGGGAGGGCCAGGCTTTGCAGCGAGGGAGAAGAGGCCAGAGAAGGTCCTGGGCAGGAGGAATGCAGTCAGTCACTGCATTCAGCCTTTTGGTGGAAGGGCTTAATAACAGTCTGCTTGGAAGGAAAGGCCTTGGAGCCAGATTTGTATGTGGAATTAGTTGAAATCCCATCAAAAGCCCGCGACGCCTCATCTCTTCAGCAGAACATCTGAGATGCTGCACATTTATTTATTTACTGGGGTGTTCCAGGTTATAAAGTGGATTTATAAGCCCTTGTTTTCCATGATGATCCCCAGGTGAAGGAGTAAAATCCCTCCTCACAGGATGCCAGTCCTGAGGTGTCTCTGGGCGTAAGGGAGGGGCAGTTCCCATCCTGTGTCAGTGGGAACTGGTGTTTCTCCTGCAGACACCACCCCACTGCCAAGAACTGCTTTAGCAAGGCTCTTAGGAACTGCTTTCAAACCTGGAAGGGTTTTTTGGAGCCAAACATTGATCTAAGTGCATTCTTACTGAAATTCAAATGCAAACCAGCCAGCCTTTAACTCCAACACTTCAGCTTTCCTGCAGATTGTTTTTCCAGGGGCACCCTCTGGCTTATCTGCAAGACTGTGGAATGCTGTCAAGACAGGAGCCATTCTCCCGTGTGTAAAAGGCACCCAGCTCAGGGACTGGGCCAGAAGGGTCTGTGCTGTGGGTATCTCATGCCAGGGAGCCGAGGAGAAGAGCTGAGCTCCAGGGAGTGCTCCGGGGCTGGCCAGCAGAGCCCCGCTGTTCCCTGTGCAATTGAGACCTGCCTGTGGTGTCAGGGATGTGTAGTTCCACAGGCAGAGGATAATGGGGTGAAAGGACACTCAGGGAGTCTCCAGAGCCAGCTTCAAAGTGAGGTCCAGTTGGTCTGGACATCATCCAGCCAGCTTTTGTGTGTCTTCAAGGACGGGGATTGTTCTGCCTCTCTGGGCTGCTGTCCCGGATAATTGGTTTTTCCTGGAGCACAGAGCTCAGTATTGAGTGTGAAATCTTTTCCAAAATCTTGGCCCTTTCCTATGCCAGCAGAGGTTCTGCTTTCATAGCAGGTTTATCACTGGCTTAACACTCACCAGGCTTCCCCTGTGCTCCTAGAGCTCCTCCAGCCTCTTCGTGGGCTTTTCCAAGTGCAGAAGAGACGATGCCGGCTCCCACCCCAGTGTGTGTCCAGGGTGGTTTAGAAAGGCACTTTATAACCTGGAACATCACAGTAAATAAATGTGCAGCCTCTCAGATGTTTTGCTGAGGAGATAAAGTGTTGCAGGCTTTTGAAGGGATTCCAGCTAATTCCACATACAAATCTGGCTCCAAGACCTTTCCTTCCCTGCAGACCATTACAGAGGACTTGGGGCCAGCCTAGACCACTGCCCTGGCCCAGCTCAACCAGTCTAGGAAGAGAGTAGGACCAGCACAGTGAGGGGCCTGAATGTCCCTGCCATAGTCCTTTGGGAAGAATTGGATCAGAAGAGGAAGATACTGAACCAGTGATGGATGCAGCTGGGGAAGCTCCTGTGGGAGATCCTCAGCATGAGAGCTGCAAAACCAAGCTTTGTGGTGTGGAGTTGTACCAGGGAAAAGGAGGAGGCTTGTCCCAGAGAGCTCCTGCCAAAGTGTGAGACTGGTGGAGGTGAACAGAGGAGCAGTGAGGGGATCCTGACTGTGATCCTGCTGCTGTGCTGGCAAACTTGCCGTAGAGTCACAGCAAAAGGAGGTTTTGAAGACAAGTGGGGAGCTTTGTGGGTGTTTTTCCCTCCTAGAAGCATGAATAAAGAAAAGCACGACAGTGCTTCCTTGGAAATCTGGTGGGTGGCCTGGTGCTATGAGCTGATAGAAGGTGGGGGCTCATTCCTTCATAATGAATGAAAGACGACAGATGGGGAGAGGCAAGGAAAGGCCTTCAGCACTGGTATAATTAGCTTACTCCTGAGAACACTGGGATGGGCTTTTCTCCTAATACGATAGAGAAAAGAGAGGATGTTTGACTGAGAGTAAGGAGATAATGGGAATTGTAGAGGTGAATGTGGTTGTCCCTCTGTTCCTGAGACACTTGAAGCAAAGCCTCCGTGCCAGCTTCAGGAGCAGACGGAGAGGATGGATTCCCTGGTCTGGGGGGGTGGGCTGCACCTCCTGGGGTGCTTCTCCGAGCCTAATCCACAGCCCCGAGCCCTTGGCTTGGAGGAGGAGGTGAGGAGCCAAGCCCCCTTCACAGCAATAATGACTTCACACCCTGACTTTTTCCCCACGAGCCCTTTCTCTTGCACACTAACGAGTCTGAGCCTACTTCATTGTGCCTCGGTAATTGTGCTTTTAATTATGCTGTGTGTCTACCACCATCTGTTGTGCTCTTTTCAGAATCTGTTTCAGTTCTGATACCCCTTTTGAGATGAAGGGACCACGAGTGCCCACAGTACCCAAGGTGTGGATGAATCATAGATTTGTCTGTTCTGTTCTTTGCTTTCCAAATGATTCATTCCACTTGATCTGTTTCTCGGTGGTTGCTGAGCCTTGAGCTGACATTTTCATGGAACTGACAGCTTTATGTGGAAAAATGAGGGCTGAGAGGAGTGAAAACGGTGTCTGTTGGAAAGAAAAATCCTGGTCTTTTCAAGATGAGTTTATTTGGACAAGGGCTATCAGAGGACTCTGAAAGGAGAGGTGACAATAGCTCCCAGTGTGGATGTCACCTGGGAGAGGCCAGTGTGCAGTTGCTGGTGTCGGGACGATGCTGTGACTTGGGGACAGACGGATAAGAGCAGCATGGCACACGTCCCCCTGGAGCAGGGCTGCAAGGGACAGGGACATCAAGCCTGGAGAGGGAGCTGGAAAGGCTCCAGCTGCAATAAAGGAGATTAAGGAAAGCAAAACAAGGTTAATGAGCCGGAGAGCTTCTTAGGAAGGGAGGATGACTGCAAGTTTGGGCAGAGGATGTCCAGCAGCATCTGGGAGGGGGTTACATCCGGGGGTTGCGGTGAACTGGGAGCAGCAGCATCCCAGGCTACCCCTCACAGTTCACTTGCATACAGAGGGAACGGCTGGAGCTGTGGCAGGGAGGGTTAGGTGGGAAATCAGGGAAAGGTTCTTCCCCCAAAGGGTGCTGGGGCACTGACCAGGCTCCCCAGGGAATGGGCATGGCCCCAAGGCTGCCACAGCTCCAGAAGTGTTTGGACAACCTGTGGGTACCTTCCAGCTCACAATATTCCATGATTCTGTGAAGTTTAGCTTGTGGATCAGATGGTCCTGCTCACCCAGCTCAAGAGGGAACATGGAAGGTGAGAGCAGGGAAGAAAACCAAGCATTTGGTGGGTGAGAAGGACAGGCTTAATGCCAGTGTATTTGGGGTGTAGGACAAACAGGGCTGAATCCGAGGGCTGGAGCCTTGCAGGGACAGTGGCTACAGGAAGACCAGGAGGTGATAACCCACAGGTGGCCTGTTGTCATTTTTAGGATAAGGGAATAAAACTGTCCTCTGGGGAGCTGTTGATGTGGTTCTGGCACCTTTTGGCTGGGTAAGGAGCATCTTTTCCCTTCACAGGGCGGAGTGGTTTCCTCTTTATCCTGTCTACCCCTGCTCCAGCTCCTTTCTCCTGGTGTGCAGGGCTGATCTGGCCGTCCCACTGCTGAGACTGTGCTATGTCTGGCTCTGAGCACATTGTTCTCAACAGGGTGACCTCTTTTTCTGTACTCTTTGCCCTCTAGAGCTCTGTCACTGGTTGGGCCCGCAAACCGAGCCCTGACACCCAACAGTGTGGCTCTGTCTCACTGCTGTGCATGTTCTGTGCATCTGCAGGATGCTGCGGTTGGCTCTGGTTTGGATCTCTGGGTGGCATGTGGTATCATACATGGTGCCAGACTCTCAGTACCCTCAGGAAAGTCTTATTCCATCCCAGGCCAGAGAGATCATCCCTTGACCTCTGGCAGCTGCTCCTCATCTTGTCTTCTGAACATCTTTTAAAAATATTTTGGGCTGCCCTGATGTGATTTCCTGATGCCCTTTCTGCCCTTGCTCTTTCCCCTGGGCCTGCCACCTTGCTGCTTCAGTGTCACCCATGGCCACAGGAGAGGAAAAGAACCACCTGAGCCTTGGTTTGCTGTCCCTGTTCCAGCTCCTGGACACCTTCCCCTCCAGCTTCCCACTGTGGGAAAGGATTGTGGTGTCCTTCTGCTCTTGCTGGTTTCCCATGCAGGGAGGATGGAGAACATCAATAGCTGACAAATCAGCTCAGGGGCTCTCTCGCTGTCATTGCTGCATTCCACAGGCAAGTTCCTTTCCAGTCTCCTCCTGTACCTGTGCTCCTGTACTCCATCAGTCGTGGGACAGGACTGTAGATGAGGTTCCTTCAAAAACCAGTGCTATTGAGCTCAAGGCCAGAATGGGAAATCCACCACGTTAACATTAAATCCCCTCTGTATCAATCCAGGAGCTTGGGCGAGAGGTGCCGGGATCCCAATAGGCCACTAATTAATTACCAACCCCACACTCCTTATTGGCAAGGCAGGGCCCTTCCGATGGTTAATTAGGGTGGGAGCCAAGGAGAGGCTCCGTCTCAGAGGCGATCCGTTAACGTTCCCTCTGGCTTCCTTCCTCGCAGCCACGTCCTGGCACTGAGAGGGGAAGCCAAGGCTGAACATATGGCTCACTGAGGAGCTCTGACCTTCCTGGAGCGGGGCAGAGCTGAGCTGGAATTCCCTCCAAGTGCCACTCAAAGCTTACCTGATGCCATGGAAATCCTCTTGTGACATTCCTGGGAAAAGAAACCCTCGGCCCAAGTGCCAGCAGTTGCTATTCCCTCATGTTCTCCCCTCCTGTGCACCATGGACAGCTGAGAGACTTGGGATGGTGCAGCAGGAAGGAATCATCACCTGTGACTTCCCTGTGGGCTCTGTGCTCAGAGGTGATGAACAGCAGCACAGGTCCATGGGCACTCCCTGCGTGGCTCTGGGAGTCCCAGGGGCTGCAAGACCAAGGATTAGGATATCTGAGGCAAACCCCACACAGGTCTGTTGGGATCTCCCGTGTCATCAAACACAAACACATTTGGGGTGAGTCATGGTAGTTCAGAACTGTCCGGCTGTTCTGGGAGTGAAATCCATGGCTGGTTGGCCTGAGGGAGACCTTGGATAAGTGAAATGTAAATGCTCACAGTGGCTTGCCAAGATCTGAGTGGGAAAAACCTTCCTTGGAAGAGGATTTCCCATCTTGTCCCAAGGAGTCCCAGCTGCTGAGTGTGCTTTGTTGTCATGGCCTCGTGTCTGGGATTTGCGTTTCCCAAGACCTTGAAACCCATTCTCCTGCCCAACTCCTCGTGGAGCTTGATGCAGCCTGTCTCCAGAAATCCAGCTGTTTGCTCCTTCTCCGGAATCAGAGAATATTGCTACTTTCCTTCCTTGTGCTCTGCAGTGACCTAATTATTTAACTTTGCATTGCAGCCTCTTCCTACAGCGCTTGCCAAAGAGCTCATCAAAGCCTCGCAGCCCCAGTGCTGGGGGAGCTGGATTATTAATCTCTCTCTGCTCAAGGTTAGAGGAGATGTTTCCTCCTCTCATGGACAACTCTTCCAGACAAATCTTTGGCCTTTCCACTCAAGATCAGCTGCTGAGAGGGCATTGGAGTGATGCTTATTCTTAACATAAAGTTCCTCCAGGCTGCACTGGAATATCGCACATTTAATTCTTGGCATAACTTGATCCGTTCGGTCTTGGGATGACTGGAGGAGTGTCTGGTCGCCCTCGTTCCTTGATAAAAGGAGGCTCATAAATAGCCATATTCCTCCTGTGTCAGGGAGATTGGTGCCAAAGGCCAGTGCAGGCAAAATCTCTCACCTCTGGCTGTGATTTCCCAAATCTGTCATGTCCAGGAGCTGTGGCAGTGCACGGAGCAGGGGAGATGTGAGAGGTGGTTCAAGTCCATGTCCTGCACTGGGATTTCACATGTGTGTGCCTGTGCTGCGTGCAGGAACAGCTGCTCGGGGCTGACGCTGCCCGGAGCGCTGCCCCACAGGAATGCAGCATCTGGGAAGGAGTGTCCAGCCAACCCCAGGCACTGCCTCCCTTCTCTGGGGGGTTCTATGGGGGCAACATGGTGCAGAGCTCCCCGTGGGACCAGGACCAGCAGTGGGTCTAAACCCACTAAACCCCCTTGGCCACCCAGTGACCCCACTCCAGGAGATCATTTGGAGCAATGTCAAAGGACAAGGAAGTAGGAAGAGAGCAGGAGACATTGGGAGGGTGTTGGGAGTTGCTGTCAAAGTCAAGGGAGCTGGATCTGGAGTAGGGCAGGAGACAAGAGAGGTGGTTTAGAGCCACCCCATCCCTTCCTTACTTGAGCAGCCCTGCCTCTGCCACTTGCTCCCCCAGCAACACCATCCCAGGACCTGTCCCCTGCCCAGGGGCTCCTCACTGTGCAGTCCTTGGGCTGGAGAGCAGCACCCAGCTCCCCCCATCGCACCCTGCACCTGTGGACTGCCCATATCCATCCTCCTGTGCCTGCTGGTGCCCAGCACGTGCCGCTGCTCCCGGGCAGCAGCTGCCAAATCCATTTGCTCAGCAGGTGTGTTCTTGCATTCACAGGGAGAATAGGCTTTTTGGAAGAGAGGGGGGAGAGAACAGAGGAAAAACTGGAGGGAGGGCAGGAGGAAATAAAAGGAAGTAGAAGAGAGAGGGAAAAAGCAGCAAATGATTGGAAGAATTAGAGATGGAGTGTGGAAAGGACTGCGTGTCCCCCGTTGCTTTGAGCACTCAGCAGATCCTGTGGTGTGTCTGCTTTATTACTGACAGAGTTCTCCCTTCTGTCGGCTTGTTTCCTAATTGCTGGTCTTGTAAACTGCTTGATTTATGGCTCCGTTCATCAGTTCTGGCCCTCGGGTATAACATGCTTTTCCTTCCAGGCTGAGAAGTGAATAACGAATTAACAGCCTGCCTTAGGTTCAATGAGAAGCTGAGCATTCAGGGATCTTTATTGGGCTGCACGTGCCAAATGGAACTGCTTAATTTTTACTTCTCATTCACGGAGGGTATTCAGCAAGTCCTTCCCCAGGGCAGCAGCGGCGTTGTGGCTGTGTGGTGCCTTTGAAGTGTCCCACAAGAGAAGCCACCAAGGAATGGCTTCGCTGTTGGTTTGCACAGAGAGCTCAATCTGCTTCCTCGCAGCTTGCTCTGAAGCTGCATTGTGTGCCATACATGTTTGTCTCGCACAAACTTCCCTTCAGAACAGCCCAGGGCTGAAGATGAAGATGAAGTCAGAGAACAAATGGCCCTGCTGAGCTGGAGTTGTGCCCTGTGCTGTGCCAGCAGCCAGCAGCCAGCCCCTGGCTGTCACCCCTGTGCTCACCCCTGAGAAGGGGTTTGTCCTAAACCCTGGAGTACACTACGGTCAGTGTAGTTTAAGTCTTCACTGAGTGACCCAAGTAGCTGTGCTCCCACAGCCCTCCATGGCAGTCCAGTGCCTTCCACGCAGCTCTGATCCTTGTGGCTCCATGGTCGCACCACCATGCACCAGGTCTATGGAGCAACCAGGCCTTGGAATGATAAGCCCAGGGTGGGAGGTCCCTTGGGTTCAGGGCCTGGCTGTTCTCCTTGCCCAGTTCACAGGACTGTGGTCAGGAAGTCACATCATGTCCCCCCAGCAGCTCTGCACCACCCAGACACGCTGTGGGGGACATGTGAGAAGGAAATGCTTGTAAAACAACACTTTTGTGCAGGAAGAAAACTGTTGTAAAGAACAGAAGAACTGCTATAGCACTGCAGGGCTCTTCTGTGAGCACAGTGCTCTGCAGGTGTGAGCTCAGGGCCTGCAGGTCTCCAGCAGATAAAGTTTAAGCTGACAGGTCCCCTCAGGACGTGGCAGCTCTGCCCTCCTGCCCTCAACAGCCTCTCAGGATGCTGCTGCTGCCTCTGAGCTGCTTCACGGCTGTGGCAGGTGAATCTGATGTGCCTGGAAGGGTGAGCTCAGGAAAATGGCTCTGTAGGATTCACCTCAGCATCATGAGGCTGCGAGTGAAGGACAGAGCCTGCAAAGTCAAGTGCAGCATTAATGTAAGGCTGCAGCACCTCAGGGGCTGTAAAAATTCTGTTAGAGGGAGAGTTTTAACACACCTGCCTAGTCCTGATCCAGCCCTCACTTGTCTGTGGGAGCTCAGCTGGATGGAGTGCTCTCTTCCAAGAATCCTACGGCAGGGAGAGCTGCTGGTGTCTGGTTTTGGGGCACACAGAATAATAAATAAACTGCAAGGTACGGCGTTTCTTTCCTCATGGCATTAGCAGCACACCTTGATTAGATGGCCACGGCCCTCCTGTGTGCTCTGCTCTTGCTCTGCCTTCCCCTGATGGGTCTGCAGGTGCAGACGCCTGGGCAGCTTCTGAGGAGCTGGGAATGGTGCCTTGGAGCACCATGAGCATCTGGTATCATCATCTTTGACTTCTCACAAGGCTCAAGAACCTGTCCAGCCCCTGGGGAAAGCTGAACCCCTGTGTATGTATGCCATATCCATCAGGATCCCTCTGTTTTTATTTAAAATCCGTGGTTTCTCACCCAGCTGCCTCCTTCCAACAATCCCAGCAGGCTGTAACAGGACAGGGGATCTTGGAGTGCAGAGCAGGAGAGGACACAGCGATGTTCTTCGTGGGGCACGAGCACCCCCTCCCATGGCTGCAGTCATGTGTTTCCTCGTGCCATGGAGTCCAGGATCCGGGGGCACGAGGACAGAAGATCAAAAGAGCTCTTGCTTGCATTTCACACATGCTATCACTGAGAGTATTAACTACTAAGCACTAAACTAGTCTGAATAGATACCCGAAGTCCAGGTGTTATCACCTCCTGATGGAAAAACTTGAACTGCGTTTGGTTCAGCGTGTGGGTGTGCTCACACCCTGCAGAGCCTGTGCCACTCTTCCTAAATTACACAGCAGGCAGGAGGGCTCAGGAACAGGACAGGCAGGAGGCCCAAGGTCCTGGCTGATCAGCCTGCCGAGGTTGAAGGAGCAACAGCCCAGGATCCATGCTGAGGGTGGGCAGAGGAGGTGCCTGCACCCCTCCCTCAGTCCATGCACAGCCTGGAGTAGTTTCTAAGCTTGGGTCCAAGTCCCCTCCTCTCTGGGTGCTGCTGTGACAGCCCAGCACAGGCAGCCTCTCCTCCAGTCTGTTCCTCCTGCTCACACTGCACACGAGGCTGGAAATGGGATCAGAGGGAGATGCTTCTCTTTAAACTCGATATTCACATGGTGAGATCCTCCCTCCTCACCTCTGACCTGTTCCTGCCTGGCTGCCAGTGTGGATCTGAGCAGCGCAGTGTTTAATCACCTTCTGGACGATTGAGCAGGAGCCGTTCCCAAGCTGTCCCTCCCCTGCCCGTGAGCAGGAATTACCTCGGGCTGGCTGTGCCGGTGCGTGCAGTAACGACTCCATCAGCGAGAGCAGTTCCCGTTGCCTGGATGCCGGTTAAAAAAAAGCCTGCTGGTAGGAAGGGGATATCTTACAGCTGAAGGTGTGATAGATGAGCGTCTGTTCCATCCCCAGAACGCGATGTTTTGAAGTTCCTGTATTTCAGCAAAAGGTTACGGCCCCTCTGCTGCCAGAGCTGCTCCTGCAGCTCGGGGAAGTGGCTCTGTTCGTGTGTGTGTTCTGTGCAGGGCAGGGTCACGCAGGGCTGTGTGAGGGCCCTGCTGACAGCGCTCGTCTGGTGCCGAGTCCGGCGCTGTCGGGATCTGACCTCCGGCTCTGCAGGGCCTGCCCCGGGTCACCGCAGCGGCCCCGGGACACTCCCCCCAGCAGGCACTGGTGGCCATCCAGCCCACTGGAGCTGCAGGAAAGGATGGACTCGGGGGGGTTGCGGGTGAGCCCTGGATTTGAAGCTCAGGAGCAATGTTGGTTCTCAGGTCAGGAGCACAACCAGGACTGTGCCCTTGGCAGGAGAAGCTTCTGGACTAGCTGGGTGAGGAGGCTCTTCCTGGCTGAGTGCTCTAAGAAGTGTTTGGTGTTGGGGCTGTGGGGCTCATCTCACCAGGCCTGTGTCCTCCTAGCACAGAGGGCAGGCTGCACACAGCATTTTAATGGCTCTCACCCACCAAAGACATTGGCCAGATGCTGTTCCCCAATTCTGAACTTCATGGTGACTGAATTCAGCCTTGAGAGCTCTTGGGGTGAGGGAATAGCGATTGTCACCGCCTTCCTTATCAACCTGAGGTCTGTGGAGACTTTATGGGTCCAGAATCCTTGTGTCCCATGGCTCCATTGTGGCATCTGGCAGTACAAGGCTGCTCTACAGAGCACAAAGTGAATCCCTCCAAAAATGGCCTTGGCTAAGGGATGTGTGACATGGGTCTGCATTGGGAGGGTTCCTGAGGAGCAAGCTGGGCTGTGGTCTTTTAAAACCTCAGGAAACTATGGATGTGAAATGTGGCACACCAGCAGTGTGCTGATAATTCCTCATGTGCATTCCCAATCCATCCATCCCTCCCACAGAGGGACAAGGAGGCAGAAGGGGAGTGCTCATGCACGTGTAGGGTATGGAAAAAGACAGCTCATGTTGGCTGAGCCGGATTAGGGAGCAGTGAGAGGCCACCCCGGCTGGCAGATGGCACAAGGGTGGTCCCCGGGAGTGGGCAGTGACAGAGCTGGCACAGCTGCAGCTGGGCTCTGATTTTCCTGCTCGTGTGCCCACAGTGTGCTCTTCCCTCGGCAGCACTTGGAGCCTCCATCCCTTCTCCCTACCCACAGGATTGCTTGCAAACCAGAGGGAGAAGCTGATGGCAGGCCCCACAAACGTTTGGGTGCTTTCCAGATCTCTCCCACACTCTGTAGCAGCTCTCAACTTGCTTGGAGTCAAGGACACAGATTAACTCTCAGTCTGCATTTCTCTTCCCCACACCACCCATCAGCTCCAGCTCTGCACCCAGACAAGGATGGGCTTTATCAGGATACCTGCCAGGTGACAGGAGACTTCTCTGATTGATCCATTTTGAGTTCCCTGGAGCCAGGCTGGGGATGCTGCACTGCTGACTTTGCTCTGGGCATCGCCCCTCCAGGTCCTTGGATAGCGTCACACAATCATAAAATCAACCAAGTTGGAAAAGACCTTTAAAATGATCAATCCAACTTCTGTGCATAGAGAAGGGCTCACGGAGAGAGCTGCTCAGACTGGTAAGGTGTGGCTGACCCCCAACTCAGACAAGCTCCTCCTTTTAGATCCAAGACTTGGTCCCTAAATCCAGCCAAGCCAGCTCTGGTTCTGTGTCCTGCTTGGAAGCAAAGGCAAAAGTTGTAGCCTGTGCTCCTGGGCTGGCCAGAGCTGTGCTGGCCCCGGGGCTGGCTGGGGCTGTCTCACCTCTCCTTCCTGAGGCGGCCAGGCTGCACGGGGCAGCACAGGAGGTGGTTCGTGGTGGTTCCTGCTCTGGTGACCATCCCACAGGTCCCCAGCAAGGCAGAGTCCCTTTCTCCCTGGCATCGCTGCTGTGGGCATGAAAAGTCCTGGCAAGGCAGGAGCGGGGAAAGGGAGGTGACTTTCCTCTCTGGTTGCTTTGTTTGTTGTTTAGGGGTCGGGTGGAAGAAAGACTTTGCCGGCTCCGTTAAGGAAGCCATTGTTTAGTTGAGGATTTAGTTGTTCTTTGGGAAGAGGATCGTGTTTGCCTTGGGGGGGGGGGGGGGGGNNNNGGGGCATTGTGCAATGTCAGTTCCTTTTAATTAGTTGTTGTTTCTTTACCTTGGCTTGGTTTAGCCAGAGAAGAAGATTCTAAAAGAATTTAAAAAAAAAGTCAGGGGGAGGAAATAGAAACACAAAACAAAGCTCAGATGTGGGGTTGGGGCTTGGGATCTGTGCTTCCAGCTTGTCCCTGCTATGCACACACTTAGCAAGAAAAGCTTTTACCACAGAGCCTGAGGGTGTGCCTCCTTGCTTTCCCACTATTCCTGGCCTCTCCATCCACTTCAGGGATGAATGAGGGAAGCCTGTGTGTCTCTGTGGTGGGATTCACGGCCATATGGAGATGAGCTGAATGTACAATAGCCCGTTTCCCAGGAGAAGGGGCCTGGTCCAGCAGCCGTTTGGCCCAGCTGTCTGGGAGGGCTGTACCTCTCCCCCTTTTATGAGAGCACCTGGTCATCTTCTTTCAGTCCTTCTGTCCTTGAGGCGGAGTGGGAAGATCTGGGGATCAGGGCAGGCTGCTGAGCAGAGGGATGTGTCACGTCAGCAGCTTTGAGGGTGTTTAGGTACCTGCTTGTCCGACTTCAGTGAGAATGAGGCATTAAACGGGACAGAGGATCTTGCCCTCCCCTCCCTTCATAGGCACCCTCTTTTCTGTCCATTCTCCTCTCTCACGGCCTCTTGGGGAGGCAGCAGGGGGAGGATTCCCCACTGTCCTCCCTCCCGTGTCTCCAGGTTGCAGCTGCCCGAGGCCGGGGCAGTGTCGGGCCCCTCTGGGCCCTGGCTGTGCCTCGTCACCACTTCTCTCCCCTGAGCTGCAAGGTGGTGACAGCCGGGGAGCAGGGACAGGCAGCTGGCCCTGGCAAGCTGCAGGTCAGGGCAGGGTTTGCTTTTGTGCAGGCCATAAGGAAAGGAGCCCTCGTGGCACAAAGAGAGTTAAAAACGTCTCCGCGAAAGCCCTGGGGCTGCCGGAGCTCTGCAGCCCCGTTTCCAGGCTGGTGCTTTGCTGGCAGCCGGCTGCCCCCGGAGCAGAGCTGGGTGCCTTCTGTCTCCTCTATTCTTCCGAGGGCACCTCCCTGCTGTGCGGGGCTGAGTGAGCTGGGGGTCACTCTCACTTCAAGCCGTGGTTTTCCCTTGCCTTTCCAGCTCCTTAAACAACGGAGGTGTTGAGGGAATTTATACCTCTGCCTGGTAACAAGACAGATCAGCAAGACGCTGTCACGGTTTTGTGATGGCTCCATAGATTTTTATTGCTTTTCAGTCCTTGGGTTCCCAACCTTCCTTTGGCTTGTAAATTGCCCACAAAATGCAGACACAGCTCCTATTCTGTGAGTCCCTTTGATGATTTTATTTATATCTCTGGCTTTGTCTTGTCTTTTATTACAGGGAGACTGCAATTAATTATTATCCCATCAGCTTCTATTTAGGCTGACAGTACAATGCAGAGCACAGTGTCCAACCTTGCCCTGCCCCTGTGTGCACGAGCGGGACACTATTCTGGGGAGGAACAAAGGCCTGGCGGCTTCAGAAAGGGACGTGCTGCTAAAGGGCAGCTGAGAGGCTACAATAGCACCGGCAGGGTACAGCTGTGACAGAGTTGAAGTGACCAGACATCCCAATTTAGTTGTGATGCTCCCGATTTTATCTTCTCATCCGCAGCGTGTTTTAGGCTTTTGCTCTTCAGGCGTGCTTGAGCAGAGGCAGGGCTCCTGTGTCTTTTTTCCCACGTTTCTGATTGACCAGATCTTTCCTTTTATTCATAAAAGAGAAACTGCACCTGAAAGATCTGTAAATCAGTCCCTGCCTCAGTGGGGAGACAGGAGGTGCACGCAGCGACAGAGATGAGCAGCAGGTTGGCGAGATCATAGATCCAGGGAATGTTTGCCCGGGGAACCCCGGGAGCAGACAGAAGGAGCTGGGAGCGTTCGGGCAAGAGAGCACCTGGGGATGATGCTCTGGCAAAGAGGGAGGGACGGGTCTGTGCTGGGAGGGCAAGCATGGACTTAACAACAAGGGATATTCAACGTAGGTGCTGGGAAAGTGGTAAGAATAGTAACGGTGTGAGCAGATCTCCTGGGCTGGAGAGGGACAGTCCCCAGGGCTGCAGCTTCTCAGGAGCCCTTTGGATACATTTCTGGCTTGTTCCATGTGTGTGTGTCAGACAGAAGTGATGCCAGGCACAACCCTGAGATAACAATGACTGAAGACCTCCAGAACAAGCGTCTGTTAGACAGGGAAATGTCTGATGGTAATTTCAGGGCTCATTTCCTATCCAGTCTTTGGTTTTGTTCAGGGAATATCAGTTTTCTCCACTGGCCATCCTGTCACTAGAAAACCAGTGAAGCTGTTTTCACTCTTCCCTTTCATCTTCACATCTTGTGGGAAGGTTTGTTTGCCCTACAAGGATGGCACGGCGCTGATGCTGAGCAGTGCTGGTGATGAGATAAAGGTGTTTTGACAAGATCCAGGTGAGTGGAAGCTGCTGTTAAAGCAAATGTTTGTTCACTCCACTCCTGCTTTTTTCTCTGGTTGTTTGATGTGTTCATTTACACCTGATCTTGGCAGCCTTGGCAGTGCAGCTCTCGCTCTGACCCCCCCAGACCAGCTCCTGACAATGGAGCAGAGTCTCCAGGTCAGCATCCTTATGAAAATTCCCTGTAGTTGGTCAGAGCGTGGTGCTAACAATGCCAGGGTTGTGGGTTTGCCCCCTGTATGGACCATTCCCTTAAGAGTGAGGCTCGATGATTCTTGTGGGTCCCTTCCAGCTCAGAATGTTCTGTGATTCTGAATTCTACCCCAGCTCCTCTCCTGAGCAGAGTCCACTCCGTGCTTCAGAGGAAGCTGGAAGATTGGGCTCCCATGCCCTAAATTCCGAGGTGTTCCTCACTGCTGCCCTCCCCACATAACGTGTGCTCACTGGCCCACATGGCTGCCAGCCATCGCCTGCCGGCAGTTTCGCAGTCCCAGGGAATGTGGCTGTGGGGCTCCGTGGGGAAGGAAGGGCA
The DNA here is from genome assembly GCA_013398055.1 of Ifrita kowaldi. Lineage (NCBI taxonomy): Eukaryota > Metazoa > Chordata > Aves > Passeriformes > Cinclosomatidae > Ifrita > Ifrita kowaldi. The sequence continues at coordinate 50,204 of VZRS01011430.1, forward strand.
CGCCTGGGCAGGGAGGCTGGGCAGACTGAGCTGGCTCTGCCCCTGCCACGGCCGGGGTGGGAGGGATGGGAACAGCAGGGCTGGGATGCTGAGCTGGCTGTAGGAAACAGGGTTTAGGGGGATCTTGGTTCACCCCACTTAATTCCCTTCCTGAGAGAGCAGGTTGGGTGCAGTCCTGCTCAGGTGGGAGCAGGAGGGCCTAGATCCCCGTCTTGTGAGAGAATTGAGCTTGGCTCTGCATTCCTTCAGGTCTCCCCTGTGCTTGGAGGATGAAGGTAAAGGCAGGAGCAGCAGCTCCGTGGCTGATTCCATGTCTCCCACTCGAATACCTCGACTGGAAGTGAGCTCTTCCACCTCCATCCCAGCTGCATTTCTGCTGGATCTGTGATTGCTGGGATGAAATTGCAACTGAATTCTGCCAGCTTTGAAGCCTGAACTAGGAGGGGTGGGCTTTACATCAGACATGTAATTACCTGTCTACAAAATTATGAACGTGTACGAGGGAGAAAAGAGGGAAAAGCAAGATCTCTGTCAANATGGTGCTAACAATGCCAGGGTTGTGGGTTTGACCCCTGTATGGACCATTCCCTTAAGAGTGAGGCTCGATGATCCTTGTGGGTCCCTTCCAGCTCAGAATGTTCTGTGATTCTGAATTCTACCCCAGCTCCTCTCCTGAGCAGAGTCCACTCCGTGCTTCAGAGGAAGCTGGAAGATTGGGCTCCCATGCCCTAAATTCCGAGGTGTTCCTCACTCCTGCCCTCCCCACACAACGTGTGCTCACTGGCCCACATGGCTGCCAGCCATCGCCTGCCGGCAGTTTCGCAGTCCCAGGGAATGTGGCTGTGGGGCTCCGTGGGGAAGGAAGGGCACGCCTGGGCAGGGAGGCTGGGCAGACTGAGCTGGCTCTGCCCCTGCCACGGCCGGGGTGGGAGGGATGGGAACAGCAGGGCTGGGATGCTGAGCTGGCTGTAGGAAACAGGGTTTAGGGGGATCTTGGTTCACCCCACTTAATTCCCTTCCTGAGAGAGCAGGTTGGGTGCAGTCCTGCTCAGGTGGGAGCAGGAGGGCCTAGATCCCCGTCTTGTGAGAGAATTGAGCTTGGCTCTGCATTCCTTCAGGTCTCCCCTGTGCTTGGAGGATGAAGGTAAAGGCAGGAGCAGCAGCTCCGTGGCTGATTCCATGTCTCCCACTCGAATACCTCGACTGGAAGTGAGCTCTTCCACCTCCATCCCAGCTGCATTTCTGCTGGATCTGTGATTGCTGGGATGAAATTGCAACTGAATTCTGCCAGCTTTGAAGCCTGAACTAGGAGGGGTGGGCTTTACATCAGACATGTAATTACCTGTCTACAAAATTATGAACGTGTACGAGGGAGAAAAGAGGGAAAAGCAAGATCTCTGTCAAACGGCAGAAAAGCTGTCATTTTCCCTGTTAGTTTCTGGGTTGATTTCCTCCATTCACGGCAGTGCTTAATCCAGCTGGGAACCTGCTCCAGAGATCATTCTGCCTGATAAGCTCCCTTGTCAGTGCTGACCCTGAGATCTGTAAGGACACAGGACTTGATGTTTGAAAAGCCTGGAAAAATTCTCCAATCTGCAGCATCTTAAAAGCAGGAAAAATCTGTTTTCTTGTGTAAGAACATCTTTTTGTGGTGGCTGAACGCTGGCTGGCAATCAGGATGGCAGCACCACTTGGTAAATGCAAGTTACTGAAATACTTCATTTTGGGACTCATTACACAGTGCGTGGTTGCTCCAGCCATCCCGTGTAATTAAGGAGAAGGTTCCTGCAGCACTGCCATGGTGCTGATGGTGCTCATGGAGAAGAGACTCAGATTTCCTGGCAGGGCACAGATGATGTGCTAATTCAGGGGTTACATGGAGTGCCACGTGTGTCCTGTGCTTGGGGACAGCGTCTCCTCCTTTCCTAGAGAGATCTTGGATTTGACCAAGGTCCCAGGCTATCAAAGCCCCCCATAATTTTAAACATGTGCTTCAAACCTTTTGAAGTCAGTGGTGCTAAAGGACCAGCCTCAGTTCCACTGAATTGTGCTGGTTGGTCAGGGCTGAATCCTCACTGGTGCCTTTTCCTCCTCAAGGACACAACTCCTCCCTTGATCCAGCACAGCAGGCTGGAAACGCCTCGGTGACTGTCACACTGAACTTTATTTCTCTTCAAACTCTTGAGAGCTTGAAAAGGTTTTTCTTTTCCCTGAGAAACTAAATGAGAGTTTATGTAGGAGGAAAAAAATATCATCTCTGGCTATATTATTTTACTGTGCCAACCAGTGGGGAGGCTTGACAGAGGATTATACAGTGGAAAAGGCCCAGTTTTCCAATGCTTTAATGACTGGACCTTTGTTCTTCCTCTCAACTGTGACCATTTAATAACTATGTGACTGACTTTGCCCTCAGCACGGTGTTGAATGTGGCTTCATTGTCTTGGAGAACAGGGTTGAAATTAAAATGTAATTTAATGATTCAGGTGGTAACATGATTATCCAAGAGCTGCCTGTGGAGGGGGCCTTTGTGAGCATCCTTTGATATCAAAATGCTTCCCTAGAGAAAATTTAATTTACGTAAATTACAAAATTTTTTATTTATGTGGTTAAGTTCCCAAGTCATGGAATCCCAGAATGGTTTGGATTGGAAGGGACCTTAAAGCTCATCCCATTCCACCCCCTGCCATGGGCAGGGACACCTTCCACTGTCCCAGGCTGCTCCAAGCCCCATCCAGCCTGGCCTTGGACACTTCCAGGGACCCAGGGGCAGCCACAGCTGCTCTGGGCACCCTGTGCCAGGGCCTCCCCACCCTCCCAGGGAACAATTCCTTCCCAATATCCCATCCAACCCTGCCCTCTGGCAGTTTAAAACCACTGCCCCTTGCCCTGTCACTACTTGCCCATATAAAAAGTCTCTCCCTCCTCTCCCATCTTTACATGCTGTGTGAGGAATCTCAACTGAGCGTTCAGCCAACAGCAAAACGAAAGAAAAGTCTCTGCTTTGACTGAAAGAGTTGGAAGCAGATTTAGATATCTTTGCCCAGCGGACTCCGGGAGGTACCTGAGTTGCTCTGTGCTCTGGAGAGTTCAGGGTTTAACCGAGGCAGGCTCGAGGTGGGAGGGGAAGCCAACTCCGGGAGGAAGGTGCTGTGCCTAAAGGTGGCACAAGAGGACAGGAGCAGAGCTGGAATTGCACCCCAGGCCCCAGAGAGTGCCCGGGAGCTGTGCCCGCAGCAATCCCTGCGGGCTGGGGCTGCTCCCGGGGCCTGGCAGCTGCATTCCCCTTCCTTTAGGGAAGAACATGATTGCCCAGCACGGTGGGGAAAGGACCTGTGAGAAACAGATCGTCTGGCCACGCAATAGCTTTCTTACTTTTTGGGGGGTGGACTTTAGTGGTCTCATTAGGAGTAGAAGGCCATGGTGGGTCTGTGGTTGGAAGCTCCGATGGGGACCTGTTCCTCTCTCTCCTGCCCAAGGTGCTTCGTCAGGGTCTGCAGGAAATCAGATCAGATAAATCCCATTTTGAGTGTCTCGTGCCAGGCTCAATTCCTGGTGCTGTGTCTCTCTGTGAAAGGAGTCAAGTGTCCTTGACTGTGGCTGCCCTCTCTGCAGTGATAATTCTTTCGTGCCTCCACTTGTTCCTGTACCCTCTGGCTCGCTTTTAGTCTGGCCTGTTCCCAAAACAACCCCAAAATGCCTGTGCTCCATCCCAACAGAAATGGGAACAGGAGGCAGAGATTCCAGAGGAATGTTGTTCTTCTAAAATGTTCATTTACAGTTAGTTTGCAGCTCAATTTTTTTTTTTAGGATGAATAAATTTACTGTAATAGGAGTGAGTCAGCATGGATATACTGCAGGTAAATCATGTCAGACTAATTTGATCACTTATGCTAATGAAATAACTATCAGGCTAGGTAGTATAAATTTATCTGGTTGTCCACAAGGCTTTAAGAAAATTTTGCCTGATGGATTATGGCCCAAACTCCCTAAATGTAGGTTAAAATAATCTGTTATTGAAAAGGGCAAAATACTGGGAAGAAGGCTTGGAGCTCAGGGTGAGTGTCAGTGATGAGGGGCTGAGCAGCAGATCCTCTGCTGGGGCTCTTTAATATTTTTGTTAAAGATTTATGGGACACGGCAGCGTGTAGGGTCATTAAATTTGCAGTTTTACAGAGCTAAAGGGATCAGGCAAGACTTACTGGTCTTTCTTTGCAGAGAAATTACCTTCTGGCAGTAAAATCTTGCTAAATTATGTAGGGAGGCTGAAAACATGACCCTGACTGGACATGGGTGCTCCGTGGCAGTTGCAGAGCTGGAGGTGCGAACTGGGATTTTTTTAGGGTGGAGATGGGGAGGTTTTACTGGGAACGTGGTGGGAGACAAATCACCTGCAGGATGTGGAGAGAGTTTTCCTTCATTTTTAAAATTTTTTGGGTCCTTAAGAACCTCTCATCATAAACATTTGCCCAGCAGTGTTTGATAGAAGGTAGCTGGGAGCAGCTTGCAGAGTGATGAGCTGCCTGTGCTGCTCCAGCAGCGGTGGGACGTGCCCTCCTCTTCCAGCTTCTCCAGGAAAAATGCTCAGTCTTGGGAAGATGCTCTGTAAGTAGGAGCTGATTTGTTGCATGAGATTCTGAGCAGGGGAAGAGTGAAAATAACAGGAGAGTGGTTTTTCCTCTATTTTGGTCTCTGATTTAAATCAGCTCCTGAGGCAGAATTCATTTCTGGGAGAAGAGTGATGCTTGGGAACTGAGATTTCTGCAAAGTGAGAGAACACAGTGTTTCAGAGCCAGTGGGAGTGTCTAAAGGTGGCCAGCTGTACTTCCAGCACACCCAGATGCACACTCCTGATTTCTTCACCAATGAGACACCGAACTGCAAACCTTATCATTAGCAGAAGGGCAAAAATATTAACATGTGACCCAGAAAATAAATCTGTTCAATAAATCAAAGGTAGAAGCCAAGATGAAATCTGAAATCCCCGTGGAGTGGGAATAACTCATTCCTGGTGCCAGTTCCGAATCAGCCACCACAGGAGAATGTAATGACCCTGGTGTTCAGTGAAATTAGACTTGACACTGGCCAGGGCCCTGTTATTTTGCTTGGTGAGGATTTGCAATTGTTTGCCACCCATTAGCAATCCCAGTAACCTGTTCTAAGGGCAGGCAAATTAAGATTCCCTCTCTCTGTGCACGATTACTCATCACACCACAGCTCCACGTTAACTGGAAAATAGCTGGTGGCTGAGCACGTCTTACCCGGGCTGCCATCGGAGCCCGGGAACGCCGGCTGAGCTCACACACAATTTGTTGTACACACAACAGCTCACAGAAAACTCACAGGAAATTAATGCTCCAATAGCTTATCAGATGCAAAGATAGTGATTAATCCTTAATGATCCTGGTAATTTCTTTATGGCAATTCACCTCCATTTCCTTCAGGGCCACCACACGGTTCCCTTCCTGAACCTCAGCTCTGGATTTTCTTTTATCCACAGCCTGACAGTGAGTTGGAGAAGTCTGAGGGTTTGCTGGTCCAAGCCAAGCTCCCAGGGCATGGACCTCTGAAGGCTGCACTCACAGACGAGAGGATAATCAGGGAATCACAGACTGGTGAGATTTGGAGGGACCTTAAACCTGCCCATCCAGTCCCAACCACTGCTATGGGCAGGGACACTTTCCACTAGACCAGGTTGCTCCAACCTGGCCTGGAACACTTCCAGGGATGGGGCAGCCACAGCTGCTCTTGATAGCTATGAGTAACCTGCGAGCTCCAATCCTACCACCTTCCCTCTCCTGCTAGTGGGGATCTTGTTTAGCTGAACCAGAACAGAGTGGAACGGCGGGGGGATTGAGCTAACTGGGCTGTGTAAGCTGTCTGGGAAACACCGTGAGGTCCTGCAGGGAGACAAGCAGGGGCAGAGAGGCTTCCTAGAGATCCCACCTGCACTAGGAAGCAGGAAGGTGCAATAGGAACAGATCTGGGGAGTGAAATGTCCAGTGCTGGTCCACTCTGTGTTTCCGGAGGAATTACTTGGGGTAGCTCTGGTCTGGCCCCATGGCTTGGAGCATTCAATAGCAGCGTGGGCTCTGTGGGTCTCTGGGGCTCCTCCCATGGCTGAAAGAACTCCAGGTCTGCAGCCTGGACCTGCCTGTAGCAATTGGGAAGGTCAGGAGAGTCCCCTCAGAGGGGCTGCCCTGCTCCAGATAAAGCAAACACCAGCACAGACACGGGAGGTGCAGGGAGCTGTCAGAGCAGCTCCTCCTTCCCGGAAACAGCAGATGAAAGTTAATCTGGACATGCACAGCCTGGTTTATTGTCTCAATAACACATTCACTCTGAAATGCTGTTGTTCTAGGGAAGCAATAGCTCGCAGTCAGGAAGCTGCTTGTTTGGTGATGAGAATCGCTGCAGCTCCCAAGGGAAGGGATGACACTGTCTGGGCACACCTGGCTCTGCTGAGAACACTTGTGCCTGGTACTCCACCAAGGATCTGGTCTCCAGTGGAAAAGTTGCTGCTGCTGATGTGGGATTTAGGAGCCAAGAGATGCTGTGCTGTGTGGGACACAGCACTGAATGGGAGCAGTGGGAAGTGGAGTTCACCAGTGAGTGACATGAGCTCCCAGCTGGCTTTTGCAGGAAACTCTTCAGGTAAGATCAGTTTATTCAATGCATTCACTTTTTCATCCAGGAAATACACTCCTTGTATCCCATTGCCTGAGTCCATGCATTCCCTGTGTATCCAAACAGCAGCTGAATTTTCACTTGGGACAGTTGAGCTTGCACAAACCAAGGGAGAGATGGAAAAAGACCCTTGTGCATCGGTGCGACGATGGATCGCTTTTTATTTTTGCTCCGATGCCAGGCCTGGATTTGAAATAGAAAAGCAGGATCCTGTTTTGTGGAGTAACTTTCGGAGGGGGCCCTGAAGGAGGAATGTAAGACGGGGCTGGAGAGATCAGACAGGAACGAGGAGAACAAAAGGCGCCAGTGTTGGGGATGTGGGAGCTGGTGCTGGATGAAGCGGGACCTCCCGCTGTTCGCGGCTCGCTGCTGCCGTGGCCAGGCTGGCATCCTGTGCAGGGGGAATGCAGGGAAGAGCTAATCTATGGAAACAGAAGGACAGACTTAGCTTGAGAAGATGAGCATGCTGAGCTGGTTTCTGCTCTGTTACACCCTGAAACCTCGCTGATATCCGTGCAGCTCCCCAGCTGGAACTTGGAGCAGACGGGGGTTCTTTATGCATTTTCTCCAGAGCCAGACTGGTGAGGATTTGGTGAGGACTGGAGAAACTGATACTGAGATTTTCAGCTCGGCAGGAGGGAATCTCTGTTTGCTTAATTTGGGAAGAGACAGCCCTATAACTTACAGTATGTAAAGCTTAAGCAGAAGTATCCCCTTGTGTAGAGTTCGAGGCAGCCAGGAAAAATCTTTCAGGCTGCCTGAGCCGTTCCACAGGCTTCCTCCATTCCTCCACACACAAAGAGATGCCTGCTGCAAACAGTTTGTGTGAGCACTACACTCCAGTACAGTAACCCAGGGATTCCCACAGCCACGTGCAGTGTAGCCAACCCCCTGTATAATTTCTCCCAGAGGTGAGGTAAAGAGCCCCTTCTGGAAAACACCTGACCTCATCATTTCACCTGGTGCCCTGGGAAGCTCTTCCAGTGCTGGACATCCTCCATGGCTGTTTCCGTTAGGTTTTACTTCAAGGTTAAATTTGCAACTGTCTCCGAAAAGGTATCGTTGTTCCCAAAAGCCCTCCCCACCAACTGCCATCCCATCTCAGTGCCCAGAGCAGTGGCCAGGTCCTGTCTCAGTCACACCCTTGACAAGCTGACACCTTGGGCCCCTTCAGGAGAGCGCTGGGCAGCTCCCGTTCCCCAGCCCCAGGGTCGCTGTTTGGCTTTGCAGAGCTGCTCCTGTATTTTTCCTTTCTCCATTAAGGAAGGAACAGAGCCTGAGCATGGCTTTCCAGCAGGCTCCTGGAGCTGTGTGCCAGGAGGAGCCCTTCCTGCTGGGATCATCATTGTCCCTTCTAAGCTCCAAGGGATCACAGTCCCCCTTTATGGCAGCTTTAGGGCTACGGCAAATCTCCAGTGTCCTCCAAGTCCTTTTCCAAACTATTCCTTCCCGAGGCAGCATCGTGTGAGTGTAACCTGTGTTTCTGGTTTCAGATTTCTTACCTTGTATCGGACTGTTTAAATCACGTTTCAGTGGCGTGTGGTCAGCTCTCACTCATGTCAGATCCCAGTGTATTGATAGTCCAATTCTGCTTCTTGTTCCCCTCCCACCAATCTCGTTGGCATCTGCAAACTTCCCCATGACAAGGATTTATATAGAGTCATTAGATCATTGATAAAAATATTAAATAAAATGGCAATGGGAGTTTCACTCTTCTTTTGTCCCAGATATTTTTAGCCAGTGTAATATTACTGTATGTTTATGGAGTCGTGGCTATTGGAACACCCAGTAAATATGCCTTTGAAGAACAGCCAGTTTCCAGGAATGCTTTCCACCTTAAATGTGCATTCCCAGTCCATTATGCTGGCAGCAGAGGCCTAGGAAATGTTGAATGCATAGGTGTATGTGTCACTGCTGGTGCAGGTGTTTGCACAACTGTCACTCCTGCCCTGTGGTGTTGGGGCAGCTCGCTGGCCTGTGGGTCAGGAATTGACTCCTTGGCCTTCCGAGGTCCAGCAGGAGGTTTTCCCACGTGGATTGCAGCAGTTTCTGGGCTAAAGGTGCTGTTGTTTGGCAAGAATTCCTCTTCCTGGCTTTGTGAGTCAGAGCTAGGCCTGAGCTGCAGCTTACCACAGTCATGCAACTCTGGTTTGAGCCACCGTGTGTCAGCCAGGCTGGACGCTGTCCCTGTGGTGCTGGACATTGTCCCTGTGCTGGTGGGCACCCCCTAAAACAGTGTTAATGCACATTTTGAATGTTTCCTTTCCGCTGCCAGCCTGGATCCCAGCGGGGAGCAGGGCTGCTCTGATTGCCCTGGACTGAGCTGGAGCTGCAGGTTTGTCCAGAGCCAGGTGAGCACAGGGCAGTGCCAGCATTCCCAGGATGGCAGCGTGGCAGGATGAGACCTTTGCCACCAACCCGCAGGTTTGCAGGTTCTTCGAGACCTCTCATGGGGCAGCCCAGGAGCTCATTTAGACCCCTGGTTATGAGGTTATAAACCCAGGGAGTTGTTTATAAACATCCCCTTCACCCTCCAGCTCTGCAGCTGTCACCTGGCTGTGGGAGGTGTGGACATGGTAGGATCTGGCTTCCCACTTCCAGAGGGCAGGGTTAGATGGGATATTAGGGAGAAAGTCTTCCTTGTGAGGGTGGGGAGGCCCTGGCACAGGGTGCCCAGAGCAGCTGTGGCTGCCCCTGGATCCCTGGCAGTGTCCAAGGCCAGGTTGGATGGGGCTTGGAGCAGCCTGGGACAGTGGAAGGTGTCCCTGCCCATGGCAGAGGTGGGATGAAATGATCTTCAAGGACCCATCCAACCCAAACCAGTCTGGGATCCTGTGATTTTCTATGATCTGCCCCTTTTGCAGCACTTCCCAAGAGCAGAGGTGTCACTGTTGGAGGGAGGGACAAAGGCAGCTCTTCTGCGGGCAGCTGTGGAGCAACTCTCCCTGCAGAAATACAGCTCAAAATCTCAGAACTCCTCAGAGCTGGCCAAATATCCCCAGGCTGGTACAGCAGAGCACGAAGGAAGTGGTTGGTATTCAGACCTTGGTCTTTAGGTGTGCAGGAGCTGAAAGCACAGGCAGGGCTGCGCCTCGGGGAGAGGCCTGGGCAGCCTTTGGCACGGGAGCTGAGCTCTCCCGTGCCGCGCTGGAGGCGGAGGAGCCGGCATGGAAAGGAGCTGCCTTGGCCCGTGCGGGGACGCCGGAGCTGCCCCGCTGTGCACAGCCCGGATCCCACGGTGGGGTCGGCTCTGCGCTGACGGCTCTGGAGGAGGGTCGGGGCTGGGGAGCTTGGCAGGGCAAAGTAAACCAAAGGGAGTGCCTTGGACAGGAACGGAGGAATTCTGACTGTACACGGTGTCATCCAAGTGCTCCAGCTCAGGGCTGTTGCTCACGGCATGCAGGCAGGAGGGAACAGAGAGGGAAGGCAGCTGAAGGTAGATCCTGCTACAGTCGGCTCAGCGTGGCCTGGGAAGGCAGCCTATCCCCCACCCCGTCTGCTTTTCATTATTGTTTTTATAGCCAGAAATAAGAGCTTTATTGGCTTTATTCATCTCCTGTCAGATGCCCAATCAACATCTGGCAACGCAGCAATTCCCAGAAAGTGCTGACCTAGTGAGAGCCAGTGGAGCAGGAGGTGTGCAGGAAGGTCTCCATCCCCCTTGCCATCCCTGGCTGCCCTTTTCGTTATCTTCCCAGCCCAAGTGGGATGTGTAGCCCGCCTCACTGGATTTCAGAGCACCGGGCTCCTGGGAGATCCTGGGGCTGGAAGGCACCTGACAAAACATCTGGGGCATGGAGATATGGGGAGGAGGAACTGAGCAGGAGACAGGGCATCCCAAAAACTGCTCCTGGGCTGGAGTTGGCCCCTGCATGGGGAGGAGATTGGACAAATGGGTCAGAAAGGAGGTGGCCCGTTCCTTTGAGCAGTGCTGGGCCAGTGTAAGGGATGCACACAGCAGGGCAGAGCAGCTCAGCTCTCCCTCCTCCCATTGTTTGGATTTGCACAGGACTTGGAACTCAGGCATGAAAATGCAGGGATCCTTCCCAAGGGTCTTTGATAGAGTTGCCTGCATGTTAGAGGATTTTAAGATCCAGCAGAATAGAGAGGAACCCGTTTTTATTTACTTGGGTGCATATTGGACTCATAATAAAATAGGGTGTAACAAGCCAGAGGCAAGTTTTGTTCCACTCAGAGATTAGCCGGAGTGTGGCTGCTCCAGCAGGTCCAGCAGGTTCCCTGTCAGATCCCTGGGCTCCCACACTGGATCTCCTGAGCCCCCTTTTCCCACACGGTCCCGCCCTGTCTTCTCCCTCAGGTGTGGGTGGCTTGCTTTGTGGGACCTGCCTTTCCACATCTTGGCTTTTCTTTGCCCCCTCTCCTGCATTCCAGCTCCAGCCAGTTGGTCAGGGCAGTTCCTTGCCCTTCTCTGCCAGAGTCTTCTCCCCACATTTTGGTCCTTTTCTGCTGGGAAGTTCCCTCCTGTTCCTGTGGCACCATTCCTGTCCCTCCAGTTGTGCTCCTGTCCTGGACCAGCTGCTGCTCAGCTCTTTGATGTGCTCTCCTGCCCCATAAATCCTCCATGGGCTCTGCAGCCCCTCTGGAAGCCCTTCCCAAGCCTCCACCCTGAGACAGCATCTAACCAAGGCCACTTTGTGGCTTCAGGTGGTTTTGTCACCTCGTGCCTGCACTTCGGTGCCTGTGATGAGACTGGGTTCCCCTTTCCTCCTGCCCAGAAATGGAGCCAGGGTGGATGGTCTTTGGCTCCAGGAGGGAAAAGCTGTACCCCAACATGGATATTCCCCTTAGAGTAGCAAACCCTGCCGTGAAACAAGGACTCAGACCCTTGTAGCCCAAAGCAGTGCCGGGTACCTGCAGCCTGCTCCCATCCTGCCCCTTTCTGGGACATGCAGTGTCCCCAGGCCCCCAGAGCTGGGTGTCTGTGCCCATCCTCTGCTCCAAATGCGCAGCAGGAGACACAGATCACTCAGAGAAAGGTCCCGAGCTGCCTCATCAGCTGCCCACTCATGTGAGCAAATGCCACCAGTGGGAGCCGAGGCATCGCAATCCAGCCCAGAATGCTCCTTTAAAGACATTTCAGCAGCTCAATTAAGTTTCCACTTGTGTGTTTTCTTTCCCCCTTTTTGCTTTCATGGTCATTTAAAACAAATAAAGTGAGCAGAACACGGCAGCGTGATAACCACCCTTTAATTCCCTTCCCACGGGTCTCCCGATTATTTGGTGATTCAGCGGCAGCGGGGGGAACGTTTACGGAAAGGAAGGCGGGAGCTTCCCACAGGGATGACAGCTCCGAGCCCAGGGCCCCCGAGCACTGGGGAGGAAATACGTGCCTCGGGTTCTCCTTTTCAGCGCCACGGATGTGGTGAATGCAGGGCAGAGCGCGGGCCCTGGAAGAGCAGCGGCCCCGCTCTCAGTGCCCTCGTTGTTCTCACATTGTGCTCTGGGGACGGGCACCAGTGCTCGGGATGTATTTCACGCTTCTGTGCAAACACAATATGAGATGAAGAATTCATACCCTCGCACAAGACCAGAGTGGATTTTCTCATAATAAGGAAAAGCAGCCAGATCGGAGCCTGCCAATTCCTGCTCCGTGCTCCTGCCTTCCCTAGGAAGTTCAAACAAGCCTGTGCTTTTAAACTGGTGCAGAGAAGTATATTACATTTTTTAAAAACCAACACAAATCCTTTTAGATCTTTCTTACACTATTCCCCCCACCTCTGTCTCGGTAGGTGACTTTTCCAGCCCTCCCCCTCTCGGTCTGCTGTGGGGGTGGAGGAGAATTCCGTGTGTTTTATGTGTGAACAATTAATAGTGAGCCTGCGTCTCGCTGGAAGAGTGTGTAAAACACATGCCAGGAGGGGGAAAAGAACAACTGCCCAGCCTGCTAAACACTCCGGAGCTTTTCCTGTCCTGGAGGGAAACATGATGTGGGGGTTTGCTTATTCATCAGCAGCAGTAAATAACGGGCCTCACCTTGAGCTCTCCTTCACCCACTTCTGCTTCTCCCCAGCCTCCAGGCTGGCAAGGAAAGGAAATGCTTGCTGTCCTCTGGGTGACAAATTGGGGGTTTATAGCTGTTCACATTTTAGCTTTTGTTTCCTCCCTAAAAAGCTCTGTTTTCATCCTGTGGCTTTGTGTTTCCCAGCATCCAAAGCCCGGAGTGCTTCTGCCAGCCTGACACCGGAGTCCCGACCCCAGTGCCTGTCACTGCCACATCCCAGATCCCAGCCGGGCATTGTGCATGCAGGTGCTTCTCCTGGGCAGGACACGGGGTGCACCTGAGTCATTCCCTGCATTTATGATCTGATCCCTCGGAACAGCTCCCTCAGCAGCTTCTCCTCCCCTTGTGCAGTTCATGGAGACGTTTCCATCCCTGGGCGCCCTGGAAGTCCCAACAAGCCACGAGTGGCCAGGACCTGCCGAAGCGTGTTGATCCAGACACTGGATCCCTGAAACCTGTGCTTTCCCCAGCACCTTCATAAAGTGTCCTGAGGTAAAGTGATTCAGGGAGCACATTTCCAGTCTGTCAGCGGGCTGCATCCATCACTCCCCTGAACATGCACCAGATTGTTAATGCTCCAGGCCAAATACCACGTCTTTTTTAATGCCTACCAAATGTAGTGCGTGCTGCTGCCTTTATATTTATAATAATTATTAAAGTAATGGCAGTAGCTGCATTCCTATAGGCTAGAAGTGGCCAGGAACAGACAAAAAAAATTGATTCATTGTTCCAATTAATGCTCGAGCTCACACCGGTGATTAATTAGCCTGGCGATAGCGCTATGCAAAAGATCAGGGTGAGAATTAATAGGGAGACACGTGCTGACTTTTAAGATGGTTCCAGCACTCTTTAGTGCCCTTCCTTGGGCCTGTTTAATTAGAGGCAGCGGCACGGGCTCGCTCCGCACCGACACCCCCGACGGCAGGCACTGCGGAATATTTATATGACAGGGTGCCGTGGAAAACTTCAAAATTAAATTCCCATCCAGGCCTCTAAATATAATTCTGAAATGTCAGAGATGCTGGGAAGAACGCTGGCACTGGAGGAGGTTGCTGTCAGGGAGAGGCAATAGTGTGCCAGATTTATACCGGCCTGAATAGGCAGGTGACTTTTCAGCTCTGGTGTTTAAGGAGCCCGAGGTGCTCTGACGGACGTATTTCACCTGGTGGGAGGCACAGGATCCAACGGGAACACGTGCTGGAGCCTTGTGTGCCTGGCTTGGATGGAAAGATGGAGCAGGGGCAGCTCCCAGGAGCCTGCGAGTTCCCAGGAGGCACAACCCACTCTGGAGCACCAACCTTTGAAGGTGAGCCCTGCTGGCAAAGTTTCTCCTCCTGGTTTTATCCATCACTCCTTCTGCTGCCTCATTATCTCTCCCTTCTGCACACTGGTGCCTCCCACCACCCCAATTCATTTTTCCCAGTTGCAGCAGCTATTGAGTGGTTTATAGAGATGGGGTTGAGCCAGTCCCCCCGGCTGCTCCCGAATCGCTGACGAGGCCGATTCCTCTGTTCACACATCAATCTGAGAGCACCAGCAAAGTTCCATCTTGGCTGACTTAATTGTTAGGAGCTGCAACCCCAATGTCTTTGTAAATAAAATAGTTTAATCTCATGGGGCCTGCCTGGAGAGAGGGGAATAAATACATCAATATGTAAATGGATCCACAAGAGGAGGATGAACTGGGACTTTGCAAAACTGATAAAGCATCTTAGGAGATGTGTTGTCACTGCACTTTGTGCATACTCTGATGAAGCAGACAGTGAGGCTGGAGCTCAGCCTGGGCTGGGAAGGGAGGGAGGGAGAGGCGGAGGGAGATGAAGAGGGAGGGAG
>VZRS01011430.1:64803-91964 GCA_013398055.1 Ifrita kowaldi
TGGATTGATTTGGCTCAAATATATTCTGAGGCTGGTCTAATTGCTCCTTTAGTCTCAGACTTTGATTTTCCTGTTGTTTTCACATCTCTGCCACTGACTCTTTCCTGCATTTCAAGCAGCCCGGCTGGGGCAGTGTCCAGCCTGAGCTGCACCTCTGTGTGACCGAGAGTCAGTACCTGTCCTTGCCCAGCCCTTCCACAGAGGCTCTGCAGCAAAGTGGGCACTTGTTNGTGCCCACCCCCGGCACAGGTGGCAGTGCCAACCAGCAGCTCCCCTGCCCGGTGTCAGGCAAGAGCGAACCTGTGACCCAGCCCGGGCACCGGGCACCTCTCCAGGGCTTTGCAGGCCGGGAGAGCAGCCGAGCGCTCCCTCCCTGCCTGCGGCGCTGCTCCCTCTCCGCGGGCGCAGCTCCAGCCCTTGTTTTACAGCGCGCCACGCGGAATTTTATCACCTTCAACAATGAAATCTGTCACCTTCAAGCTGCCTTATTGTGATCTGGGGACGCGTGCCCGGCCGCTGTAACTGGGGTCTGTCACAGAGCACCGCGTCCCTCCCCAGCGCTTACGCCCACGACCGACTTGAGGGAAGTTTAGGGGCCACATTTGTGCTGTTTTGTCCCCGGGATCAGATCGCTAATTGATCTTCGTCCTTTCTTTCTCTCCCTCTGCCTCCTCCTGCCTCACGTGCGTCTCAATCCTCGTCTCCTGACGGCTGCTCCAGCCCCCCTCCAGCTCGGAGAATAAATCCCAGCAGACCCGCGGTACAGCCAGCGTTCAGGAGGAGATCTGGGGTGTTAAGAAAGCATAAATACGTGTTTAAAAGGATGCCACCCTGGCGTTGCATCAGGTACAGAAACACAGGTGTTCGAATCGTTGGCTGCTGGTCCTTGTCTGTGAGAAAGTGATTTAACAGTAAAGCCAGGGAGTGGTGCCTCTTCAGCAAACGTGGGTGGCTTGGATGTCACAGCTCTCCAAATGGGCTTTGTGGGAGCCTTTCTGGGGACAGTTTGGTAATAAATTGACTTTTATTAATCTGCTTTAATTACCTGCTAAGATCAGAATGCTCGCTGCATTTCTCTGGCTCCCATCGTAGCTGCATTTTTGCTTTAGGGGGTGAGTAGTTTCCCCTGACATGCAGTTATGTACATTTGCATACACATTTGTATGGGATAATTATAAACTCACCATCAGCGCTGCAATATCTGTACAGCAAAAGGGTCGTCACTGCTTGGAAATGCCTGCTTTGGTGCAGAAATCAGACCTTTTTTGTGAAATCATTTGGTCACATCTTTGGGGTTTAGATTTTCAATGAATAATCAATACCTGCAACAAAAGATTTAAACAAAAAAAAAAGGTGTTCACTGAAGTTTCTCCACAGGAAAAAATCGATCCCATGTATTATTAAATACAAAGAGACTTATGTCTTGAGTTTCATCTCGCCACAGCTTATAATAACCCTTCAGAAGCTTGAAGCAGGGCTTTTTTTCATTAAACACAATGTTGGGTTCCCCTGCTGCCTCCATTACAGGCACGTGTTGGAAGGTGCCCGTGCCCAGCAGCTCTGACCTGGAGGGCTGAGCTCATCCCTGCCCATTTTCATAAAAAATGGGAACATTCATTTCCAAAGGGATGTCAGCAGGTGAACAGTGACAGGGAAGCACATACTCTGGCTGGCAGATTTAAACATCTGCCTCCTGAGCACCTGGGTAGGGAGGTGGGGCCATGGAGAGGTCACAGGTGACGAAAGGTGCAGTGGGTGATGCTGCAGCTCGTCCCCTGGTCCCCCCAGCCCGTGCTCCCCGACCTCAGAGAAGTCCCCCCCTCTGTGCAGTTGCTGTGCACTTGGACACTTCAGGACATGACAGTGTCCTAGGGCTGGGAATACAAGGATTTCCAGCACCACCAGCAAGGAGCTGGGGAAAACCCTAATTACTCTGTCCCTTTATCGTTGGATTTTCCAGAGGTGGGACTCCAAGGCAGCCAGGCAAACTTGGAATAAAGAAATGCTTCAGTCATATTTTCATTCCCCATGGCCGAGTTCCAGTCTCCAAAATGGGATTACCAGGGTGAGATGCAGCTGAGTTTCACCTCTGCCAACCTCCAGCAGCTTCCACTGCAGCCCTGGAGAGCTCTGGGGCTGCACCTCGGTGGGATGTGTCTGGCTGGTACTGCTGCCTCCAGCCTGTCCTAGGCCAGGGTGTCCCACTGCCTGACCCAGCACCAGAGATTTTGTGATGAGCCAGTGCAAACCTTTCCTCCCGCACACACAGATTGGCTTTGCAGGGCAAAAATAAGCAGCAATGCAAATACCATGCTCTGTTTTATTTCCCCCTGTCTTTTTTCGCTCTTTGCTTCAGGAAAGCAGGAAGAGGCGAGGCAGGATTGACACTTTCTCCCGCCGAGGGCTTTTCCTAAGACGCCTGCTGGGAACACTCCTGTGTGTTTCTCTTTAGGTGGGAGCTCTTTTGATTTTCTCGCTGCTGAAGTCGCACCGAGGTGCCTGGAGAAGGATTTGTTGCTTGCTTATGAAATCCATTCTCCCTCGAGGATCTGCTCTTTCCATCTTGATAAACTCTTAATTCTTGCTGTCTAATAACACCGAGGGACTGTGTTCTGTGCCTTGATGAGTGTTTGGTGATTGATGTTCATTTGTGCTTGCAGGAGATCAGTAACCTCATTTCAGTTTTGCCAGAACATCGGCACAAGAGCTCCGTGTCCTTCTCCCTTCTTGGTCAGGTACAAATGAAAGAGAAAGTAAAGAGGCTGTGGCCTGTCCAGACCCTCCCTCTCACCATATGGCTCGAGTTTCGTGCCCCACGTCGCGCAGGGGCTCGTGGGAAAGGACGCGCTCGGCTATTTCTGCTATTGGTGTGTTATCTTGGTTTTATTCTTGGTTCTGTTCACTGTCTGGGGTATTTGGAAGGAGCTGTTGTAACTTGGCATGGGAGTAGATTGCTTAAATATTACCTCACAGAGTCGATGTAAATTTAGAGTAGATAAGACTTGGACCCCAAATACCTTTTTTAACCCTTTACTGTCTTTTCAAGCCCATTCCCTCTGCTCTTTCTGAGCTCTTTCCAGCAGTTTTGAGGAACATGACTCCAGTTTTATCACTTGTCTGTGATGCCTAAACAGTTTCTACATGGCCAGCAGAGAGATCTTTCCCTCGCCCCTGCATGTGCACACACACAGGTACATCCTCTGGGGGACAATTTGTCAGCAGAAGAAATCCCAGAGGAAAAATGCCCATCATGATGAATTCACAGAAAATATGCAATCCTACGCCCAGACAGGCAGGTAATATCATCCACCAAACTGTGACACTGCTCTCAGAGAGTAAATGTCATTTCCCTTTAAAAATCCATTTTCTTTCCTTAGGAGAAAGGACACTTAGAGCACCTGTACTGAAAGGTGGAAGGTGAAGGAGCCTGTGAGCATTCCCTGCCTCCTCTGCTCTTATGCCGATTCTAAACACGGGGCTGGTTGTTTCTTATATATATTTATTTTTCCTCTCTGCTGTTTTTGCTTTGAAGTATCTGCCTGTGTTCTCAATGAAGAACAGCTGAGAGATCAGGAAAATGGCTTAAGAATTCAGCGGGCTGTGAGCTATTTGGATTGAAAGTGCCTGGGAGAGAGCTCTTCACACTGCCTTGCTAAACAATCTCCTCCTGTCACCATCGGAGGTTGCTGTCCTTTGTTTGTCACCTTCCCTCTGACTCTCCAGAGCCTCCAAGGAAGGAAAAAGAAGGACAAAGGAGGCTCCTTTTCTTTTTTCTTTGTTAAATTCCCCCAAGCCCTCATTTTAAAACCCACAGCACAGCCCTTATGGCCCATCTGCTGTTGTTTCAGGTTTGCGCCATGGCTTTGTTCATCATTTCCCTGTTAAGCAAGCCCTGGGTCCTTGGGAGCCACGAGCAGGACCCGAGAGCCACCCTGAGCTGCAGCTCCCCCTCTGCGTCCTGCCAAAGAGGAGCTGCCCACAGGACACTCGGGCACAGCTTCTGGAGTACCTCTAAAGCCATTTTTGTTCAGAAATTCCTGTTGTTGTTGTTCCTGTTGACCTCAGTGGGCCGTATCTTTTCCAAATGTTTCTGACGTTTCTCACGGGGTAATCTGTGAATGTCACAGACAAGAATTCTGCTGACTTCAGTTTGGCTTCTGCTCCCCATTGGATGGGCTCCTCTCTTCATGGGGGAATGCCTCCAGCCAAAGAGAGAGGCAAAACCCCCCAGCCCCTGAGCTAAGTGAAAGCAGGCCCGCAGGGAAGCGCGTTCCAGCCGCAGTGCCTCTCGCTGGCTGGCTTCTGTTCCGTGCTTGGGGATGTGCCAGACTCCAGTGCCTCTGTGCTTTTGATTCCTGTTTATCCCCGGCAACATGATTGTCTGTAATTATATATAATCTCCTCCTTGTTTACTCTTCTTCCTCCAGGTCTGAACGCAAGCTCGATGGCAACTCTCTGCTCCGTCTGCCAGGGCTGCAGCTCCAACCGCTCCTCTTCATCCTCCACCTTCTTTTTCCAAAGTAACAAAGCCATTGGATTTCCTCCCACCCCTTCCCCGCGGCTCCCCTCCCCCTCGCTGGCACCGGGGTTATTTATACAGAATGTGGAAACAATTTGCAGGAAAGTGAACAATGTAAGCGGGCCGAGGGAAGGGAGACAAGTTCGTTGTGCACGCTGAGAGCCCCAGCAGTGAAACGCTGCGTTTTGGGGGGCACAGGGAGCAGGCTGTTTTCCTTTCTCCCTTCTCCCCTCTCTCACGATCTCCCTGAGCTTTTTCCATCCTGCCGGAGTCGAGGCCAAACCAGAGCAACCAGATCTGAGTGCGTGTTTGGGAGGACGCTCAGGTCGGATCCCGCCCTGCACCGCAGCTCCGTGAGGCAGTGTGTGCTTAATCCCCTCCGAGGTTCTGCTCTCGGATCGTTCCCGCTCCTGGATCAGCATTAATGAAGAGCATGTGTGCTCCAGAGGTCCCGCTCCAGGCCCCGGGAGCTGCAGCACTGCCTGCTGTTAGACACAGCTATCACCAGAACAGTTCAGCTCGAGGAGGACATTTCTGGGAGAGAACGAGGCAGGAACTTTTTGCAAAGTCTAATTTCAGTCTTTCTGCCCTCACCTGCTGAGCGCTGCATTTCCAGGGCATCCCAACACCTTGCTGGCTCCACTGGGAGCATGTCTGTAAATCCAGCAGTTTCCCTGAGTGCTCTGGGGCTGGGGAAGCTGAACCAGCACTCACTCAGCACCTCTGAGCAGTTCTGGGCTCTTCAGATGTTGCTCTGCACTGGGAAGTCCTCAAAGAGAGAGAACTCAAACACACACATCCTTTGGGGAGGGGCCGCTGGCGTTGCAGAGGGAAGGGAACGTTACTCCGGGTTCCAGGTCGGAGCAGAGCAGCTGTTCTGGCCACGGTGGGGGCCTCAGCCAACTCCTGCCCTCCTGGGAGCCTCCTTTCCAACAGCCTCCAGCCGTGGGACAGGATCTGTGCATTGTGCTGAGCTGGCAGGGCAGGGTCAGGAAGCTGCCTGGTGGAACAGCGCGTTCCTCCCTAAACCAGGCAGATTCCTGGCTGGGAACTGGTGCAGCTGATCCACTGTGGTCCAGTGGCACAGAGGCACAGTCAGAAGGAACCTCTGGTGGGCTTTTCCTTCCTGGCAATCCATCCTCTCCACCTCCCAGTTCTTCCTGCTCCCTCTCAGTCACTGTCCACACACAGAGTGGGAGCTTCCCGTGGATGTTTGTTCTGTAACCCGCCTGTCTGCTGTCCCACATGGAATGGCAGCTGTGTCTGGGCAGGCTGGGCCTCCCCGAGCTCAGGGCAAGCAGAGCCCGTTCCAAACGCTGCTCCCTTCAGCCAGCTCTTGGCTGAGGTCACAGCTCCAGGTGTAAAGCACAGCAAGGGCGGGAGCAAAGACACTTCAGCCACCGATGTTTTCTGGCCGGGGCAGTTCAGCTCTTTGGGTTCTCCTGATTCTCACTGACTCTGACAAGGGTCCAGGAGAACAATTTCTGTTTTCCCTCCTAAGCCAGGCACCAACAGGGACTGGGAGGCTGCAAGTGGGAGCAGACAGAACCCAGAGCCAGCAGTGGGGCCCAGCGGAGCTGGGGGGTGACCGGTTCCCACTGCAGCCACGCCGTGTCCGGGGGCACAGTGTGATCCTCAGCCTGGCTGCTTCCCATCCCTGCTCCTGGCAGGAGCCTGGTGGTGTCTGAGCACCTGCCCAGGCTTGTTCCACACTGTGCTTCCCTGCTGGCAAAGGGAACGATAGGAGAGAGCTTGAATCCATCAGCCTCCGGAGAGAGAAGCCCTCCTGCAGGCTCGGGCAGGGGGGCAGCAGCTCTGCTGCTCAGGGGAGTCTCTGGGCACCCCACGGAAGGCCTTAGGGCAGACACAGACATTTCCAGTCTCTTTCTGACTCCCAAGGGTCTCCCCTTACTCCTGGAAAGATGTGGCCTTGAGTTACACTGCATGGAGAGCTCTCGACTGACTTTCAACAGGTTTGGGCAAAGTGGAGGCTTGAAGCTCCCATAGAGACTAAACTGCAGAGACCAGAGGGACCCGGGTAATTTCAGGGAAACAGCCATTGGAACACTTGTGCTTTTTCCCTTCTGGTTCTAAATGTTCAAATGCTCACAAAAATATGAGACAAACTCTCCTTGGAATGACTGCGCTGCTGAAAACATTTGGAATTTCCTCTTTCATCTGGTTCTTTCTTCTTTTTTTAAATTATTTTGAGGGCTCTTTAGATGAGAACAGATTTGTATTCCTCTCTCCCTGCTGCTCACTTCCCACCTGAAATCCTCGGCTGCTCTTTGCAGTTCCCAACACAACGGCGAGCGAAATCCTGAACGGAGCATTCGAACTTCAGGTGAGGAAAAGCAACAGCAGCAGATGGGCTTGTAAACAGCAGAGACCTGGCTCGGGCACAGAGGTCCTGGCAGCTCGGGAAGGAGCAGGAGAGTTGGTAAACACGGAGCAATTTCCATTTTCTGGGCTGAAATGTGGGGATCCGGGGAGGGGAGGGCAGTGTAGGAACAGCAGCTCTCCCATTCTGGCACAGTCAGCTCTTCCCAGCAGAAGCTGTTCCTGTCAGAACTTGCAGCAAATGGGAGAAGACGGGAAAGTGGGGGACGTTTTCCAGCATCAGGGAATTTGAGGGTGATGAAAACAAGATTTCCAGCAGCCCTTTTGCACTAGTCTTGGTTTCTAAAGAGGTGTCCTGCTGTTTTCCTGCCATTCTTCCCTCCCCTTGAATTCCTTCTGAAACTGTCTGTCAGCAGAGTTGGGAGTAACTTCACTGATACAAAATTCCCACAAGTTACCTGAAAGTTTACAGCTGGACAGAGGAAAAAGAAACCCAGAGCAGAGTCCTCATGGGTGGAAGAAAAAAGCAGAATAAGGAGGCTCAGATCCATAGTTTATTGAGCCCAGAGAGATTTCTACAAACCACATGGCATCAGGTGTCAAAGAAATGTTGGAGAGGCTCAAACAGCCCCTTAATCTGAACGTGCTGGCCAAGAGCAGCCCCTCCACCTTGTTCCTGTCAGGAGAAAGTCCTGAGTCATGTCATGGGTGTTCTTTCCACGGACAGGGAGAGTCTGCACATCCTGTGGCCTCTGGGAGTCATGAGGAACAGAGACTGATGAAAGATGGTTCCGGGCTGGGAGTTTGGAGAGGTTTGTGCTTGATCTAGGGCTGAGGGGCTGTTGTTTCTGTTTTTCTTGGGGATTGGGAGGGGAGAGGTTACTGAATCCCTGAGTCTTAATGTAAAATGATTAGAATCTGGAACAGATTCCAAACCAGACATTTAGGGACTACTAAATATACAAAGCAGCTTGGATACCTATTACCAGAGTTCAGCCAGTCCTGGAAAAAGCCTCTGAAATGGGCAGTGCCTTAACAAAGTACAGATGTCTGGGGACTCAAACTACAAGGAAAAATTATGAGGCGGAAGAGATAACACTTTCTCCATTTCTTAGAGAGGGAGAAAATGCCAGAAAGTTATTAATTTTATTCCCAGGACTGTGGTAGCTGGACAAGGATGCAAGGTTAAGGTGATGCCCATGACCTGACACCTGCAGAACAAGTGGGCTCCCTGCATCCTGACACGAGCCGTTCTAGGGAGATCTGTAATCCCCAGTAATAACCTCGGAGGTTAATTGGCATCTGGAAATGAGTTTATTTGGTAGGTGGGCTAGAGGGGGTTTAATTACGTGTTTAGATCAGTGTTGCTTCAAGCATTAATCTTGCCTGGGAGAGGAGGGTGTAATGTCAGGAGTGACACTTCCACACTGCTTAGATTGGGATACAACTGGGGGGACTGAAGAGAGCCCGTGGACTGTTGGGGAGGGTGGGAATGAGCTCTGAGTAAAAGCATCTCTTCGTTGTTTTGGGCCAGGATTCCCTGGACTTCATGTAAGGCCCAGTTCCCTGAGAATGGCACTCGGCAGCTTTTGGACAGTCAGGCTGTCAGAAGGAATCCCTCCGAAATACATGATGGATTTCTTTTTTTGGGCCTTATTTCTCTTTTCTGCTTTGTGTCATATTCTCCTCACAGCTTTTCAGAGCGGAGTTACTCTTCCACTTGTTCTCTTTTGCCTCCTGCTGAGTCGATTCCTTTATTTTCCAACATTATTTGTACTGTAGTCACTCCCAGAATCTGGGAAATCATCCTCAGAAGTCTCCCCATCTCCTGAGCTTACTGCCAACTCTCCCACTAAAGCTTTGAATTCTTTGTTATAAAGAAGAATAAAAGGCCAGCAAAGTGCACCTCGACACCCGTTCAGGTGCCATTACCCTGTAATGCTTTAAAAACTCCGTGTGCATTTATAGTCACTGGGAAGTGCTGGAGTGGGAAGCCTCTGGACTAAATTGGTGTTCGCACATGAAAGGGAGCCAGTCCCGCGTGGGGCAGCGGGCTCTGGGCGGGTTTGGTCACCGGCTCGCTCGGTGGGCTCGGGGCAGTCATCGCCTGCCTGTGCCCCTGCTGGCAGTGCCCAGCTCCGGCTGTGCCCGTTTGGACAGGAGCTCCTCGGGACACAGCCCGTGCCTCACATGTGGAGCTGCAGCGGAGCCAGGGGTGAGAGGAATGCCCAGACGGCAGCGCAAGGTTCCCACACACGCTGCCCTGCGAGCACGGCTGGAGCCCGGGTGCTGCGAGCTGCCTCTGTTCCCAGGCCTTGGCTTCTCTCCGGCAGCCAGCAAAGCGTTCACCACTTCCAGTTACAGCGCTGAGGTGAGCTGGCACCTTCCCAGTTCCACTGGGAAACGGGGGAAATCACTAAACTCTCTTTGCAAATGCAGGCAGAGCCCGATCGGATCCTCCATCCTGCCTGGAGCTGTGCCACCTCCCCACAGGTGAAAAGCTCCTTTTGGTTCCGAGCCATCCCATCCTATCCTATCCCATCTCATCCCATCCCATTCCACCCCATCCCACTCTGCCCATGCTCCAGCCTGCTCCAATTTTCTCCCCTCCTCCCTTTTCTGAAGAGCTGCAGACACATCCCTTGGCTTTCCCTCTTCTCCGCAGGCTTTTCCAGAGGCCTTTCCTCCCGTTGTTTGTTCGTTCCCTGCACTCCATCCCATCTTTTGCCTCCCTCCCTGGTCTGATGCAGCATCTCGCTAGTCCTGCCTCGCACTCCGAGCAGGGGTATTAGATGGATTCCCCATAGAGTATAAATTGAATGGAGAGAAGTGGCTGGTTTCCCAGCAATAATTTATCTGATTAAAAAAATACTCCCCAAACTCCCCCTCCTCCGCCCATCCTCCGCCCCCTCCAAAAAGCACCATTGGCACCAGGGCTGGTGTTTGAACTGCGTTATTCAAATTGCTGCAAGGGGGATTTAGATGGGAAAATAACTGGCAAAGGATGGTTCTCGGGGGATTTTCCACAGAGTGTCGGCACTGAAATTCAGAACCTGGGCTGTTGTGTGGAGGAGGCAGAGAGTAAATAATTCTGAGGCAAGTACCTGGGTGATTTGTACCTTTGCCCCGTGTAACAAACGCCCAGCCCCGATGCACACGCACGAGCACGGGCTCCCACGTGTCTGCCCACCACACACACTGCACAGAGGCGCCGAACTCCAGTGCACAGCCTGCTGCTCCTGCTCTTCCCTCTCCCCTCTCTTTTCCCCCCTACCTCAGGGTTGATTCCAAATAAAACAAGGAATCTGCCTCACACAATGCCTGTCGCCTTGTTTGTTACTTGCACGGGCTTCATTCCTTCCAAACCATTTTCTTCTCCAGCATTCCCGTTGTAACTGTGGCATGGAAAAGTCACCCCAAGGCTGCTCTCCCGGGGCCTGGGCAGTGGGTTTGGCTGGTGCCTGTTCCTGTGAGGGTGACAGGCAGATATTCACAGGTATTTACATCCCCGAGAGCTCCCAGAGCGCCGGCATTTACACCAGGGGCTGCTCCTTGCTGTTGTCAAGGGCAGCGCTGCTGCTGGCACCCGAGTGTCCGCAAACCATTCCAGGGGCCTGGCGTGGTCCCAGCTGCCTGGGCTGCTGGACATTCCTCTGCTCACAGCTGCTTTCTGGCCACTGGGTGAAACGGGAACGGCCCGGCTGGAGCTTTTCAGCCTCGGAGCACCCTCAAGCCAGCGGCCGGGGCTCAGGTTTCCTGCGTTTTGACAGGAGCGCTGCTCAGATGAAACCTCTCTCCGCTCCTTCTGGAGGATTTACACTGCCACAAGTCCTCATTTTTTCCAGATGTTTTACCTAATAAATCAAGGAGTCTCACCAGAGGATTGGGATCCAAAAGCTGTTACCATGACTTCAAAGGCACAGGCTGGAGTGGAAAGAAGCGGTACAGACATTTCATACCACTCTGTATGCACTGATCATGAAAATACGCTCTGCTCCCAGGATTTTTTTCCTGTGGATACCAGAACTCCAACCCTGATTAAATAAAATGGTGCTGTGCTCCTTCAGCCAACCTTTGCTGAAAAGAATGGAGCTGCAGGAGCCTCGGGCCATAGGGCTGGCAGAAACCAGGATGGGGCTGGTCCTGAGAGGGGCTGAGCTCTGCCAGCTCCTGTCCAAAATCCAGGACCGTTAACTCAGGGCTGAACTCTCTCCATCTTTTCAGATCAATATTCAACTGCATATTTTCTCCCAATGCTGGTTTAAGCAATTCCCACATAAAGGAATCAGATGTTCATCTTCTTCAGATGTTGGGAGAGAAAAAGATAAAAAGAGTTACATGGCCATAAAATGTGATTGGGACTATTCAGACCAGTTTGTTCCCTGATCAAGAATGTAACTTTTCTCTTTGAATGTAGTGAAGGCTTTCTTTTTGCAGTGTCTACACGGTGTCATTTTCTTCCGCTGTTCCATTTCTAAAGATAACTGTGTTTGGAGAAGCTGTTACATGTTTCTATCACTCCATAGCACAGGGTGCTGCAGGAGAACAGAATGAAGAAAAGCAACTGAAGAAAGGAAAAAGCTGATCCTGTGGTGGGTGAGCAGCAGGCCCACAAGGGTTGGCTTTTGGTTCCCTGCTTTCCCAGAGCGCTGGCCTGGCATCAGAGATGCCCAAGCTCCTCACCCTCTGCCTTGTCTTTCCTTGGATCCCCTTGGATTTGGAATCACAGCATGGTTTGGGTGGAAGGGACCTTAAAGCTCACATTGTTCCACCCCCTCCATGGGCAGGGACACCTCCCACTATCCCAGGCTGCTCCAAGCCCCAATGTCCAACCTGGCCTTGGGCACTGCCAGGGATCCAGGGGCAGCCACTGCTCTGTCTCCCCTCCCCACTCCGTGCTGCAGGACTGAGGGGCCGGTGCCAGGCAGGAACAGGCTGCTGGGGGCAGGAGGCACAGGGCTGTGGGGAGCCCCTTCAGCACGGACTGAGGTGCCCAGGTCGAGGGTTGGGTTTCAGGAGAGTTTCTGGGCTGTCTCCTTCACAGGGCTGCCCTGCAGCACAGCCGTGGAGAGGGGAGGCTCTCACAACCTCCCGGGGGTACCTGCAGGTGATGTGAGCAGAGCCCTCGGCTTGTGCTGCCTCAGGACTCTGGGATGTAAATGAGTTGTCACGAAATGGAAGTGGGAACTGTAGCACTTGGAGTGCTGGGAAAATCCTGTGCACCCCCAGTAGGCACTGCAGTTATGTAAAACACACTTGGGACATGAATTCACTCCAGAAGACTGTATTTTGTATTTTGTGTGTCCCAGGCAGGGAGCAGCAAGAGCACATTTGGTTCTGCAAGATGTTTAACCAGATCTGAAAACCTCACTATGGTTGCACAAGGATGGATGTTTAAGAAGAGGGGATATCCCACTGCAGCCAGGTGGAAGGGAGAGCCAACTATAGATCTCCTGTGTTCTAATGGTATGTTCAGACTGAAAAATATCCTCATCTAAATAGTAATATTCAAGTAACAGTCTCCACAAATCCATTTGTTCCTGCCACAGACTTCAGAAAAATTGCTGCTCGTCTTCCCTCCCCCACGAGGCTGAATCCCAGCACCCCAGACTGTCGTGACTGCCTGGGATTGGTGACATCTCCAGCGAAACGTGTTGGAGCATCAAAACAGAGTGGGAGCAGCACAGCCTGGCTCTGGGAGCCAAAAATAGGTACTATCATTTCTGAGCTGAAGCCTCCCTTCTCCCTCCGCAGCCAGCCCTGCCTCTCTGGCACGTGCAGCACATAATCGTGGTGTTCCCGTCGGACCGAAGGAAAACCACACTCCTAAAGCAAGCAGGGCATTGAGTGGTGGCCATGCTGTGGAGGCAGAGAATGTTAGGACACGGATCCTGAATTAGGGAACATGGGTGGAGATGGTTTGCAGATTTTCTGTGGGGAAGGGGTGTAGAAAGGAGCATGGCTCCTCTCCTGCAGTGCCATGTGGAAAAGCATCAGAGTTACACCATCAAATGGGGAACTTGAATTCCCTTCACTGGACAGTTGCTCAGAGCCTTGCAATTGAATGAGTGAGTGATGAATGTAGCACATTGGATTTCTCTCTGGATCCTTTCTCTCCTTTATTCTGTGACTCTGCGAATCTCAGTCATGCTTTCACCCATTTCTTTTTACGTCTGCCCACTGGAGTATTTGTCTGCTTCTGCCAAACCCCAAAAGCTCCGTTTCATTAAAAAAAAGAGATCATTTGGGAAGGGTGAAGTTTGATTCACGAAGATAATGGTCTTTGAAGGTGTCTGCTCCTTTGGCAGTGACTGATTCAAAGGAGTTCCATTTCAGGATGTCTGTTCTGCTGCTCCCAAGGCCGCAGAGAGGAGGAGGGGTTGTGCGAGGCCATATAAATCAGGGGCTGTTACAGGGATGTCAAACACAACTGCACCACGGGGTGCTAATGGTGAGCAGGCGAGGAGTCAGAGCAAGTCAGAACCAATGAAGAAAAGCCACAAAGCTCCTGTGTCTGGTTCTCCATGCTTCCCAAAAGTGCACTGTCTGCACACTCCTGTTCTGTCCTGGGAAAAGCGCAGGCTGCTCCACTGATCCGTATCACATTTTCAAAGTGCTCCAGTAATTGGATGAGTAGGTTTGGTGGGAACATCTTTGGTTCTCAATTCTCCCATCAGGAAAGATCTAAATGAGGCTATGTGAGCACATCTCCAGCCCAGGGTGCTTTCCCACGTCAGCCCACTGGATTTGTGCTCACCTGAGGCAGTGGTGACCAGGCCACTGGACACACAGCAAGGGCCTGTTGGATTAAACTTCCACTGGAGTGGAGGAAGAACATTCCCAATCTTTGTACATGCAAATAGGAGTTTCCTTCTTTCCCAGCAGCAGTTAAATCCCAAAGCTCTGACTCCAGTCAGTTCCTGAGTGCTGGAGTAAGCAGTGATTTGGGATCTCGGTGTGCAGCTTTTGGAGAAGGGGCCAGTGCTCGTGCTTTCCCCCTTCCTCAATCCCATGAGCATTCCAGGTTTCCAGAGGTTCCAGCTGGCTCTTCCATCCCCTGCTCACCTCTCAGACTCAAGGCTGTGTGATGGACCCTCAGGTCTGTGGGCACAGAGCATGGGGGAACAGTTTTCTCTCCCACAATGACCGTGTGATCTTCACAGCTTCCCGAACACCTGTCAGTCCAGGAAAGAAGCCGAGTTTGAACCAAAATGAAGCTGTTAGAGCTTTAAAACAGGCCACGAGACTCCCTTTGTACAGAAGGAATTCAGGCTGGTGGAAGGTTTCAGGGACTGGATGTAGGTTGTGAGCCAGGATCGTGGCTGACCACGAGTCCGTTGGACAGGCTGTGCCTGTGCATGTCCCTGCGAGCACATTCCACCGTGGTTTCTGCACTAGTTTTTGTTATTTCTCAATATTCCCACTAATATTTCATGTATTTATCTTGGTTGTGGGTAATTTCAGCAGTGAAAGTGCTGACTCTGATGTCCTTCGGGGACATTGGCTTGGGACAACCCAACAGTTCTGTGTGGGCCTGCAAAAAATGTTCTGCCCACTGGTCTCCAATCCCAAGAACATTCCTGGTTTCTCTGCATATCCTTATGCACAGCATTGACAGCAATACATTTGTGTAGATGAATAACCCAACAATTCCAAATACTATTTATTTTCCAGGACTTCTGGGCCACTAGAATGATGGGACAGGAAAGACTGAGGTGCAGCTGGATCACTCCAGATCCCAGGTAGTGGGGTTAGTGTTTCCCTTCCAACTCAGGCCAAGCAGAACCTGCTCCTCCTCCTCAGCCAAGGGAGTGTGTGAGGAAGGGGGAGCTGGGAAAAAGGGGAATGTTGTCTGGATCTCATGTTGTCCTCTGAAAGGTTTTAATGATCTTTAGCTTCCATACAGAAAGGCTCCTTCTGGAACCAGGAGAGCTCTCACTCGAGGAGCAAAATCAAGGCCAGCTGCAGCCCTCGAGCCCAAGATTTACCCTTCTCAAGCATCTTACATCTCTCTGGATCCCAGGGCTGGATGGGATATTGGGAAGGAATTCTTCCCTGTGAGGGTGGGCAGGCCCTGGCACAGGTGGTGCAGGAATTCTGTGGCTGCCCCTGGATCCCTGGCAGTGTCCAAGGCCAGGCTGGACGGGGCTTGGAGCACCCTGGGACAGTGGAAGGTGTCCCTGCCCATGGCAGGGGGTGGGATGAGATGGGATTTAAGGTCCTTTCCACCCAAACAATTCTGGGATTCTATGAACCCTCTCAGTGCCCT
Organism: Ifrita kowaldi; assembly: GCA_013398055.1. Classification (NCBI taxonomy): domain Eukaryota; kingdom Metazoa; phylum Chordata; class Aves; order Passeriformes; family Cinclosomatidae; genus Ifrita; species Ifrita kowaldi. The sequence goes on from VZRS01011430.1 coordinate 79,932, forward strand.
CAGGCTGACCCTGTTATTTTATGCCCTCTTTCACCTTATTTTAGTTAAAAAAGAAGCTTTTTTGTGCCATACCTTCCACTGTGGTTCTTGAAGAGGGATCACTGGTTTAACAGTGACACTGGGAAACACCATGGAAGTATTGCTGCTCTCCACTGGGAAAACAAGGGACATCTAAGGCTGCATCCAAGCAGAGTCTGAAGTGAAATTTACACAAAATTTAGGCACCTCAGTCCAAAATCATGATCCTGGAAAACCTGCTTCTGGCTTTCCCTGCTGCAAGAGCTGCCCGGGGAAGGCAGACTCTTAACCCTCAGTGTTTAACTTCTTCCTCTGCTGTCTCAAGGCACTTGAGGGGATGTCTTCCCAGACAGACCTTTCCTGCTGGCAAGACTGACTGGCAATTCTCCCAAAAATAATTGGATCAAAATGGCCTTGGTATGGTGGAGGAGGGCAGGAGCTGCTTCTGCTGGGCTGGCCATGTGTCCCACAAACTCATGTCCCTTACCTGGTCCAGAAAAGGCCAAACGACCCCGAGTATGTTGCCCGGGAAGTATCCCATGTTCAAGGCCAGCCTTGGAACTCCTGCTAAAGCTCCTTTGAGGGCCCTCATGCTGCATCTCTTGGGAACAAGGAGGATTTCCATGACTTTTCTACAACCCCTGCCCAGGGGTTTGTGTATTAACTCTGAGTGACATCATCACCTCGCTGGAGTTTGGGGCACCAGGAGGTCCCAAACTGCACTGCAAACAGGGGACACGAATGGAGCTGAGCAACCCGCAGTTAAACAGCCTCAGTTATCAGGGCGTTCACTTCCCAGCAGCCAGAGCAGTAAGGACAGAGAGGTATCACTTCAGGGTGCTTGAAGCGGGACAGGGGACAGCAAAACCCAGCTACGTCTGTAAGTCAAGACTAAACTATCTCTGATTGCAGCCGGGCGAAACACTCGAGTAGACAGCCTGCAAGTGCTTTACAAAAAGTGGAAAGCAAAAGCTTTTTGTACAAGCATTAATCTTGATGCCTCACTGGGGTCAGCTGGGAGTGCAAGGAGAGAATTCAGCGCAGTCAGCACCGGGCTGTAAAGATCTATGTCCGGCTTTGCATTTCATTCTGTTTGTCTGGGCTATTAATTAGCTCCTTTCAGTTTCCCCGGGAAGATCTGTGTGTTAGGGCTCTTGAACACTCATAAAGATCCATCATTGATTGCTTGGGCAGCTAAATCGGGTCGACACTTCACTACTCAGAGGTGTCTTAACTTTGCATCCTTTTCTGTTGGGGCAGGAGTACCAGGGATGACTTCGATCTTCTTGGAGTCCACTCGTACACGTTGCTTTCCTAATTTCATGCCTCGGTATGGCATTTCCATTACAAAGGAGTTGTGTTGTTGAGCTCTGCTGGTCTGGGTCTTTCAATAGCTGATCAGAGCTTCTGGTCATGTGCTCTTTTCCCTCAGAACAAAACATCCTCTACACAGATCCTGGGCTATCAAAGCCCCCGAAACAGTTCAAGTGCCAAACACAACCCCAACGGCAGCCTGAGAAATGATGTCTCCCAGTGGGGCTGTTGAATATGCACAAACGTATGGTCTGTTTTCCAACGTGCCTGTCAGAGCCCTGCTGCTGCCTCCAGCAGAGAAAAATATTTGTCATAGGCCATTTCCCCCCAAACTTTACTGCTTGCAGGAAATAGAAAATGTTCTTTTCCAACATATTTATTTGTATTTGACTGTAATCACAAAGGGTTGCATTTTTTCCCTTTCGCTGGTGACCCAGCAGTGTCCACTGCTGTCAGTTCTGTAATTTCCTCTTACCTCTCACAGAGCTGGGAGCCTTTTCACCCCTTCCTCTGGTGTCAGCTGGACTCCAGGTAAAAATTCCATATAGGAGTTGAGCTTTAAGGCGGGTCTGCTCCACTCAGATTTACTGAGCGCCCTGTGCAGGTTTCCCTGTTTTTTAAAGTCCCCATTCTCTTGTTCAGGTACCTGGGGAAGGGGTTCTGATGTGAACAAGGCTTTCCAACACAACTGTAAATGCTGCTAATTTTTCACACCATCTCTTTTGCTGCCTGTGTCTCCCCATGCATTGAACAAGGGATCCCTTTGGTGAGAGGGAAAATCCCCGCTGTGGGAGCTGACTTAGAGCAGTGTCACTGCTCAATTCCCAAAGTCTGCTTGTGGCTTTTGGTTGGGGTTAATTAAGTTCCTAGAAGTTCATAAGTTGGTGTACAACTTTATTGTGCACTTATCTTTGTGGTTTGGACCCTCCTGCTGCAGTGTCACCCCACCCATCCGGGTCCAGGAACTCCAAACAGGGATTTTGTCCACACTCCAGGCTGTGTTGGCATTCCCACATTCTTGATCATAAAATCCCAGAAGGGTTTGGGTTGGAAGGGACCTTAAAGACCACCTTGTTCCACCTCCTGCCATGGGCAGGGACACCTCCCACTATCCCAGGGTGCTCCAAGCCCCGTCCAACCTGGCCTTGGGCACTGCCAGGGATCCAGACGCAGCCACAGCTGCTCTGGGCACCCTGTGCCAGGGCCTCCGCACAAAACACAGCCAAGAATTTCTTCCCAATATCCCATCTAAACCCACCCTTCTTCTGGTGTCCATTTTAGGTGAAGTGCAAGACATCTTACCTTTGTCACTTCTCACGGGACAGGCATCATTCACTTGTCTCAGCTGAGAATTAGTGAAACCTTTCATGTGTCACAGCCACCTGTAGGCAGGAGCAAGACCAAGTTCTTCCTCTTCCTGGTGTGGAAACTGCTCACAGCGAGGTATCTGCTCTTGTGTCTGAGCTCCCACTGCTCCCTTCCCACAGCAGGAGCCTGTGCACAGCAGGTGCTTCTTCAGGAGCCTTCTGGAGGCACCACACCCCAGGCACTGCTGCATTTGCCTGAAATTGGATGCAGAACTTAAAAAAAAAAAAAAAAAAGAGAGAGTAAGAGAACAGGAGTGGTTTTGAGGTTTTTCTTCCTGATGTCTTTCACTGGTACTTTTTTACAGCTTTGTTTTTAAGCTGAGCATAATTCATGAACTCTGCTCTTTAGTAAAAACACACATTAACAGCAGTAGTAGCAGTAAACATAAAAAAAAGTCAATCATACTATTCCTTGTGGTCCCCTGTGCTGCCTTCTCCAAAGGCAGTGCTTCCCAGAATGTCCTGGCAGCCTCAGGAGTGGTGGACACTGTGATCACACCCCAGAAGGAGCAGCTGAGTGCTACTGATTGCTGAAGGTAGGCAGGAAAATGCTGGACTCCCGTCTGAAAACACAAACCCAACAGATCACGGAGCGAGTGCCAGCCTGAAAGAGGGGTCAGACGCAGATTGCAGCCCTTTGGGACTGGGAAAACAGGAGATTTGTGAGAAAGCTTTTCTCCCTGTCAAATCTCTGTTATTTGTTACCTGCCTCAGAGGGCTCACGGCTGAAAAATACCATTGCTTTGCTTCGTGGAATCTAAACGTCCACATGATACAGACATAAACCTCAATTTCTTCTCAGCCCTCACCAAAGGTTTTTGGTCATGGAAGGAGAGTCTTTTTGAGAAATTGATTTTTGTTGAAAACCTACACTTCCGTGCTTTCAGAAACAAAGGGCACTTCTGATAACAACTTCTGATAGCCTGAACATCTTTCTCTACCAATTCCCCACTTTTAGCAATGTAAGTTTGTTCCAAGCATCTAAGTCCTCTCCAGTTTTTGGCAGTGATGCTTTTTAGCTGAATTCCTTTGGGAATGCGAAGGCATCTTGCTTGTGCACAAAATGTCCTTTGCCTGTATAGCATAAGGGCATTTTCCTCCCAGATTCCCCTGCCAGCACGTGCCTTCCACTATGGGAGGAGGAGGAAATGCATTTCAACTTCTGGTCCTTCTAAGAGCATCCCTCAAAAAATGTGTATTAGTGGGGCGGGAAGCAGGTGGAGCAACAGCCTGAGCAACATTTGCAGTGTGGTGGTTCCTGGTCACAAGGAGCCGGGATCAGCACCTTCACCTCATCTTGGGGTGGTGGTGTTTGAACCCCACCGATCTCTGTTGGAATCAACTCCCAGCCTGTGGTTTCCTGCTGCTCCCTCTGCTCCATTCAGTATCTCTGAACACCTTTGTGTCTCACTTGGACAGAGTCACATTCTGACCTCTCTGAGACACATTTCATATTTCTCAGAATCAATAACTTCCGATGCAGTTGCAGGAATACCGGGCAGTCAATAAGTCCCGTCAGGTTCCGTTAGGAGGAAAAGCGGAGCAGTGTAAGGATGACATTTCTTAGGGAACTGCTATCCGGGCATATTTGTTGTTTCAGTTCGTCTGACTTCGGGGCTCAGCCAGGGGCTGCAGCCTGCAGCACTCATGTAATTTGATTTTAAAGCTGCCGTTCAGGTGCTGAGGGAATAACAGCAGGGGCAGAACCCCTGTGTGGCAGCAGACCCAGCGATGCCGATGTGCCAAGTGCCCAGACCTGTCAGGGAGATCCGAGGGCTCCCGGCTCCTTCACCCGCGTTCCACATCCCTTCAGAGCCCCTGGTCTGCTCTCCTGGCTTTGGTCACCGGTCCCCTGGGATGAGCATGGAAAGGTGGGAGAATGATGATGTTTTTGCAGAAGTGTTGCCCTGAAGGGATGTTTAAACAACAACAAGTGAAATGAATGTCTGTGAGAAGTGTCAGATTGGAGCTTGAGGAGTCAGACTCTTCCCCTGTCTGAAGGCTGCCCACATTTTCCCTGCCAGAGCTCTCAGTGCAGCACCATTCCTTGGCACAAAGTGTGTTCTTTGCTTTTTAAACTGTTCTTGTGTCCCCACATTGCTCAGTCCTGTAGCTGAGAAAGACTCAGACTGTGCTGATGGGGAAAAGAGGGTGGACTAGTAACACTAGGAAGGAATGTTGGCTAATTTACCCTGGGTTTAGAGATGCTTAAAAATTGCAGGAGGTTAGAAATGATTTAAAAATAAACTTTACGCAGAACGAGTCAAGGCATAACCCTGCTTTTAAACCAGGAACTGCTGGGAACAGAAGCTTGTTTCTCCCCTTAGCAAATCAGGGCTGTACCGCTGCTATTGCTCCCTGGGAAGAGACCTCCGTGCTCTCCTCTGACAGCTACATCACCAAGGCCTTGTCCAGACTTTTGCAGCATTCCCAGGTGCTGCAGCACAGCCTTTCCCAGCAGGAAGGTGCTTTGGGAGGCACCACGATCACAGTACACAGACCCTGTGGCAAAAGAATTCCCCCAGGACTCCAGGCATCCTTCAGTGGCACCCTATGAACCTGGGGAATGGAAGCCCTTTGTAAACCAGGTCTTGACTTAATTTTACAACAGTTCGAGCTTGTCCATTTGTCAGATGACGTGGTAAAAATGAAGAAGTCCAATATTTCCTCCGTGAAACATCTATTATATTTATAGGAAATTCCTTCACAGCATTTGAAAGGTTGATGAGGCTTGTCTGAGCATTCCAGTTGAAGGAAGCAAAGTGAAAACTCTGACTTTAAAGGGCTGTGTGAGAGTGCATGAACAAGATCATTACAGCAAACAGGACTCTGTCCCTGTCCCAACCTACTGTCCAACATCTTTATTCCTTCCTGTTTCTGTGGCTCATTGTCCCTGTCTTCACCACACCATAGCAATGACTGGTTTTGAATTGTTGAATTAGTGGACTGAGGTAATTCTGTTCTTATTTACTGTTCTGTCACAAGGTTCTGATAGCACTCTGTGCCTCCAGTTCCTGCCATTTAAAGCAGGGGAATACTTCAGCCACTATGTCCAAACAGCGACTCCTGGAATTGTTTCTGTATGTTCAGTTTTAAACACCTAAAGTCATAGTCTGAGATACAGACCAAAAGGAAGGATACCTGTGGGAGTTGTAGGTGTTGACACAACAGTCAAGTCTTTTTGGTCTCAGGTTTTGTGTGGACCTGCTCATCTAACTCTGGCTGATCTGTTTGTATCTCTCACAGGGAATGTGTCCTTTTCTTTCCATTTCCAGGAGTCCCCCAACACATCTATTCCAGTTATATGACCCAACACCCCAGCTGACCCCTTCAGGCGACACACAGAAAGGGCTGGGCTGTGCTGCTGTTGGTTCCTGCCACGGGCAGAGGGGAGGTCTGTAAGGTGTGCTGGGATCCCTGGGAGCGACAGGCTGTGTGTTTTCCAGGTATCCTCTGCTGTTGGTCTGAGGTTGTTTCTTTGATTTCCCAAGCCCAGAGGCAAATCACTGTTTTTACGTGCTAAGCATCAATTCTTTTCCGTTTGTTCTTATCCCTTCTCCTCTCCACGGTTTTCCTCTCGCTTTGAATTCTCTCAGACCACTGCAGTCTCACTTCCCCTGGCACAGGAGAAAGCGTGATGGTGTTTACAGAGCAGAAGCACTGGGACTCAGGAGATGAGAAAGGTGGCCCTGCTGCTCCACCTCCAACACCTCTCTGTGGTTCTGCTTTCTGACTTCCTGTCAGGGTAACCTGGACTAAAACCCCTCTGTGCTTTTCCTGTGTGATCCTATGGTGTCTGCCCAACCTCAGGTAAGACCTTTAGGCACTCCCATTATATGAATGAGAACAAGATTGTTGGTGTCAGTAATTAACATTCTTGTGGGATTGTTGGAAATGCTTTGGGATAAACACCACCTGGAATCCTCGCCTGGCTTATGTGGTTTTTAAGATGCAGAGGAGACTGATCCTGTTCGCACGAGAGGGCATGGACCATCTGTCTCCTCTCTTACTGGATGTGCAGAGTCTTTCAGTGCAAAGATGAGTTGCAGTAGCTCAGGGAGAAGTGGGACACTGGGAAAGTGAGGGCACAGACAGTGGGGAAGAGGAATGGAGACTAAGTGGTCAGTAATGATCTCATTTGAGAACAACAACTAATGACAGCCACCAAACCAGGAAAATACAGTCACCGAGAACGCTGTGAGTGCCTGTGGCATGGTGTCATCCCACAACAGGTGTCCAGACATGAAATCTCACTCTGCTGACATGGATGGCAAAAATCCCATTCACTGCAATAACATCAGCCTTTCCCCTCGGGGGTTACCTGCATTCTGTCCTTCTGGAGGCCCAGAGAGCCACATCCCACATCATGATGCGCTTCCTGATAACAAATGCATTACCCTTTTCTTTTACATTGTGGATTGGATTCCAGTAAACACTGCATCTTGGATTCTAGGTTCCCTCCATCTACCTCTGAAAACCTTAAATAAACAAACATTGGATTAGAACTCGGCAGCCCCCTTGCTCAGCGAGGGAAGCCTTTAAAAGCATTTTACACCAACTGCCCTGCTTGTATTTCAGATTCCATCAACCTGGGACTCAGGGAGCTCCACCTTCCTCTCAGACGTCCCGGGAAACTCACCACAGTGATTGGGAGGTCTGCCTCCATTTATGACCCTCCCTGACTCCAGTGAGGAGCTGGAACTGCTGTTGACATCAGGAATGACAGAAGTGTGTGCTGGGGTTGGGGGATTTCTGGCACACGACCTGCTAACCTAGAATTTGCTCGGCAAAGTCCAGAGGATGACTTTTAACCTCAGAGCAGTTTGCAAAACCACATCTGTGATCAATAAATGTGAAAAATAAATGAAAAAAATAAATCTAGCCCCTATTGAAGGATGAAAGACGGCACAGCTTGCTGGGCACTGGTGCTGGGATCAGCATGGAGATCAGGAATAATCAGACAGGTCATGTTGCCAGAAGTTGTCCGTGGATGGAGCTGATGCCTCACACAAGGGAGGCAGCACAGAAGGTTAAACTGAAGGTATCTCATAGCTCTAAGTCTTAAACTTAATGAGCCACGTCTTTATTTGTGCTGCAGCCCCTTCTTATCCCAAATTGCCTTAACCAGCTGCCAGAGGATGCCCGGTAACGGAAAATTCTCCGGATAACAATAAATTGGTGTAACGATTCAGTGTCACCTCACATCCTGCTAAGCAATAGAGGAATCACGATGAGAAAAATAGGCACGACCAGAGTGGCACTGAACAGTGCAATCCTAATTCCATCACCCTTCTTGTGGGCGACAGATAACCCAGTGCAATTTACAGCCGCTCTGAAGCGGCTCCAAGTCTCAGCAGGAGTCGGGAAAGCTCAGCGTAGCCTCGGGACTGAGGAGTCGGAAAGATCAGGGGAGTTGTTGTTCCATAACCTTGCCTCTGCATCAAAACCAGGGGGCTGGCTTGGAATGGGAAGCACTCCAAGCAAAACACAAAATTTTAATCATCGAAATGAAGGCCCTCCTCTGGATCCCTCTCTGGAGAATAGACTGTCTCTGATGATCATGCACAGACTCCCAAAGAAGGTAAATTTTGGATTTAAATCTCTGCGTCAGTGTATGAATGACAGCGTTAAATCTTGGCTGTAAGGCTGAGATATCTCCAAGAAGAAAAAAACATTTTTTCCACTTAAGTGGCTGAGGTAGAGGAAGTAAATATATTGTCTCCCACTATTAAAGGGCGAGGAAATCATTTATACATGTGTATTACACCTTTGCACCCAACAGTGGTGGTTTTTTTTAAATTCAAGAGTCTAAAAGTTTAGAAATACCAACATTAAGGTGGCCTGTGCAGCTGTAATTTGTCCGTTCCATGCATCTGCATTATGATAAAGTATTTAATTGTAATTAGATCACATGTTGTTCTTTCAACAGGTTCCTGGCCTCACTCATTGTACAGAATAGACTGTGCTCACTAAGTAATAATTTTATTTTCTCCTCGCTGCTCACTGTGTGGCCCGTGCTTTATTTACAGCAGACTATTCAAATACTGTTCTGAAGACAGATTTATTCATTTCCTCCTGAGCTTTTCCATGGGACTCATCACTATGGTATCCAAGTGCTTCACAAACTCTAATTCATTTTCTCAACACTGGAGCGAGAACTGGTGTTGCCCTTATTTTACAGACGAGGAACTCGGGCGTACAGACAGAATAGTAAAAAATATCTTTTCATTTCAGAGATCCAATTAGAAATACTCAATGGCCTGATTTTGTCAGAAAATAGAACATGGCCAAGCATCTAATTGAGTCAGAAGTTGTATAAATTCTCAGTTATTGCAGATTTATCTGCAAGAGCTCTTCACTTCTGCAAGTCAGGCTTCAAAATGTCAGGCCAGGCACCTGGGCAGTGCTGGCTGCACAATTAGTGCAGCGCTGGGCAAGCTCTGCTTAGGGCCTGTGCTTTGCATCCCACAGATTCCTGAGGCTAAAAATCCTTTCTGGGAGCAGCAGTCACCTGCCCCACCCACAGCGCTGTGCTTGCTCGCCCCGCAGTTCCTCACGAGGTGCATAAAACACCTACATCTGCTTTTTACAGTGAATGAGGTGGAAGTAGTTAAGGCACTTGCCTGGGTTCCCTGACCTTGGTTTAGTGTCTGAGCCTGGCTTATCCTTCTGCACTGGCCACCTTTATCCCGGTGTTTGGTAGCTGGGGAGTGTGTTACTGTGCAGCCTGAGTACTGTTGTTTTATTGAGTATGTACTTCTTTCCCAGGTAGAGATAACCCCAGCAATGTAATCCTGGGCTGGCACTGATGCAGGCCATCAGCAATGTGGAAATTGCCCCCTGTGAGGGATGTCGTGGTTGGCACAAGCTCCAGCACTCCAAGGGGGAGAGGTACATTCTCAGTGTATTTCAGGTACCTGCTGCTGACTGTTTTCCAGGTGGTTTCATTCCCCTTCCTAAATTCTCATCTTTCTGCTCTGCCTCCCTCCCCCACCTTCTGTCATTCCCATTCCTGCATCACTGTCTCTAGTGAATTCCCTCTTCCCACAGGCCCTGCTGCATCCCACACCCAGCCTCGGGGTCCTCCTCCCTTGCCCTGCTCCAGCTCTCCCATCTGATCCCCTTTGCCCAGCAAGCTCTCCAGACCAGAGGGACAGCTCCCAGTCCTCCCAGGCTCCACTTCCTCCTCCCAGCAACTTCTCCCATTCCCACTCTGGTTTAAAGTCTTCTCCCAGCAGCCTGGCTTCCAGACTCTTTCTTATCAGCTTTGCTTTATTCCTCCCTCCAGGCAGACCTGTTTTTCCTACTGGCTCCTCATTCCCTTCCACCACCCTGGAGAACCTCTCTCCAGAGCCTCTGTGCCTGCCAACTTACCTGTCCCAGACGCAGTTCTCGTCCCCAGTCCCCACTGTGTGTTTTCCAAGGAGCTTCCTGCTCCGTGTTTCCCAAGAGGACTGGAAGGACAGGTTCCCTGTTCGCCCTTCCTACCTGCAGACATGGCATGGTCCAGAGCAGCCAGGAACTGGAGCTGCAGGTCCAGCTCTGATCCCACGGCCCTGGGCTGTGATGAGGACGGAGCTGCTGGGGAGCGGAAGCACCAGGAGGCCCCTGCTGAGAACCAGCAGGACTTTCAGGAGGGTTTTCGTGGCGGGGTTTGAGGGAACACCTCTGACAAAGTGACCATTCTCATTTTCAGACTAGAAAATCCCTGACAGAAGGAAGAGAAGGAGAAACGTTTATAATTTAACCCGAGGTATGAACTTCAGATGCTTATATTTCAGCACAGTGGTTAGTCTGGCCCTATTAAACGCGACTGAGGGCAGGATTTTATGATGGGACTTGCTAACCAGCTTTAATAGGAGTTACACTACCAGTCCTGCCTTTTAATCACCACTTCCATTTTCAGGATAAATTGCAGCTGGTTGCTGGTAATCCTTGTGGCATATCAGATAGCAGCGTAACTCAGCAAGGGTAAGCTGGAGAAACCCAAACATCCTTCTGAGGAGGTAATTATTCCATTGTGAAAATGCCCCGGGATATTTTTAGTGGCCAAATCCCCTGTTTCCTGACAGAAACATAAAATAATGAAGCAAGTTTCACAAGGAGAGACGCCTCAGACACCTGTATTAGCTGGTGCTTTGCAGTCACGTCAGCGTTTAATTCGCTGTGCGCATCCCTGCATGGCAAAATCCACACCTGCGTTTGGGGCACTGCACACTCTGCCAGCGTCTGCCTCGCAGAAAACCCTCTCCATAAACAAATCTGCAAATCCCGCTGGATCAGGGGGAATTTCACGGGAATATAGAGCAGCCTGCAACAAGAGGGACACCCTTGCCACACACACCGAGGTTATCAAGGGAAACTTTCCTTAACGGGAGTCTCAGAATCAGCGTAAAAGCCTGGTTTTTTTGGAACAAATGATTTAAAATTAGTTTTAAAGCATTTTGCAACATGTTTTGCGGGGGATGTACCCGTGTTTCACGTTGTGCGGTGCCCCAGGGGTCCGGTTGTCTCCCAGCTACCTCTAGCCCTGGTCCCATGTAATTTATGTCCTGAAAGAGACGATTCAATTAGTCAATAATAAAATGAGCAAGGACACCGTGTGCGTTGTAAAAATATAATTTAGTGGGTAACAAGCTGAGATGGAAAAAATATCAGGGTACACTCCATATGATTAATGAAGGAGGAATGTATATTTATAGCTTTTATTGTGTCCTTTGGAAGGAGACTGGATTCGGCAGTAGGGCTGGAACCGGCTGGTAACGATGCGGCATTCCAGTGATTTGGATTTGAATGGCAAATGTTGTATAAAACTAATTACCCCCAGGAGGATGAAAATACATTACATTTGCCTTTTCGGAGCATGTCTGGCCTTTTCTTCACGTCATTTATCTTTGAGAAGCATGTTTACTGGGAGAGGCGATATCCCGAACAGAGCAGCAGAGTTGCTCCCCAAGAAAACAAGTTTCCGCAAGTTCTTTTTCTACGTTTAGTTCGATTTCGGGTTTCTTGGCGGCTCTGGATTGCTGGTTCCCAGCACCACGGCAGAGCAGGGCTCCCGCTTCCCACACCCTCCGGCTCGCCACATAGCGGGGATACCCGGATTGGTGCCGAACCGTTTGGTTTTCCACGTTTTTACGCGTGGAGAACGCGCAGGTCCCGCACCCACGCTGGGCCGGTCCTGAAGACAGGAAAACACGGATTTATTGCGTTAAACCCCAGGAACTTCACCTACCGAACGCCTGAGGGGAAGGAGGGCAGCGCGGCGCCCCTCAGGGGAGGGCGGCGGCCCCGCCCCCCCGCGTGCGCGCGCAGGCGCGGTGGCGCGCGCGGG
>VZRS01011430.1:92027-105392 GCA_013398055.1 Ifrita kowaldi
CTGTGCGGGGGCGCGGAGGGGTCCCGGGGGCGGCGGGGCCCGGGGCGGCCCCGGCGGGGCGAGCGGTTGCCGAGGGGCTGAGCCCGCTCCGCTCCCCCCGTGCGGGCACCAGCAGGGGCCACTGCGCGCCTCGAGGAGCGGCGGCGGTGCCTCCCCGCGGACAAGGGACACCTGGAGCTCCGTCTGCGGGGGATTGAACGCTTCACCCACCTGTGCTCCCGGCTCGCTGGCACCCGGGAAGGGAGCCGGGCACACCTGAGGGCGATCGGGCTTCCAGCTCACCCGTGAGGGGAGCAGGGCACGCCTAAGGGGAATGGGGCTTGCAGCTCACCCCTGAGGGGAGCCGGGCACGGGCGGGCTCTGCCCCGGCTCGGGAGCGGTGCTGGAAGCGGCGCGGACTCGGTACCGGCAACCTGTGGAGAGAGAGGAACTTGCCTGGGAACTGCCGCAGTAGCCCAGAAATGAGCGGTCTGGCAGCGTTTCAGCCGCGGTAGTTCTCACACCTTTTACCATTGTTGTCTTTAATGGTCCATGATTGAATCCTGGTTCTTTATAGGCTACGGAAAACGTAATCTCACCCAGGTGAAGCAGGAGAAGGCTCTCTCGAAAGCCCTTGCATGAGAGCATTAATACCACAGAAGCCTCCTTAGCTTTGTAGTGATGTTATCTGCTCGTTTTGCCAAATACTGTCTTTAAAAAGTAACTTCTTTATTTCCTTCTTGCCATCAGTAAGCTAGTAGGAAGCTTGAAAGAAAATCTGGTGTTGAATGCTGAGTGCTGGGATTTAAAAAAAACCCCCGACACTGTAGGTTGATTGAATCCTAATATTTTAAGAGAAAGCTCTGTGTAAGTGGACTATGGAAAAAGCCGCTGATCAAATGAACGTTTTTTAGCAACTTGGGAAAGTGAGAATCGTTAAATTCTGACATTAAATTGTGTAATTGTTCTGTTTCAAATCACATTAGGCAGGATCGTCCACGATGGTTCTCATGATGGAACCATGTGTGCTGACTCTTGTTGACAGGGAATATTTTTATTTATCCGCTTACACAGTACAAGCTTTGCAGATTCCAGGTCTGAAGCAGGTTTTTCTTCCCTTTGAAAAATGTTGCAGTTCGACTCAAAAATCTGCAGAGTACGTGTAACAGATAAGTTACTTTGTAATGTGTAAAGTCTTGCCACGTGGTGATTCTTTTCTGATATTCCTGCTCTCCTGACAGCTCAGTGGTCTTATGGTTGTGTTTGTAGCTCTTTGCTAGTTTAAAATAATCCTTAATGGTTTGAGGAAATCAAATTAGTAGATGAAGTTGTGTCTGTTGTAGAATGTGTGAATTAAGTCTGCAGAGGGGGAGTGATGTGCTGAAATGATATGGAATGAAACCTTCACTGGAGCTGCTGTCTATCAGAGCAGGACTTTAGGAGTATCATTGTGGAAATCTTGGAAGTTCTGGTGACCTCCTCCTCTCGTCTCTATTGTGGAAGGTGCCTTGATGCTGTGTCCATGGATGCTGTCCCATGGGATCCCTGGGAAGGACCAGGAGCTGGGCTTTAGCTCTATCTGAGAGTGTTTGTACCAGTTACTTAGAGGAAAGGGAGAAAGACTCTCTTAGTTCTTTGTCTCAATGAAGAGGAGACACTTAATATATAGTGGATGAACTTCGTTTTAATTCACACTATTTCCCAGCTAATTGCTACTGTTTTTTCTTAAATACAGGATGTTCCACATACTTTTATATGTGCAGGTGGGAGAGGGACTTGCAAGTCCCTCCTTGCTCACAGGAGAGGGAGTTGGATATAGATGTTCCATGGCATGAAAGTTCTTCCCTTGGGGTTTAGATGTGAGGGGGATAGCGCTGTCTTCTGCCCCATGCTTTGGGTGAAGCTTGATCTCTTCAGGATGCTGGGAAGAGCCTCCTTAGGCTGGTGCTGAGGGCTGGAGAGGCAGAGGAACACCAGGTTTGTAGGTCCAGGTGGAGCTTTAGCTGTGGGACTCACAGCTCTCCATGTCAAGGCTGCAGTGCTGCTTGCTATGTCCAGAACAGGGGTTTTAATGCAAAAAAAGCCCATGCTGGTGTTTTGGTGTGTGTAAAAGTGCCATAAATGAGCAGAAGTTGCAGATTTAGAAGCCCATATTCTTTCAATGGAGTCATGTGTGTTGGAGGGACATTTGATCCTATCTATAAATAGCTCTTCATGGCTCTCTGAAGAAGAAAAGAGTGCAGCTGAATTATTTTAAGGAAAAACTGTATAACTTCATTTATTTGTGTATCTGCAAGCATTAATGTGTTTTCCAATCTAGTTGGTTGCTTTGCAGATAAGGCGAGATGAGCTGCTGATTTTAGAATTAGGACAGTGTTTCACTTAGCAGAGGGAATAAAACAATCAGGAAGAAGCATCGAATTAAGCTAAATCCTGCCTCCTATAACTGTTTGTAACTGAGTTGAAATGAGCATAAAAACTTGGATCTATACAGGATTGCATTATTAGGAATAAAAATGAAGCTGGTGTCACCTAGTTTTTAGTAGGAAAGCTGTGATAGCCTATATACACCATTAAGATTGCAAATGAGATTATTCAGAAGCAGGAAATTTGTTCTGTCTCTCCCCGGTATTCTTGAAGTTCTTGGAATCGATACATATTTTGTTTTTAGAGGACAAACTGCTGGTTTGGGAAGTCCCAATGCAGCAGAATTAGCAATTGGTGGGCCTGCAGCTGCATGAGGAGCCCAGAACTGAAGGGGTCTGTGAGCAGCAAGCTGGGAACTGCTTCCAGGTGCTGCTGCCAGGGATGCTTCTCCTGGGAAGTGACAGGGAGTATGGAAAGCTAAGGATGGCAGCACAGATTGGCTGGGGACCCTAGAAACAGCAGGTCATCATTTGTTTCTGTTTTGCGTGTGCTGCTTGATTATTTCTAATTATATCCCAAGTTAAAAATAGAGCAGAAATATTCAGGTCTCAGTTACGTCCCAAGTCAGTTAAGCACCGGTCTCCCTGCTTGATATTCCTGTTCCATATGGACAGGTTGCATATGGCTTTTGCAGTGCATGTTTATTAGTCATCTAAGAAAATTACTTGACTGGCTTATGAAACTTTCCTAGTAAACTAACACTTCAGTTTCAAAATTGTCAGGTGTGTACACACCTGTGCTTAATGTTCATCGTGGTGAAAAGCAGCAAACAAAAAGTGTCATAAAAAAAAAAAGCTTGGCTGAGTTACCTTGTACTAACTTATCAGTGTAAGTAAGGAAGTTACATGTGGTAGATATTTCCTTATACAAATAAGAGTTTTTGGTTGTCCCCGATGATAAAACGCCCTTGTGATTTACGTGACATTAACCTTCAGCCAGAGATTGTCAGAGAAGTCTGAAGACTGTAGGCACCTAGGTGGAGTTTGCTGCACGGCCAAGAGAAGGAGAGTGATAATAAATGAGTGAGGAAATGAAGTGGGAGTTTAGGAAAACTACACAAGGAGCAGTACAATATTCTGCTTAAGTTTTGCTTTCAAGCTATTAAAACATTTAACTTGGGCAACATCAGTCTGAGCATCATGGAGGGTTTGAAAGTGAATTTTTTTATCATCTCTGGTTTCATGGAGATAATTTGGTGTGTAAAATGGGTGCCAGTGTTTGTAGCCACTAAACATGTGGTGGTTTTATAGATGCAGGGTATTTAAAGGTTCACTTTGCATTGCCTGTGAGGAGGTATAACTGGAGTTGTTGCTAGGAACCAGTTAGTGCTGGTTTCCTGTAAGGATCAGTGTTGATGTCGGGATGTCACTTTGGTGCAAGGGAAACTCCACTTCTGTTTAGCCAGTTTGTAGGGATCTCAGTGGCTGCAGGGCCCAGATTGCAGCTTCCATGCTGGATCCAGAAGGGTTTATTTACCTTCCTCTGGGGGTTGTGGAGTAGGCATTCAGCCCTTGAGAACTCCAAAGTCTCGGTGAGGCCTTTGGGAATGGCAGTGGAGGCACAGGCCTGTGTTTGCTTCTCCGGTGTGCCGGGCTGAGAGGGGAGAGCTGCCTCAAACACCGGGGTGCTGCTTGGATTGTCCTGCTGGAATACAGCTCAGTGCCTCGAATATTGAAACATAATGCCTGAGGCTATTGATTTTTAAAAGAGGCAAAATAGTTCTTAACAGAGAAAATGCCTCAGTGCAGTGGAAACAGTCATATTTTACTGATTGGGTGCTATTGATTTCGTCCTCCAGTGAAATTGCCAAGATGAAAGTGGTAATCCTGATTAATTCCATATAAATAGATAAGCCTGATTTGTGTGTGTACAGTTGCAGGGTTTGGTAGGAAAGCGGAAAGCCTGCTTTATGTGGTCTGTTAGGTGCTTTAATTTCCAGGGTTTTTACCATTTAGTATTCGTGCAGAGGAGCATCTTAATTTTACAAAATAAGCAGACTATCAATTTATGATAAATCCTTTTTGCATCAGTTAAAATATTATTCTTTTTCTCATTAAAGCTGCCCTTACCGAAGGCAGTGAAGGAATTGGAATGTTCTGCTGCTAAACTTTCTTGGGATTTTGGGTAATTCCCTGGAGTGCATAACAACCGCAAGCTGTGTGATTTGTGCAAAAAGAGGTTTAATTTTAATGAAAAGTAATAAATTACTCTAAAGGAATTTTTTTTTTTACACCGAGACTAAACTTATCACTCCACTTGTTGCTTCTGAATGTTTTGGGATTGGGTATATTAGAAGGAAAAAACTTACAATTAAATCCCTGAAGGTGCTGTTCAGACAGGACTGTCCACCGTGGGCACTCACTGGGCTCCAAGTACGTGAACTTAGGTATTTTTAAATGGCATCACTGATTCTCATGGCCAGCCTCTCAACTTTGCTGGTTCAGCTTTGGGTTTGCTGTTGGGAATGACCAGGACTGGGTATGGCGTTTTTGGGAAGGAATGTACTAGTCATTCAGTGATGTAACAGTGTTTTATTTCCTATTTCTCTGACATTCTAGTTTTCATAGTTTTTCAGTGAGAAATCTCATTTTAAGTTGATCTAGAAACAGTGATTTGTTCAATAGAGAGAGCTTTTTCCCCCTCAAAATGTGTTGTTCTGCATATGTTAGCAGTGAATTTTCTTCACTGTGGAGCTGTTTGTGCAGCTGGCTTGGTGCTGGTTACCGCTGAAGAAATTCAGCTGTTCTGCTTAGCCTGAATTTCTTCATTTGCACATTTTAATCTATTGATCTTCTTTTCCTTAGTGCATTGCAGAGGTTTTGGCTCGTATGATGGACTGTTTTTTGATGGTGTGGATTTTGATGATTCAGTTCTTTTGCGTCTCATCAAAGCACGGCAGCTTGGTGATAATTTTTGGTATCCTCTAGTCATACAGTTTTGTCTAGAGATCTTTTAAAAATGAAGAAGCTGTTTTGTGATTAAATTACCCACTACTTAATCAGTCTGCTCAAAGAATTTGTGTACTACTGCCTTTTGTAGTAAGATCAGATTTTAATTGTTACCTATATGGGCACAAATGTTATTGTGTTTTTATTATGTTTTATTTTACTATTACCTTAAAACCCCATGCTTTTGTACTTCTGCCTGCTGATCTCTTAAAAGAAAATTCACTTTGTCTCTCCTAGTAGGCACCTATGTACTTGATATCCTTTGGGGTTTCAGTGCTTCATCAGTATAACTCTGTTGGACTTTGCCATCTGTTTATGGTTTTTAACTTTCTTTTTGGCTTAGAAGTATGGATAACTTATGAGGGGTTTTAATTCTAGCTCATATATATGGACTCTTAATACATTTCACCTTTGTTTTTGTCTGATGCCTGTCTTGGATGTCTTGAAGCTGTCAGGTTTTGTGACACTGGGTCAGAGCATGTGTCAGTAGCCAGCGCAGTTGTCTGCCATTATTATTACTATACTTTGATGAATTTATCTTGTTTGATGTGTTTTTAACTCTTGTGACATGTGTCCAGTGTTGCTGCTGACCTCGGGGTGAGCAGCACAGAGCACGCTGTGTGTTTGGCATTCAGCAGTCTGAGGCTGTAGCAGTGTAGGCTTAGCTGCTGTTTCTTGCCTATTAACATATTTAAGGTAGGCTTTGATACGGTTTTGAAGAGACATTGTGCTTTTCTACAGCTTCCATTTATTTCATGTTCTGCATGGAGTTTCCAGCCATTTAACGAGTGCTTTTCTGGGAAAGTTTTACTTTATTTATTGCGTACTTTATGATGATATTTTGAGCCATGGTGAATCTCAGTTGGTCTTCGTGTTTATATGACGCTATTAATAGATACAGTATCTTTCTGTATTTTAGATTATGTATTTATAGCGCAGCACTTCTCCCTACATTGTCTGAGAAGTAAAAGCTCCAGCTCTGATTGTGCTGGTCCCATTTTTTTCTCTTTCATCTTCCTTTTGGCAGATCCACCTTTGTGTTACTGCCATGACTAACAGACTTGAGCACTTGGAGGCAGCTTCCAGGTTTTTTTTTCATCCCCTAGTTCTCAGTGTAATTGTCCCACAGCTTGCTTCCACTTGGGCTGAGATGGAGTCAAGCCCTGTATAAGCTTCATCTTTCTTGGCTTTCCTCTGTAGTTAATGAGCCCGAACATCTGCTCTTAACACGGCTCTGTGGTCCGTGCATTGAAACCTTATAATGTAACTGTAGTGAGGAAGGGAGAGCCACAAATAGAGGTGTTTGGATATTCCTTCTAAAAGTAGAACAGGCTGCCAAGAGTCATTTAAGTCATTAGACCTGTCATGACTTTTAAAATTGAGAAGTGGAATCTAACTTGTCTTCAAAATTTTAAGAGAGGTCACATTGCTTAAAAAAAAATAATCAAAGAATCCCAGAATCATTTAGGTTGGAAAAGCCCTCCAAGATCGAGTCCAACCATTTTCCCAGCAATGCCCAAGTCCACCACTAAACCATGTCCCCAAGTGCCACATCCACATGCCTTTTAAATAACTGAATAATTGCTTGAAATGATGGCTGTTGTAGTGTTGTGCATAGCAGAGAGGAAAGATGGGTGTTAACGAGAAGATGAAATATTTCCAAAAGTGATTTATAAAGCCAAATGTTCCTGTTTGAAAACAGGCAAGGAAGGAAGTATAAAAAATTGGAAATAAAGGAAAACTGCATCCAGAAACATTTTTTGCTGTGGTAGGACACCTCAGCAGTTTGTAGTACACCCCAGTGCCATTGGGATTGGGATTTTTAGCGGTGGGCTGTCAGTGCGCACCTTGCAGAAAATCCAGGTATTTGTTATCGATTTGTGAATCTTTCATTAGAAATGTGCTTGGGCAGATAGGAAACACAGCCGAGATGAAGTCGGAGCCAAATGTTAATCTATTTTGGTGTTCAGTTTCAGTGTTTCAAGCTGGCAGTGCCACTGTAGTGAGGGGGTACTGTACCCTTCCATTGGCTTTCCTAAGTGTTTGTGGAGGATGTAGAGAATTGGATCAGTTCCCTGCTCTTCTGCCTGCATCAGTACTCGTGCTGGCAGAAGGGAGAGGGTGACACGGGCACGGGGAACGGTGCCGCCGGAAAGCCAGGCTGCTTCTCTGGTGGGGGTAGGGATTGGCTTAGAATTGGAGTATGAGAAGCACTGTGAGCAAAATAACATTGTGTGTCTCATGTCACCATTTTAGTCTTTAATTTTATGTATTACAGCATATAGATTCCAGATCTACAGACTGAAGCTTTCTCAGAAAGCATGCATTATTGTTTTTCAATGAATTTGCTAATAAAATGTTTCATGAAAGTTCATCTTCGGATTGGTAACGAATTCTCAATTCAGCTTTAATTACTGCTTTGGTTTGTAACTTTTTTTTCCCATGCTGAAATTTCATTTGTTTGTCTGATTCTGAAGTGGGAGTAAAGCTGCAGGTTTCATCTTAAAATACTTAGCCTTGAGGAAAAGAAATGCAAAACTGCCCAACAGGTTGCGGTTTCAGAAAAGGATGGAGGCCTCACAGCTCTGAATACACTCACTTGCAGAAGTCCAGAGGGGACCTCGATTAATGATGCTTGTCGTGTGCAGTGCATCATTTTTAACAGCTGTACTGTTGCTTTTTGGGGCCTGGACTTCCACAATCATCCCTGTATCAATAATGAAGTCCTGTAAGGACAGCACTTCATGGAAACCTCGTTGGAAGCATAAGAAAAACTTAGATGTCATAGGGCGTGACAATATGGTAACAAAGGGACATGGGAAGCACTCTTGACAGCCAAACCAGCCCCCTCCAGAGTAAGGAGAATGCCAGCCAATTTAAAGACTCAGGATGACATTGCTCAGGTTTCCTCAGGGAAAAATGAACATTGAAATGAAGTGCTGGGGCCGTGCACATCCTGGGAGGCTGTCAGGGAGCTGTGGGGTGCTCGGGACGTGTAGCTCCTGAGGTGGAAAACTCTCCCTGCCTGCACTGTGGTCTCCTTTGCTGTGTTCTTGGTGGTTCTGCAGAGCAGTTAAGTGGGGAGAGTGTTTTGAAATGTCTTGGTTACCCCTTTTTACCGAAGGAGATATTGGTAATACAGAGGTAGAAATCATGGGGCTGATAGACCCGCCTCTGCCAACCCCTGTAAGGGCGCAGTGCACCGTGCCTTGTGTAAGGTGGTAAAAGGACAGTCCCAGGGATTCCACCTGAAATCACAGCAGTCTGTTCTGACTCATTTGCAACAGCAAATTTAATACATTTTATGGGACACTACTTTCATTAGCATTAAGAGCTCTTAGAGAGTGCACCGCAAATTTTGAGTGGGACAGCCCTCCTTCATCATTTTCCCAAGTTGCTTTCTTTTCTGGAATCTGACAAGGCTTCTCTTGTGTTTGAAGTGTAAAATACCTTATTTATCCAAATCTTCACATGTTCTTGTTTGCTCATACCTACTTCAGGTTTTCAGAGCCTTAATTTTAGCTTCTGTAGTTCTTTTGTTGCTATGGATTCTTTTTACTTATCTCATTATTTGTAGTTAGGGTAGGTTTTGAAAAATACTGGGTACTGTGAGATAAGAGATGGCTGAGATGCCTGCAGTGATTTGGTAACTAGCTTGTATTGTGGTCTTATGTAACTTTTTGGAGATGTGGATAAAAGAAAACCCACACAAACCATAGCTGCAGAAAATGGAGTGTCCTGGTGGCACAACTGGAAAACCTTGGCAGTTCCATTGGGTGTAAATTTGTGTTCTTCCCCTTCCAATGTGTTGCCTGTGAGTACAGATATATAGGATTTCTTGTAGGTGATGTAAACATTGTAGTTCTGCTCTAAACTGAGGAGCCAGAATCTGCAAGGCAACACCACAGCATGTGAATGGAAGTTTTGTATTTCACGTCTGAGACTTTTGGAGGGGAGAGAAGTTGACTTCTGAATGTGGAAAGAGGAGGACCAGGCATCAGATGCACCCAAAGCAGGATCTGATACATTCCACATTCTAGGTAGTGCTAGTTAAAGGCTTTCCCTGGTTCAGCTCAGTTGGAATCTCGTGTGCTTATGGTAACGGCATTAACAGCCCCAAATCTGAAGTGTTGGTTTTCTAAAGTAACATTTTCCAGTTGTTTCCTTTGCTGTTGTTGCCAGTTTTTCATCTCACTGAGGGAATCAGTCTAAATGGAAAAGGCCAGCATTCACAGGAGCTGAAAATATATCTGTGCTGGATCTGATCTGTGGGTGCAATTTGGTTTGTGCTGTTTGTTGTTCACTCCGGAATGTCTGTGGAGGCACCACTGCTCAGGGCTCTGTTGCAGAGCTTGAGCTTTGGAGTTTCATCTTTGCTTTCACATTCATCCTGGGCAGACTTTATGACTTCAGTGTAACATTTTCAAGCGTGTCTGTTACTGATTTATTAAAATAAGGGCCTGTAAGGAGTAGATTTTTGCCTTTACTTTTATCTCATGTGGTGTTAAAGAAACATCTTCTCCAAGTTCAGCCTATTCAAGTTATTCTTGTTTCTGCAGAAGGCTTTGAAAGATTATCAAGTGCTTGTTTCTGTTATTATAGATTAAAATATGGAGCATATCGATTGCTTAAATCTAATTTAGCTCCTGCCATGTGAGTAACTTTATCATTCTTAACTTGTATGCTGAAGGGCTGTTGGTTATTGTGTGTGAGCACGACGAGTGGAGGTGATGGTGTTCATTTAAAAAAAGAAAATAATAACTGGCCTTTGTAGATTGTGCCTCACAGCTACTGATGGTACCGAGTGCCTTGTGGAATCATTACCAAATGCAAAGCTGGATTCACTGCCTGTCTTGACTGTGATTCCCTTGGGATGCAAAGCTGGATTGAATTAGTAAGCTGAACCTCAAATCACAACACATTCAGTGAGCTACCTGTGTTACTGGCATCTAATTTCTTCTAACTTGTGCAGTCTTTCACTGTAGTAAGTGGATGGTAGGTTGTGTTGATGTTTTATATCAGTGAGTCAAAGACTGAAAATTTATTTGGGTGACTTGTCATACAACAAACCCGAGAAGTGGTTTTAAGTTACAAAGTTTTAAGTACCTTTCAGGTACTGGTAGAATGGGGCCAGTCTGTTCCCTCGTAGCCAGGGAACTGTCCTGGATGTTACTGCTGGTTTTCTGAAAACCTTCTCACAAAAAAGTGGTTTCAGAAACAGGACTTGATCTTCTTTCAGGGCTTCCAGAGGTGCTGTGTGGGTAAGGAGCCATTACCCATCCTCTGCAAAGGAGCAGGAATATTTCTGTTTTCAGGAAACTGTTACAGCTTTTTAGGTAGAGTTTTGGAATTCTGCTAACAAGAGTACCTTTTGCTTTATCACCTGGAAAATTCCTCTTCAGGCAGTTTTCCTAGAGACTGATAGGCAGGTGTTAGATGCTTACCAAACAGGATGTCACTGTAAAAGCAGAGCCACATTTAATTCACTCTTCAGCCTTTTATGATAATAACAGTTATATTTGTGCAGACTTAGAGCAGTTGGAATCAGAAACATCCATGCTCCTGCTGTATTTGCTTCTATACCCTTCCAAGGCTATAACACAGCCTTCAGTGGTGGCTGTGCAAATGTAATTTCATTTTGAGGTGCCATTTCCTAAATGCTTTTAGAATAAAAAATATAATACTTATTTCCCAGCCTTCTGATCTGCATGTGAAGGGAAAGATGGATCGAGGAATGTAGCTGGAATGGTCTCTGCAGGTGTGTTACTGCTCGCTGTGAACGAGGTGGGTGAATTAAAGAGTGAGCTTGAATAGACCAGTAGGCAAAAAACAACTTTTAAAACCTCCAAACCCTTTAGTTTATGTAACTGTAACTGCCCTGCATTTTTGTGTATCAATGAGCACACACATGACTCAAAACCTGATTAAGACGGTGTAAATATTTGGCAAAAATAGCTCATAAATGCTATCTTGGAGCAGGCTTTTGATGCAGGAAAGGAGCAGCTGGACAAATTTGCATTTACAAATCATTTACCTTAGGAGAAAGCTCAAGTTCAGTACCTTATCACAGAGGCACTGCACGTTAATTATTTATCGTGAGCTTTGATGCCGGGGTTCTTGCTTTAATAAACCGTTCTGGGGGAGGTGGCTGCTGCTCCTTTTAGCTCAGCTCCTCCCTCCCCTCCCCTCCGGGTAAACCCTGCAGTGCCTTTTCTCAGAGTTTGCCTCCCAAGTTACTGCTAAGTTGGATTTCACAACTTTTTGTTAAAATTAGAAACGTTTCTTTGATATGTATTTAATTGCTATTGCTCTGTCATCCTTATGTCTAACTTTGTAATCTCTATAAAGATAGAACTGGACCTGATTTAATTTCTCTCTTTTACGTATGTTTTTGCACTTTCAAACTTTGCTTTACAGAAAACGATCAATAAAAAATGTTTGTCATGAAAGTCTGATTAGAACTGTCTGTGCCATCTGTACTTGGCTTAAAAATAGAAATTTGGTGGTCTCAACACAGAAAATGTAAACTGCTCTGGTCAATAGGACAGTCACTTCAAGCTTGTAAATTCTTGAGAAACTGCGCTGATAACTTGGAGATATTTTTGAGCATGACTGTAACACCATGTAAGATCTTTCTGAAGTTACTTCATGATTTTTGGAGTACAAAAATAAAGATTTTTCTTAGACGGTACTTCTGGAACGTGGACATAACCTGGTTTGTGTCATCCACAAGCTAAACTTAACTAGCAATTAGGAAACTGTAAGTCTTGTGGTTAAAATCTGTGCTGGAGTGTAATCAGAAATTCTCTGTGTAGATCTGTTTTCTGATGGCTTTTGTTTTCAGCCCTGGAAAAATCCTGTATTTCCCTTTGCCTTTTGTCTTTGGGAAGGTGTGTGAGATGGATAATGTACACACAGATGAAGAGTCATGGGGCTGTTCAGGTTGGGAAAGTCCTTTGCGATTGCTGAGTCCAGCCGTCCCCCAGCACTGCCAAGGCCGACCCATGTCCCCACGTGCCACATCCACACAGCTTTTAAATCCTTCCATCGATGGCAACTCCACCACTGCCCTGGGCAGCTTGTGCAGGGCTGGTCAGCCCTTTAAATGAAGGAATTTTCCCTAAGATCCGAACTAAACCTCCCCTGGGGGCAACTGGAGGCTGTTTCCGCCAGTCTCTTGGGACACTCGGCTCCACCCTCCTGTCAAGGGGTTGTAGAGGGCAATGAGGTGCCCCCCGAGCCTCCTTTTCTCCAGGTTTTGTCTGGCTGTACATGCATGGGGCTCTGTGAGGATGTTGGAGCTGTAGGGCTCCTGAGAACTGGCATGAGGAGGGGACAGTACTCTCCCTCCACCCCAGACTTCTTAAGGAATGCGTGCACTCTTTCTAGCTGTCAGCAATTAGCTTTCCAAGTAAACATTGAAAGGATTTTTAAATATGTGAAGAGGAGTATAATTATGAGAATGTTACTACCTTAATGTGGCCTGGAAGCCACACTGGGATTGAATAATTTTATTTAAATATATTTGCTTGGCAAAGAAGGTGAATGCAAAATCCAGATCTGAATTCTGTAGTGAGGGCTTCCTTCTTCAGGACCATTTTCTTTGTTAGCCTGGTGCTTGGAGCCTTTCTCAAGTGTTCCTCGTTGTAGAAAAAATGTTTTTCCTTTCTTAATGCTTTTTTTTTAAAAGCACTTTAACCCTTGACCACTCTGTATGAAGTTGAATAGGAGAAGAATAGAGTAGCTGGCTGTGCCTGTGCCCGGGATGGAAATAGGAAGAGATGTTTTGCTTTCTTATTTTGCTTGTTCTCGTGGCTTTTTTCCCTTAGTGTAAGTGCCAGAGCAGGAGTCTGCCCTCCTTAATGAACACTTCCAAACGTTGGCGGCATCCTGCGGGAATGTGAAAGTACCAGCGAATTTTTAGAGGTCTTAATTTGTCGGAGGCTCAACCCCCACCGTTAGCGGCTGTAATTGAGGGTCATTCCCGGTATTGTGACCCCCCCCCCCCCCC
>VZRS01011430.1:111815-171560 GCA_013398055.1 Ifrita kowaldi
TTTTTTTTTTTTTTTTTTTTTTTTAAACCGAAGTCTGTAAGGATAAAGAACATCTTAAGTGATGAAATCTTTTTTTTAAAGATTTGGCTGCTCTAATGGGCATGAGCTCTTTTTTTGTGTTATTAAAGTAAATCAGACCTGTCAGTATGTAAGTACATAGTCCCAGGTGGAATAAGGATTGGGTAGGAACTGCTGCAAAAGTGTATAATCAGTCCGTCCTCCTGCCTTACGATTATGTACACAAGAAATAATTTTGAGCTATTTGAGTGTGAGCATTTTCAAACTTGAGCAAGTTTCAGTTCAGTCTTTTCCTAAGTCTTGACAACATATAAAATTGTTTCTTGAATTTGAGAAAGTTCTTGAGGAGAACTGAAAGGCTTGGGAAGTTTTCAGGGTTGAAGGAAAAACATTAACATGGACTTTGATGTATATTTTGTGGCAGTGCTTTCACCATTTGACAGGTGAGAGTTACCTTGTCCGAGCTGTCCAAGGTCGTTGCAGCCTTGCTGTCTGTCAGGATTCCCCCCAGGAAAGGAGGGGATACCCCCCATGTCAGCACTGACCACCCTGTCCCCTTGTGCTGGGCACTGCTGCTGGGGAGCTGCGGGGCTGTGGTTGCAGTTTCAAAGAGCAGCATTCAGTGTTCCTGTTGCTTTGGTCTCTACAACACAACTCTGTAAGGAAGGAGGGAAGCAAATAATAATTCTCCAAGCCACGGAATGAATACTTTCTGAACATTTATAATTAGCATTGAAATAGTGTGTGGATATTTTCATGGTCTAAAAAGTGACTTTGTGGCCATTTTCATCTTGAGAGCAGCAAATCCTTCCTTGATTTGATTTGGTTTTTATTCATTTATGGGACTTCTTTGGAACGATCTTTGTCAAATGTGCTCAAGATTTGCAAATACAGTACTCCAATACTTGGAGTTTCTGCAAGTAGGGACAGTGTGTGCTCATATATAACATAAATGTACATAATGGTGTACATAATTAATGCAGATATGCACAAAATGAGCATTTTTTACTTCAGAGCAGCAGCAATATTGATGCAGATATGGCTGTTTAGTGGACAGAAGGATTTTGGACTTGCTGTTTCCATCTCTGACATGCAGACAGTTTTCACTGCTTGGCTAAATTACAGTTTGAGCATGGACTTTTGGGGTTTTTTTTAGCCTTGGCCTCTCAGTGGGTTTGGACATTTTTAACAGCTTGTAGAATGAGTTTGCAAATCTCAGTGTTGTTCTGTGCAGTCTCACAGTAGCTGTCCTTGCCTGCTGGAACTGGACTAATTGGGGTCTGATTAAACTGATTTACTTCTAAAGAGAACAGAAGTCTAAGTACATCACTAATGAACTCTAAAAGGTCATTTAATTTATTTCTTTTCCTTCTTTCTGTGCGTTTTCCTGTCTAAACTGGGAACTGCAGGACTTGCAGTGAAGTGTTTTTGGGCAGCTCCAAATTCAGTGATAGCCAAACTTTTGAGACCTTCAGGCACAGTGCAGTGTAAGTGGTGCTTAGGCTTGAATGTGCAGGGTTTATCTTGTCCTCCCTGCCCTTCTCCCAGGTTAGGAAGTGATTTGATAAAAGAAAAGAACTTTGACAGTATTTTATTCTAGAATTAATAATGTAAGAAGTGGCGCTAGAGTTTGATCCAATATTTATATACTTCTGCTATCTAAGAGTTAGAACAGTCTCATGAGAACAGGATAAAATCCACATTTTTAGTGATCTCTTAAAGCTGAAAGATCTGTGGAATCCTCAAGAAAAGTTTTGTAAAGAATTCAGTAGTGAGAGTTGTGCATTTTCCTGTTCTGTCCAGTTCTTTGTTTTTACTGGAAATACTTTTTTTCTGCTGCTTCAGAATTTTGCTGTTGTTCCTGCAGTGTAATGCTCAGGGAAGGTAACTGGGGTGTTACAGACCAGGTGAAACTTTGGGCTGAGAGCTCTTGTACTCACCCAAACCCACCTGCTCCTGCTCGATCGTTAAATGCATATCACGCGTTGCTGTCTCTTGCTGATCCTTCCCCTTGAGGGCAGTCAGTGCTTTTAGTGTTGTCCTGCTGGTGTGTTGGCACCGCTGTTGGCTGAAAGCGAGGAAGTTCTAATGTATCTAATGGATCATCTGCATGTAGATCTGGTTTTTGGGCAAGGATTGGCTTCTGTGGGAATCCTCACCCAGTCCCCAAACTGGTCCCTGGGAGATACGGACTCATGATTGTAATGTGCCAAGTATTTTCCACTCAGTCGTCTGGTACTTTGCTCATAAAGTTATTACAAAGTATTGCTCACCTACGTTCTGTGCAGGGCTGGAGCTTCTCGTGTTAACAAATGCAGGTCTGAAACCTGCTGGAAGAGGAGGAGGAGGGTGCTGGGGCAGCTCGAGTTGGGACTTGAGCTTCCGTAAGCCCACCTGAGAGCCACAAGCACAGGGACACGGGAGAGTGTTCTTGCCATGCTTCAGTGCATGGTTTCCTTTGGATTACCGAGGATCTGGAGAGCTGCTGTCTCTTGGAATTGCACTCGTGATGCACCAAGCCTTGTAGAATCCAGTCTGACGCACATATCTGTGGATTTGGGATGGAAAAGCAAATCCCATGTGCAGAAGAACCCGTAAGGAGGCTGAGAGAGCCTGGTGAGTGCTGGCCCTGGGGAAGCTGCTGAGTCCCAGCAGAGGTTCCCTGGGATGTGTGCCATGGAAATGCTGGACTTCCCTGGACTGTCAGGCTGTGCTGGCTGTGGTGTCCTTGGGTGACTTGGAGCCTGGCTGTGTTACAGCCAGCACTGCCAACGCTGGTCCAGCGCTGAGGAAACGGGCAGCAAACTTTGTCAGGACTATTTTTGGTAATTCTGAGGTAGAGGATGGCTGGGCATAAATAGACTTCCCCATCCCCTAATGAATGCACTGGGCTTTAATTTGACTTAGCGTGCTTTCTGGTTATGCTAAATTACTTTGATGTGGCCCTTGTGGTTATGTATTGAAATTTTTTTTTTTTTTTTGCAACAAACTGGCTCCTCTGGCTTAAAGCCTGCATGGACCAATGCTGGAGCAGAATTTGCTGGTAAAACCTCAGTAGGTGTAAGGACAAGAAAGAAGACTTTTATTTATTCAACTGTAAGTCTAGTAAATATTTACTAAACGTAGTTTGGGGCCGGGGTAAGACTTTTGAATGAAAAGGCAAATTTCAGCCTAAAGGGAAATTTTAAATGCAGGCTCTAGTTGTGTTTAAACAAAGTCTCCAACGGTATGTGGGTAGGACTCCCTGCTGTGCAGGATTTATTTTAAATTACCACTGGGCTAAAGTTTGCCATGTGTTGGGTTCCCAACAGTGCCAGTGTTGGGACTGCTGATTATGAAAGTTTTCCATGAGGATGAGGTAAGCTTTAGTAGGTTTCCAAAATTTTTACCCAAAATACCTTTGAATTTCCACCTGTCTGTGTAAGAGTTTAGTGTGCTGTTCTCCTCCAAGCTTTGTGCCCCTTTGGAAGCCCCTCTTCATGTTTGTAGTGGTTTGTGTTTGAAAGTATTGGGGATTCTCCTTAGGACCTCATCCTTTTTTTGTCTCTATGTCAGAATGGTGCAAGAGATGTCCTCCTCAAGGAGCAGCACTTCAGGGACACTGGAGGTGGGCAGGGAGCCCTTTCCCCTGGAAAGGTGGTTTTGTAAAACCTCAAGCAACTGCTGTAGCTCATCTGAGCTGCACCAAAGGCAGATGGATTCAGTTACTTCAAACTATTTATTTATGGCGTAATTCACTGACTAAAATGTTCTGAAGTGACGCACGGTTTTAAGCAGTCTGGCCTGGGATTCTCCATGAAATAGTGGCTTACCTTTGGAACATACATGGATAGTGCCTATCCTTATGTACTATTCTTAATCACCATAACATAAATTATTTGCCTTTGACCATCTTGAACAATTGCCCACCCTCCTGGTGTGTGAGTTCACTTCACCTGAGGTCAATTGAGAAGAATTGGTCCAGTCTTTATCCTTGCCAGGTGTGTGATGCACAGAGAGGTCCGAGCTTGCAGCTTGCCCTTGTGGCTGCTGTGAGGGGGAAGCAAACCTTGGAGTGGAGCTAGAGTTGAGGCTGAGTGAAGGGGTGGGAAACACGTCTGGAACGACAGCCAGAGCTATGGGATCTGTCACTTCACGGCTCTAGGAGTACAATAGAAATGTATTTATTTCACTGGGAGCTCCATGATTAAGTTAATACTTTGCTGCCCAGCCCTAAGCACCAGAACTCTGCCTTTATCTAAATTTGTCTCACTCTCCACAAGAGGTCTGCTATTGTCTAGGAAAATAAAACAGGCAGTGAGCACCTGTTTTAAAGATTGCAAAAAGAACCTTTATGTATTGCTTTGTAGCAGTTGTGTAGTTCATGGCTGGACTGCAGCATCTCACGTTCCTTGAGGCTGCAAGCATCTTTCCCAAAATCAATAGGTGGACAATGATGTCAAGCAGTTGGATTTGGTCATGCAAGAATTGAGGGCTTTATCAGCCAAAGAACTTCCTGTCAAAATGAGGCATCAGATGTGAAACCTCACAAACAGTATTGCAGATTTGGTGCTTTTCTTGTGTCTCAGGGTAGAAATTTGTATTGTTCCAGTTCTACTGATAACCATTGACCTCAGAAGAAATCGGGTCATGTCCTTCAGCAACAGCGGCCTCGTTAAGATGCGCGCTGAACAAAACAGCTGAAATCCAGGATTATCCAGGAGAGGGGGTTGATTTAAGAAAAATGGCCTTACAAAGGAATTAATTTAGGCTCCAGCTGATTGCATGTCTGCATTTTATTTCATTGTTTGATACTTAGAGTTGTTAAAACAATTTTTTAATGATCTGCTAATTTGCAAACAAATTGTTTCACTTTGAAGCCTTTTGCAGATTTAATAACTTCAGTAGTTGTGCAGTGACAGCAATATAAACCTACAGAGAGTGGGTGGGGTGAGCATCCAAATGCTGTCCGTGGCTGTCCACAGCCATCTCCAACAAGTGGCAGTTCCATCTGCTGGACCCTCTGTGCCTGGCCACTGCCTCAGTGGTGGGGTAATCCCTGTGGGGAGGGTGTACGGAGGGGCTGTCACTGCTTCATCCCTCGTTTCCGAGGCCAACGGATCATAGTGCCCGAGCCCATGGGATAGCAGGGCTACTGCCTTTGTTCATTGCTTCCCATTGGGTGCATTAGGGTTCTGAAATCCTCAAGGCTTGAAAAGAACTTGTGATTAAGACCTTAGATAAGTTAGAGGCCAGTTAAAAAAGATATTTGCTACTATGTCAATTTATTGAGTTGTTACAATAAAAATGCTTATTTTATAAGGCATTTCTTTAAAGGAAAGGAGAAAAAACCCAATCCTGACATTCAGAACTCTTACATTAAGGTCATAAATAATCTTGTCCTTTTTAAAGTCCTGTGTGTGCACATTCAGCAGGGGTAAAAGCTGGTGTCACAGCAGAAGGGATTTTGGTTAATCTAGTTTGTTGCTGTGCTTTTGCTCTACAGAGCTATATTAATTATTGACAAGACTGGCCTAATCCAAAGTCAGTGCAGGCTGAAGCATTAATTTACCCCATAGCCTGCTGTGAGTAGGGAGAAAATGAAAATTGAGTCTTTCTATATGTGAGTACCACGTTTTTGAAGCCAGAAGCATGGCTTGATGTAGTGTTGGGTGTAAGTTCAGGGTAGGCTCAGCCTGGGCTGGGGTGGTGTGTCCACAGCAAAGCTCAGCTTCTCTGGCAGAGAGCAACTTTCATGTTCACTGCAGAGCCACCCAGGGCAGCCACTGCTACTGTGCTTAAGGGATGGTGAAATTCAGAGAATCTACTGCAGAAATGGGCTTAAATATTGATTATTGGTAATTGTTGTAGTAGCACTCAAGTTTTGAGCCATCAGCAGTCAAAGTTAAGGTAATACGGTGTTTTGAGTCTTGGTGTTCCGGAGAAATGGTTAATTGTGTTTGGAAGGTTGCATTGCCTTGGGTTTTTTTCTGTTGAGCTGCGCTATGTTCCAGAGTCCCAGTGGCTTTAAAACACTTAATTTGCATCACTGCATCAGTTATCCTCTCACTGACTTTTTAATTTGCTTCCTCCCCCCATCTTGCAGATTCACTGCTAATGTGCCCTTCATTTTGAATAAACACTCACCCCCAGTGCAGGATACACAATAAACTGGTCAGTCATTTCGGTTACCTTTGTAAGAGCTACTATAGAGCTGTCACCTGTGGTTTTAGATTAACAGCAGGATATTTCTGTCTATATATGAATTTCAGAGAGTTCCCTTGTTTCATGTAAAGTATTTCTTAACGTTTAATCCACATCTGGGAAAAAAAGGCTTTTTGTAGAGGCTGTCAAGAAAGCGTGCTGCATATTCTTTATTACATCTTACAAAGGGATTTGGACAAATTAGGGGAAACTGATTTGGTCTTAGTGATATTTCCATTATTTAAGTTCTTTGTAAAATTAGATTTGTAATGTGGAACTGATGGGTGCCTGAGGGAAGTGAGCTGTTTGCAGGTGCCTGAGTAGGTTCTCAGATCCTTAGAGGGCAAAGAACTTACCTGGTGTGGGAGCTGTGGTGCTGAGGAGATGCTGCTGGTTGGACAGGGAACGCTGTGGGGAGAAATTGCTCAGGCATGAAGAGGTGATGGGAAACAAGAAAGCGAAGTTTCTGCCAGGAAGTGTGAGGAGGAGGTGAATGGGTGTTGGTGCTGCTGCTGCCTCTGGTTACAGTGTGGGTTTGTGCTGCTCCACGGTCCTGCTGAGGAGCTGTGGTGCAGTTCTTGACCATGAGCTCTTGCTTCTCAGTCTTCATCCCTGGTTACCTTTTTATCCCCTCTTGTAACACCTGTTCTGCATGAACGATCTGGTTCCTGCTCATCAGTGGTGGGAATGGTGACTTGGTTGGGATCTTAGCTCCTCTCCCAGCCCCATGAATTTGGGCACTGGGTAACTCTGGTGTTTGGAAGCCACCCACACCACCCAGCCCCCTGGAGTGGCACTGCTGCCTCCACAGAAGGTATCCTATGGTCTCTTTGCCTGTCTTTAACTTCTTGCTGTCCTGGGGGACTTCATAAAGATCACTTCCTCCAGCAAAGCTGCTGACATGGAGCAAAAGCCATCAATAAATTATTCATATGCTGTTCATTTTCTGTGTTTAGGAATTAATGCAGCTTCACTTCAAAAGTCTCTTCCATGGCTGAAGTTGAGTGAAATTGTTGTATACTAAGTTACTATGCTTTCATTTTGGGTGAATTACCCTGTATTTTGGAACTGTTGTTTTGAAACAAAGTTGCATAAACCCTCCCACTGTTATGTTAAATACTGTTGGTAGGTCCTATTTAAAAGTATTCATGGGGTGTACTTTGAGGGCTGGTTTTTGTACAGTCACTTATATAAAGTGAAGTTGTGTAGTGCTTATAAGATGATTTGTGGTACTTTATGAAGCAGTAGCTTCAAACTAGGTAATTCTGAAGTCCTAAAGTGTTGGTTTCATTAAAGAACAAAACAAAACACATAAGCCACGCACCTCAACCTCTCCAAATCCCCCAGGCCTGTGGTGTTGATTGCTTCTATCACATTTGTCACGTTATTTTTCAGGAGCGTGTTTTCTTTGTAATTTGAAGAAAGTGTGAAATTATATTCTTTATCTCATTTTAGCAATTATCCAAGAGGCAAAGACATAGATATGCACATAACATATATATCTATATAGTAATTCTGTAATACTCTCACTCTCCACTTGTCTTTGGTTGTTTTTTTTTAAGTCTTGGACTGTGTTTCTGGACTTGTGGGAAATAATCACTTTTCTTTAGATCACAGATTTAAATGTTTGTGAAAATGTCCAATTTTCTTCCACAGGCACTTTATTTTAGGCACTGAAACACCAGGAGGAAGACATTGCGGAGGTAGATGGGGAATTTATGTCTTTGAAATGACAAATTTCAAAAGATGTAAAGATGTTTGAAAGCATCTTCCCTTTTGCAAGGCCAGCATATGAGCAGTGCTATTGGCCTTGCTTATGGGAAGGAGTAACAAGCATTGGTGTTTCCTGCCTGGTTGCTAAAGGAGCACTTTGCAACAGCTCAGCCATCTCAAGACCACTTTTATTTTCCAGTGTTAGCACAACTTGTTATTGTAGTTTGCATTGAATTCTACAGAATAGAAGAAGAGAGTCAATATTTAATTGCTGTGATGGCCCTAAAAGGGTTGCTGTGATTTGACAGCATTTGTCTTGGTACTTTGTCTGGAGGTGTTTTGCCTTGGGCACAACATGTAATTCACTGTAGCTTTTAAACCAATTTCCTTCTCTTGTCAGGCTGAGGCTGGAGCAGAGCCCGAGGTAGATCCTGGAGTGGGATGGGTCACTTGGTGAAACCAATAGCTGTGTTAAGGAGGAGCTCCAGAGAACCACATCCCACGGTGGGGATGGAGCTCCTGGAACTTGGTGCCGCGGGAGGCTCAGAGCAGATGGATGAAGGTGTTGGGGGTGGTGAGGAATGGCAGCAAAAGTCTGGGCAGTGATTTACCCCCAGCAATTTCTGTGTGTCAGCTGTAGGTACTGGGGGAGTGCAAGGGGAATGAGTTACAGAGAATGGTCAGGCCCTCGTGTTTTCACTTACAAAGTAATAATAGAAAAAAGCTGCTGTTGTGTTGCTGGAACTGAGCTGTAGGTCTCGCCCAGTGTGGTGTTATGTGTGTTTTCTTAATCAAAGTGGAGACACCTCTAGGAAGTGCATCCTGCTTAAACAAAAATTAGGCTTCCAGCTGGTTCTCATGCATTTCTCTGCATCCTTTTGTGTTACTGCTTCTACACCTCTCCATTCCGGCGTCGTGTGTTTTGCAAATCGCGGAGCTGTTGTGCCCCAGTGTGCAGGTTCTCTGCTGCAAGGAGTGCTTTCTCCTTTATTAGTGCACTGCTGTGCTGGATCACTCAGAAAACAGGAGTGGCACTCCCTCCTCTTCCTGACTGGAGCTGGGAACTGTTGATGTGCTCCCAGCTTTACAATCTGTTTGCATTCAGTACCTGTTAGCCAGCAGTTACAGCATCTATGTATGATTGCTTCCAAAAAACTTTAAACCGGTGCGTCTTTTTAGGATGCAGGGTGTTCTGTGCTGGTAAATACATCCCTGAGAATCTTTCCAGTCTAAGTGATGGGGAGCTTTCCACACTTGTTGGTCATCCAATCAAGTGATCAATTATGTGTGTTAAAACCAGGACCTCTCTAATTAAGGTTTGTGGACAAGGAATTGAAATACATTAAAATTTTTATGGCATCATTCTGTGCAAATAGCTACTGCTTTTGAGTTGCACTCAAATTCCTCAACCTAAAAATCAGGTTTTCTTGAGGGACTTTCCGCATCACTGACTTCTGTAGGCGTTTGTTGTGTTGACTTCTCAGTTTGTAAGTTTGGCCTCTGTTGAAGGAGTTGAATCTGAATTTAGATTTCTAATAATTTCTTACCCCTATCGGGGCAGAATTCATATTTCATGTTAAATTTGCGTGGTGTTGTGACTGTGGAGGGGTTATGGCACACACATTTCCATTTGTACTGGCAGCACTGGACTATGTGGCACTTGGGGACATGGTTTAGTGCCGGTTGGGTTAGGCTCAATCTTAACTGTCTTGTACAACCTAAATGATTCTATGATTTTATGACTGCTCAGGATTTGAGGGTTTTTGAGCACTAGCAGATTGATGCCCATATTCTCCCAGTTAATGTAAGAGGAGAGGTGTGAAAGGTTGGCCATGTCTTTCATTAAATATTTTGAAACCTGTATTTGTCTTAATCACAAAGCTGTTATGTTGTGCCCTTTTCGAGGTGTTTAGAGTCTCTCACTGCCAAGTGCACCAGAGAGCTCCATCTCTAAGGAATGAGAAATTGGTGGCCAAGGGCTCTAAGGTTACAGCTGAAGCTGGTGGGAGGGCTGGCATCAGCCAGGGATCATCTCTGACACCAGCAGATCCCACACTGCCTTTGGCTGAAGCGCCTGTGACGTTTTTCCTGGGAGGGGGGCGAGTGTGGCAGTCGTGCTCAGTGTGTCACAGAGATGGGCGTTGGGAAGGTCTGAAATGGGGCTGTTCCACCCGAACCCCTCAGGCCTGAAGCAGTGCTTAGTGCACAGTGCCTTTGAGAGCAGGAGATACATTTCCAGTGATCAGTGCTAACAATAGGGTGCATTTGAAATGGAGCTTCTCCCTCTACACCAGGATGAGAAGAGTAGTTGTGTTTCCTGGGAGTAGTTGTGTTTTCTGGGAGTAGTAGTGTTCAGCTCTGTGCACAGGCCCTGTACAGAGCTCAGTGATGCGAGGTGCAGTACCACTTGTCAACACCCAGCTGTAAATCAGGGGAGCTCAGCGTGTGCCCTCTTACGGGGGAGAAGATGTGAGTCAATTCTGAATTCTGGCAGAATTGCCCACTGTGTGACCTCGCTGAAGGACCACCACTTCCATGGTGGAGTGGTCTCTTCATCAGGAAAACCAGTGTTCTTGTTCTGAAGTACTGGATAGATTTGCAGCTAAGGCCTGGGTTGTGTTAAACATGATTTCATGGTGCAAACACATCACATCCCTGCCAAAGAGTTAAATAAGGAGAGAATAGGCCTTGGGAATGGCATTGAAGTTGTACAGGAGAGCTTAGCAGAGACTAAGCCCCCAAATCTTTCCTTTTTATGTTTAGAAAAATGCCGGTGTTTTTGTATAAACATCTGGCTGTTTTGTGTTTGCTGGTGCAGCCTCACTGATACGGCGTCTGCTGCTTTTATTTAAATTTCCCCTGAAGACGCAAATTAAAATGAAAACCCCACAAACTTCCAACCATTCCTGCTGCATGTTGCCGTGGAATTCTGCTCTTGAAGAGCTCGCTCATAGGCTTTTGTGGATTCTTGTCCTGCAGGGACTAAAGAACGTGCAAATCTGAAATGCATGAGAGGAAGTTGGAGCGACTGTAGGAACAGACTTGTGGGACTGGGAGTGTTCCATAGCAAACACTTCCATCCTGGGGTGGGAAGGAATCTACTCCACTCAGGGGACAAACTGGAGGGACTCAGAGGAGAGTTTGGGGTTAGTTTGGGGGACCCTAATGCAAGCACATCTTTGAGGAACATGTTTAGCTGAGTTTGGAAGGGAGATTTGCTCCTGGGAAAGGCAAGCTTGGCCTTGGAAAGAGCTGGAAATGTGTGACTTGCAGCAATGTCTTTCTAGTTGACACCGGATTAACTTGTCAACAGCAGCATTACAAAGCTACTTTATTTTACAAAATTCTCAAGCTTCAAGATTATCTGTTTCCTGGATGTGGAAGATTAATGCTGTTTGTATTGGTGATGTCCATCTTTGCAGATGGCTTGTTTAAGAACACTTGTTGGACTGATTTTAGTTTTTGTTTAAATTGGTTAAATAATAGCTTCAGCTTTTTCAGTGAGACTCTTTTTAGGCAAACTGGCATCCTGGGAAAACGAGGAGCTCGCAGTAGCCTTCAGTTTGCCCCCAGGAGTTGAGAAATCACTTTCCTTTGAGTGTGTGGTGGTGTTGTTAATCCACATCTGGCAGTTCCCTTCTGTATACAGTTAAAATCCCATCACTGTTCTGTGGAGGATGGAAGCAAAGTATGCAAAACACCATTATTGAAACTCCTACCATGGAAAGCTTGCTGCTGCTATCTCCTAATCTGTTACGTTCTTTCATTTTTTGAAATTGCACAACTTAACCCCATTTTTTAAAGTACTATTTGAATTATATAAACCTATCGAACTTCCTAGATATCATTATAAATGTAATTTCAAATGGAAAGTACTCTAAGCTTTATCTTTTTTCAGGAGTTTCTTCTTACTTCAGTTTATAATGGTTTTTTCTGTCTCTTTCCCAGAATTTTTTAAATTATTTTTAAATAAAAAACCCAACAAACCAAATTGTTTGGTTTGGAATCAGCCTGGTGAAAGAGGGACAGATAAAGCAGGTGAAGGGGAAAGTCTGATAAAGCAAACATGGACATTTTAGGTTGGTATCTGCAGGAAGGCAGCTGTCAACAAAGAGTGCAAGTGCTGCCTCTTTGCAGCCTCTTCTCTTTCTGCTCACACCTCGGGGAAAGGAGGGTGTTGTCCAGCACTGGAGAGGGAAGATTGATTATTTTAGAGTTCTTAAAGCTGTGGCCTTTTGTAGCAGTAATTGGGATGTATCTGAGTTTCCATCCAGTCTTACTGGCCCTGGAACATCCTGAGCGACTCAGCCAAGAAGAGTAGGGGAGGGGAAGAAGCTGAACGAAGCCAGCTGAACTGGCTGTTTCCAAGCTGAACTGGTTTTGTGTTTACCTTGGTTTCATACACCAGACTTTGCGCTCAGCACCTTTGCTGTCCAAATCCATTTTCTTTCACGTTGTGGACCTGATTTTGTTTCCTTTGTGGAGCTGCAGTACTGCTCTGAACTGTGTCAGTTTTCCTCCAGAGCACTCTAAGTTTGTTAGAACACATGGTCTGGGGCTTCCTGTGACATTTTACAAAATTCTGAGTAAGTCTGGTTTTAATTTTGACTACTGCCTTCAGGTTGAGAGAGACAGGAATTCAGTCAAGTATTTAATTACTTTGTCCTGTTTTGAAACTATCGTGTCTCTCCTTGTTCTCTCAGTCTTGCCTTTCTCAAAAGTAGGATTACTTCTGGGAGACCTGCCTGGCACAGGATGATGAGAGCCACTGCCTGAAGATAGTTGGGTTTGTCGACTGGAGTGTCTTGGGAAATGCCTATCTATAAGCCCCATTCCCATATGTTTTTCAGCTTATAAGCTTCCCCAAAAACAATACAACACCATCAATCTGGTGCAGGCTCAGTGTACAGAAATTGCAGGTGGCCCTGTGTCTGGAACAGGGAGTTGCTGTGTTTTTAAGCCCCGCAGCTGGAGTGGGGGAGGCAGTTCCCAGAACCCTTTTCCCCCAGCAGAGCTGTTTTGCAGAATGAAGAGCATTCCTCACAGAGGGCACAGCCCGTTGTGTTGTGTTGTTGTGTTGTACTTGTGGCTGGTGAAGTGCTCCAAGGAAGAGAGAAGAGCTTCCTGATGATTGCGGCATCCCTGCGCCGAGCCCCTGAATGGCTCAGGTCTGAAAAGAATTCCCTCTTTCCCTTTGCTGGGTCTCTGTAGGAGGCCGGGCTCTTGTGACCCGGTGCTCACACACCAGCACACAGGACAGGGCTGCAGCAGCCAGTGCCAGTGGTGCACCTCTGCAGGGATGTCCTGGAGCAGGAACAGGACCTTCCCCGATGAGAATCCTGTCGCAGACACGACAGTAGGAACCTGGTTGTTTTCCCCACAAGAGAATTCCTTGGCTAGATTTCCTTTTCCTTCTTGCAGTCGCTGGAGCTGCATTTGTCACTCGCTTGGGAGCTTTGGGCCTCTTTGGGGAAAACCTGGAGTTTGTTTCTCCTAATGTTGCTGCAAGACACATTGAAATTGCTTTCCAGTGCTTAGAATGAAGAGCACAGGAAGTCTGCAGGCTTGCGCTTTATTTTGGATATGCTCTCCTGATCCCAGTGGAGGATCCCAAACCTCAGGGGAGTTGGTTTTGGTTCTTTCTAAGAGAATTTGCCCTCAGAATGTCAACTGCTTGTTCAGCTTTGTGCAGATACAAAGATGGTGGTGGAGATCTGTGTTACAACTGCAGGGGGAACCTCCCCCCAGCCCTGCCCTTCCTGTGGGAAAGGGATGCTGTGAGCAGCTGCAGGCAGGGCAGAGTGTGTAGTAACAGGAGAGCACATCAGCCTTTCACAAGGATCTTCTGGACATCACCTTCCAGACACAGCCGTGGATGTGGGGCTGGGGCTGCTCCAGCTTCAGCAGGAGGTGGAGACTGGGGGATTGGATTTTCCTTAAAAGCTGCCAGGATTTCGCTAAGTGGAGTTGAGGAGACTGAAAAGATGAAAGGATTCATTTTTCTTGCATTTTGTTGCTTTTCCTACTAAAGAGTTTTTTTGGGCAACCTCCCCAAAGACCATTAATGTTAATAAAGTGGCCCTTGCTTTTTATCCCGGTTCGGAGAATTTCACTTTTTTGCTCTTATGTTCTGTAAGAGAAACTCCTGGGCTGTGCTCAGTCAGGGGATACATGTTACCACCTTCCCTGCTTGCCATTAGGAAATCGTTAAATGTTCATATTTTATGGGTGACTGGCCAAAGAGGAATCCTAGAATTCTCCATGCTAGACAGTTATAATAGTATGGAACCATCTCAGCTTAATTGAACTAGAAACATTTTTTCTTATTCTGATATAGAGCTGCTGAAGCTTTACCTCACTTCTCCTGCATAATTTATTGTTCATAATCGTAGGTAACCTTATGAACAGTAAGGTTTTTTTGGAAGAGAATGAGTTTGCTCCCGATTTGATTTCCAAGGAGCTGCTTACACACACAGGTTGTACTGTAACAATGTGCAATAAAACAATTCAGCACGAGCGTGAACTCATTGTACATCTGCTTTACGTGGATTTATCCTAAAGCTTTATTCAAGTGTGGTTTATTCTGGTTACTTCTTGTGTTGATAACTCTTGTGGTTTTAAGTGTACTCAGCATTGCAAGCTGATCTGTAGCTGTCTGGTGAGTTAAACTGTACATGTTTCTAATAGTGTTTTCAAAAACATAATTTTTATTATTTTTTGGTAAATAATGTCTGTGTGTGTGTGGTTTGTTTTATCATCTTCCTGGACTATAGCTTCAGTTATTATGCCTTTCTTCTTCCAGTTGTAATGAATGAGTCACTTCTGTTTATAAGGATTTGGTTGTTTACTCTGACAAACCCTTGATAGGAGACACTCGACAAGATCTCAGTAAATCAATTTGTTCAGGATCTATAAGCATCTCATTAGCATTTATTTGCAATGTTCGTTGTAAGCTCAGCTGCAGCTGTTGAACACCCTGAACCTCCCAAAGATTTCCAGGATTGTAAGCATATGTTTTGAGATTGTGCTTTAAGTGGAGGAATTTTGTGGGCTTTTTTCCCTCTTTTCATTGCTGCTGCTAACAAAGATCTTTTTGAATGGAACTGCAGGCTCTGTGTCTATAATCTTTCCCATTTCTGACTGCTGAAAGCTTCGTCGGAAAAAACATTATTGCTGGAGTGGCATGACTGAGAGGCCATTCTTCTGCCTGTCTTGCTTTTCATTTCCCCATTGGCGGCAGGACAAGGCTCACATTTGAGCTATAGTTTCTGCAATAATGGTTAAAAGGAAAGGCAAGGCTTTTACCTAGCCCAGATCCCGTGTGGAGCCGAGTGATGTCATTGTTTGGGCCGTGCAGCCGGGACTGCCAGGGCACCGTCGGACGGGACCGCTTTGCTTCAGCTGGGCCCATGTGCTGGCAACACAAAAGGAGGCCAGGGCTACCTGCAGCTCCTCAGCATTGATTTCCTATACAAATCTCATAATGGGCTCTTCTAAAGGAGCACAGCAGAAAACCAGGCAGATCCCAGCAGCTCCAAGGGAACTAATTGCCCGCGTTATCTCTCGCAAGATTTTTACAAGGGGAAGTTATTCTGGGTTTTATTTTCATTTTGCAAACGAGGCTGCAGGGAATGAGAAAATCAAGTGAAAAAGTAGCTTTTTGAGAGAGTGAGTGAGTAATTGAAATAGTGCCCAGCCCAGCTTGGAGCCAGTGCTGTGTCCAGGGCACTTAGGGATCACACTGGTGTCTGTTAAAGCTTCCCTGGAACTTCCCATCAGTGCCAGCCCTGGGAAGAAGCATGTGTGCAAAATGGTTCTTTTTTCCTCTTTTGCCATAGTAAATGGCAGTGCCTTACTGGCAAAGCAAATGTGGGGATTTCACATTTATCCATAATATTCAAATTCCCCTGACTCCCTGCCATCCCTACCTCCCATGAGATAACCCGAGTTATTTTCATTTTCAGGCTGGGGAACTGGGGCAGGCTGCCTGCTGCTCAGGGAGCAGGCTTCAAAAATCACCTTTGTTTCTGCAAGTGGGGGTCACATTCTTTCACTGCAATCAGTACCCGATCTGCTGACGCTCTCCTACAAGTAGTCTGCACTCCAACAAGCTGTTTAAATATTATTTTCTAAGTTCCTTTCCTTGTATGGCATCGGAAATACCATGGCTCATTCCAGCAGCTTGCTTGTAGATTCCTGGTGCTCTGTGTATCTTGCTAGGCTTGACCTCGCATGATCAATAGTTCAGTGAAAATTGATAGTGTGTTTTCAGCTTGGCTCGATAATGGATCGATGATTTGGGGAGACTCGAAATACCACCTGTACAAAATACTTCTCATGGAAAAGAATAATATTTATGGCTGTACCATTTATGCTGAAAAAATGATCTAATAAGAAGCTTGAGGTGGAATTGCAGGGCAGGATGCTGAATGCTGAATCTGAATGTACAGCTTTGGAGCGGAGAGGAAAACATTTATGACTTAGATTGTGTCAGTGTTCCTTCTCCTGCAGTGTAACACCAAAGAGCAGGGTTTGGAATGGGCACAGAACTCCAGGGCTGTACTTCAGAAGATCGAACCGAGGTAGCTGTGAAGACAAAGGGTCCATTCCTTGAACTAAAGAAGTCAAAAAGGCCTGCCCTGTACCTCTGGGAATGGCCACGTGGGAGAGATTCCTGTCCCAGAGTGGTGCTCCCGTTCACCTGAAGCAGCAGAGGAGTTTTCCAAAGCCTTTCCCAAACCCAGAGTGCCATTCCCTGCCGTTCCCTGCCGCTCTTGTTCGCGGGCCCCAGTCCTTTCCCTTTGGGTCTCTCGGCAGGCAGTGGCCACATCCCCCTGCCAGGCAGGGGCCTGCCTGGATTCCTGCCTGACCTCTCACATCCCCGGACACTCCTGCTTGGCTACTTGGCATTTGCCAAGGGCTTTTTCCATCCTGGAGGTTGGAAAAGTTAATTCTGGTTGCAGTCATGACCTAATGTTATCTTCTGACTTTGGGAGTAGTAGCACACCTTTCTTGCAGAGATAAACCCTATCACCTCTTCTGCTTTGCTGTTTTATTCCAGAAGTGGTTTTGTGTACTAAATCACCACTTTTTAAAGTCTCATTGTTAATTGTGAAATGCCAGAGAGTAGATTTGTTCTACCACCACCCACAAGTGATGGAAGGGTGGCCAAATCCAGCCATGGCACTCGGTGGTGTAGCTAAGCCTCGGAATTGTTCTGTCCTGACACTGGGATCATGAAAAGGTAATGGCAAGCACATGGCTAAAAATACAACTTGAATTTAATTTAAATTTAAGCTTCAAAATAGAGTAGTCTGGTAGGATACTCTAATTGTAGCTTGAAATAATCTCCTTTTTTTAAGCCCCTTTGTCTTTCTTTAGTAGCTCCACCTTTCCTCCTTTCAAGGTTACTGGTGTAAGCAGGGAGGAGGAGCCAGCTAATAGGGGAAATTTGGAGAGAATGAAATAGAGGGGTTTTTGTGTAGCAACTGAAAGTCAGGCTCTGAGGCAGTTCTTAACAGTCCTTGGTGAGCTGCAGTTTAACCTTGAATACTATAGTGGGGGAAGAGCTCCCATTTCCCATCTGATCACTTAATGAAGACTCAATTAGATTTTTGGCATAGCATTTAGAGAATGATCTATGAGTTGCATGCAAAATTAATGATATTTAATTTAATTGATGAGATATCAAAGACACCTTAGTCTAATAGTAAGTTTTGACCATTATTTTTTCCCCATGAACTAAAAGCAAGTTCTACAAACTTAATGAGCTGCTCTTGCAGTGTTCTCAACTTGCTGCTTGGATGTGAGCGTGGTGTCTGCTGGGCTTTGGTTTGGCGTGGCGGTTTGCAGTCACCAGCCCTTCAGACAGCTGGGTTTGGTGCAGAAAGAACTCGGGACTGCTTGTTGTGCCTTGTGGTTGTGGGATCTTGCTCTTCTCACTCACGTGTTCCAGACAGAGCCCTCATTAGAGTGTCCTTCTGTGTTCTGTGTTTTTTCCGTTGTGTGGTCCTGCAGTGTAGTCCCAGATTTTCAGTACCTCTAGATAATTACTGTTCTCAGATCTCTGATTAAACATCCTCTGGTAAAAATAGCTCACCTAGATTACCAGTTTGAAGAGGTGGCACTGGTATGCAGTTACCTTCGTATCTGTTAACAGTTAGCTGGGGAGATGAACCCCAGGGACTGCAGACATGCCAGAAGTGATGCTTTGTGCTGAGAAGCCTTTGGCCAGCTCAGCTCCCACCTCCCTCAACAGGCTCATGAGGAGCACTTGGACTGCTGGAGCAGCAAAATTAATTTGGATGCCGAGGTGGATCTAATGCCATTATTGGTTAAGTCTCAAATGATCTTGTCTATTCTTTATCAAAGCCCATGGGTTTATCAGCTGCCCCGTTGATAGATCTAGCTGAATTTCTGCTTTACAAATCAGCAGGTACATCCATTTGCACAGCTGTGCTGCTGTGCATGCTTTTATATATAAGTATATAAAAATAAGTGGGTCTATAACTCA
Organism: Ifrita kowaldi; assembly: GCA_013398055.1. Classification (NCBI taxonomy): domain Eukaryota; kingdom Metazoa; phylum Chordata; class Aves; order Passeriformes; family Cinclosomatidae; genus Ifrita; species Ifrita kowaldi. Next base: position 130,243 of record VZRS01011430.1, read on the forward strand.
GTGTAAGATGTTTAAATGCTTGGGTTTGGGCTGTCTGCATCATGTACAGCTGGGGAGATGGAGGTGACCCAGCTCTGGGTGCCCAGATTTGATATTGTTATATAATATCGCATTTCATAAGATTCCTGACACACTTCAGCCTATGCCTCGCTGAGCTCTGGCCCATCTGTCTGCCCTGGTTGTTGTTCCTTCATTTTTATTATTGGCACAAACTCCTGTGACAAATATTTAACAGTGCCCTTATCCTCAGCCAAAGCAGGGACGAAGCCCTGCTCTCATTGCTGTGGCTGGGGAGGAGGTGCTGCTAGAACTGAAACTGCTGAGCAGAAAAACGTGAATAATTTTCCCCTCCCTCTCTTACTTCATGTTTACAAAGATAAAAACAGCTTCTGTATATGCAAGTCATGTATTTGAAAACTTTGGGAGACAAAATAATTACATTTTAATATTGGCTGTAAGAAATCTGTGCTGCAGAGAAACCCTAATGAAATAAAGGCAAAGCATCTTACTTTGCTTAATATTCCGTGATTTATATTCCCTCTGATGTGCAAGCAAGGTAATAGTGCAGCAAGGCAAGGAGGACCTCAGTAGTGCCTGGTATCGAGACAAAAGCCAGAAAATCCAAGAAAAAACAATGTTTTACACCAACCTAACAGGTTTTGAATTAAAAAAAAAAGTGAACATGCTCAGGTTTTGTTTGAATTTGCAGAATGTGCTGCTCAAGTGCATCACCTCGCAGGCGCTGCTGCTCGTCACCAGTTCCTGACCTCGGTTTTCCCCCCTCCTCTCTTAATCCCATCTGTAGCATGGATGTTTCTGTTACGGAGCCGATACAATGATTTTACATGCTCTTGTCTGGGACTTTTTCATGGTTGATGGTGACACGAGTGCTTGGTTTCCCCTGGAAAGCTGCATTTCACCCTTCTTACAGCTGAAAGGAGCTGCTTCAATAGCTCTTGTTTTCTGCTTGTAGTCCCTAAAGCAAACAAAAAACCCCACTAAGAAAAAGTAGACATAAAAACCCCACCGCACATTATATGACAATTTTTCCCTTGGAATTTTTTTGTTTAGAAAGTGTAAATTACTCTGCTAGAAAATAGAGCTTCCCCTTTGTGATAGTCATCATGTGCTGTGAATTACTTGAAGTAAAGCTTTTTTATCCCCTTAAACATAGCTTGGAAGTGCTAATAGCAGACTTAGAGGGACCGCAATCTAATTATCTGATTATGCCGTGATTTAGGTAGGTTTGGGCTGGGAGAGTTTCTCAGGAGAAGGCTGTGCAGGCTATTTACATAAACCCTCGGAACGGACAGGGAAAGTGAGACCAAAGGAATTTTTAGCTCTCTGATGGTGTCTGGTGGTGGTCAGTGATGGCTCTGTGGAGGCTCTGCCCTGCGGCTCCCGGCGTTTGCGGCTTTCTCTGAAAGGTGATGCTTGGGGACTGGGACAAATTGCAGCAGGAGTTCTGGCAGAACCTGGGAAAGGCTGTGGCATAACATCTTTTGGAGCTGTGTAAATGCTTTATATTTTAATGCAGCCCTATCGATGTGCAGTATTTAAAATAGAAAGCTTGTTGTGGCAGGCGTTGACCGAGATGCAAATGGGAAGGATGTGCCAAGAACATTTACACTGATGCTGCCAGGGACCTCAGGTGGGGGGAAAAGGCAGCTCTGGCAGTATGGGGAAGGTTGGATTTAAAGGGAATGAACCAGAGATGGCAGTGGAAGGGTGTTGAGGTCCTTGTTCTGTGTTGGTGGTGACGACTGTGCTGACCTGGGACAGAGCAGTCGCATCAGAAGTTGTAGCAACTTCTCCCAGATGTGCAGCTGAGGAGTGGGATCAGCCTGCGCAGTTTGGAACTGGGCTGGAGTTGGGAGTTGAAGTGATGTTTGGGGATGCTGAGGGAGGTTATGGCAGTGAACAGTTCCATGTCAAGCTTCAGCCATGGCTCCGTCTGTCTCTTGGTCACTGCGTTCGTGTGCTGGGCTCTGGGAGCCAGAACAGCCCAGGTTACGTGGCTGGTGGTACAAACCAACCCATCGTTGCAATGTCAGCCCGCTCCACAGTGGAGAGAGAGATTGTGCCCAGGTTGGGTGAGGTGTCACAGCCCCTGGGCTCCTCCAAAAGCTGTTGCTTTGTTCAAATTGGAGGCGCAAACCCCTGCCTGGAATGACCGGCCTGGGCAGTTTGGTGGGGATCAGAGCCGTCCTTTCCTCACCCCTCTGAACACCTGGAAGGTGTGATTTTCAGAGTGTGTGGGGGTGTTGTGTCCTCCTCCTTGTTTCTAAGTACGGTGACAGATGGACCAGGCACTTTATGTAGCTTTTACTGCTGGATTCCTCAAAAAGATCTTTCCTAATGTTGCCGTTATTGTGGCTTTGTGCTACTTTCTGTGGCTTTGGGACTTTCAATTTGTGGATGTTTAACCAAAGCTCACAGTTATGATATGTCAGGAAGGAAATGATGGAAAGCCAGTTTGGGGGTGTCTCTCTCACTATGCTTTCCTGCTTTGGATGCTCACACACTTCTTGCTTGCTCTCTTCTGTTGTTGGGAAACTGTTCCTTGGGGAAGTTTGAAGCTTGGCTGGCCAGTTCCCTGAGCAACCTGATCTAAATAGACCTGCTTGGGGCAGGTGGCTGGGCTAGGTGAGCTCCAGAAGACTCTTCCATGCAAAGAATTGCATTCAAATGATTTTTTATGAAGTATTATCATCCAAAAGTTTTGGTTTGGGCAGTGAGTTGCCAGGTAGTTTGTGTCTGCTGTCCAAGCAGGTTGAAGAGCTTTTTATTGTATAAAGGTAAATGTTTCTCTTGTGAAAACACTTTGGATTTGATTGCAGTCTTGAGTTGGAAGAACTGTTGAGTGGTAGATGCTTTGTGTGCTGTGTTCCCCTGAAAGCCCCGTTCCGTAGCTCGCACGTAGGCTCTGCCTACCCAGGTGAGCCTTTGCATCTTCCAGCCAGAGAGAGTCCGAGCCAGGGCTGGGGCCAGCACGGTGTGCCCGAGCCTCGGGAGCCATCTGCCACTTGTCTGGGACTCGGGCACTTGGCACTGCTGCCAACAGGTACTGCTCTCTTTCTGTGGAGTTGTCACTTCCTTCTGGAGTTCTGTTGCCATAATTAGTCAAATTAATATTTCATCAGGTCTGTCTGTTTGTTTAACAGCTTAGGAATGAAGTGGTGTGAATGGAGTGCTGTTCTCCGACGTGATGCGCAGAGTGCAGCTCTGGGGCCTGTTTTGATATTATTATTTCAGCTGAAAAATCCTGCTTCGTGTTAAGGAGAGCAAAACCTCGCAGAGGAACCTTTCAAATCCCCACCCAGGTAGCTGTCAGTGCATGCCAATCCATAGCATGGCCAGGATTAGCTGGAGCAGAGGCTGAGGGAAGCAGCATTTCCAGAACTGTGCATCCAGTAATACCCATATCTATATGATAATTCAGTTAATACGTGCAGTAATTGTATTTCCACTCTTACGTAAGTTCTTTTGAAACCTACTTTCCCACTTTGAAATAATCTGTATTATATAACTGAACAGATAAATCTGTGTTTTCCCCTTCACATCTATAAAGCATTTTCCAAGCTAATACTTGCAAATGTTTTTGCTAATATATTTGCAAAGCTACAGTTGAGCTTTTTCTTTCATTCTGACAAAAGCTCTGCCAATCAAAGCTCCAGTGGTGCCTGGGAATCGGGGAGGTGACGGCAGTAAACAGGGGAGATGAAAGGTGCTGCTTGTCTTCACACACTGCCACAGGAAGTGTTTTCATTAATGTGCTTTGAGCAGAGACAAGAATCTGTGTAAAGCTTTTAAAACTGCTCTTTCACTTCATTTTACTGTACTTTCAACTGAGATCAAATGGGGCAGGGATGGCGCTTCCACACGCTCCAGTTACAGCCCAGGGTTGTGTTACCCGTCCAAGTCAGACGGACAGCTCCAGTGCTTTGGGATGGTGTGGGAATGGCAGTGACGTCCTGGGGCTTCCCTCGCCCCTTTCCCTACCAGAGACAGGGAGAAAGCTGTGTACCACCCACTCCCCTTGGGGAAAAGGAGACACTGAGAATCGGGAGTTAAATTGGGGCATTTGGCTCTTTTTCTTGTAGCTTTTCTTGGCTTCTGAGGCTTATGAGCACTCGCAGCTTAGTAGGAATCTGTTATGGAAAAATGTCAGCTGGGTAAAATAACACGGCTGCAAAGTTCCAATAAAGGATTAGTGCAATTAGATTCTCTTATAGATCTGTTTAGAATACATATACGCTGTTAATAGGCTGCAGTTGCCTTCCCAAAGTGTAGCTGCTTGATTTCTTATATAGAAAATAATAAACAAAAATCCAATAACTTGCTGTGCTCCATGTATGTTCACCGCACTTGAAATAATTAAGTTGCGGTAAATAAGACTTGGGGATATTTTGATTTTTATTCCAGATAATTTTTGTGCATTTCATGATGAAGGGTCGGGAAGATTTGCAGATACTCCCTCGGGGAGGGAGTGCTGGGCCAGGCAGAGCCCGTGGCGTTGGTGATCGGGAGCAGCCAAAGCGTGTAAAAGGCATTAAACGTTTCAGGATCAATATGCAGAGTTCACAGCTGAGAGGATGAAAAAAGCCAAACAAACCACGGTTTGTTGTGGAGGTGGCACAAATGGAGAGTTTTATCCACTGCTCAGAGTGAAGAATGAGTAACTTGAAGGAGCTGTTGACTCCGCAACATGTGTTTGAGTTCCTGCTTAAACTGCTTTCCTGGTGGGCACAGGTCTGGGATGTCATTTCTTTGCTTCTTTTTCTAACTTGCACAGTTTGAATGGTGCTCATTTGAATATTGGAGCTGATCTGGATATAAAATTTAAATTTCTGCATCTGCAAGTATGATACACATTTTTACCAGTGCTGGATCTGCCAAGTCTTCCTGAACTCTGGTGCAGTAACACACTGGTTTTGTAAGCCATGTTACATATTATATCTTTTATATGGCTCATTCATTGATGACACTAGTAAGATGTTTGGTTGATATTTTTGATGGGTTTTGTAATTTTTAAATGGTCCTGATGCTGTGCTGTGGTCACTGACCAGAGTGGGCATCCGTGAGGGCTTTAGCTTTGCAGTCTGCAGCTTTTAGTTTGGGCTTCTCAAACACAGACACAAACCCTTATGCTCAGTGGAAATCCAAGAAAACTGGTGGTACTGCTGGTTCTCTTATTTCCTCAGCTTCCCCAGGGTGTTACCTTGGTACTGGTGTGACTAAAATCTGCCCCAGTTTTCCATGCCATCGAGGGCACCTGCTGCAACTGGTGATGTGCCTATCATCCCACTCTATCCCTTTCTGCCAAAAAAAGTCTCAGTTTGGGGCTCTCTAGTTGGCCAGCTCTCTTTTACAGGAATGTTACGAGTTAATTTTGTGAGGGGCAGGTTTTATTGCACCTGATTTATCCCCGGGTTAAATCACAATAGCACCTAATGAACTCTGCAAATAATGGTGAATTTTATGGGATGGAAAACTCGTGCAAATACGTTCTTAAGATAAGATTCTTGGTAACATTGTAGCAGGTTTGTAGTAGTGTGTGTGTGCATTGTTTCCACCTTCCTACCGTTCCTGTTTTTTCACCACTGCCTTGAAAGATCAATAAAACCCTCATTAACACATTGCTAAGATTATTATGATTTTATATATTGTGGATCAGTGATGTGACTGGTAGGAAACCACAGAAGGGAAGGGCTGTACAATTAGTTGTGCTGAGTGTGCAGCATTTACTGATTATCCTGATCTTTCTGCCCTAGTCCCCTAAATTAGGGACCCTCGAATCAAGTACTGAACTTGGATCTGTTTCCCTCTCCCCTTCCTCCTTCCCTCTCTCCCCCAAGGCAGCTCCGAGGTGCTGGCAGAGGTTACTGGTTGTGCTTTTCCTCCAGGAGCTGAGCTGAGGGATGAACTGGTGTCTGTGTGCTGTGAGAGGGAGGTGCTGGGGCTGACTCTGGGGAGCTTTGCTGCTGTTGGTTCTGCCCTTGGGTGTCCCCAGCATCTGCTCTTGGCTGCTGTCACAGGATGCTGAGTTAAAGGGATTCCGTTTGCTCTGATCCAATGCTGCTCTTCTGTTTCCAGGTCCTCTCAGATATTCCTTGCTTGATCTGACATTAAAGGTATTTGTTAAGAATTTTTTTCCTCTTTCATGAAGTGTGACAAAGGTCTCGGTCTTTGGAAAGACACTGGAAATGATGTTCAGCAACTTTCCATTTGATTCTTCTTTGCATCTTTTTTTTCATGTTCATCCTTTTTTTCATTTTGGGCTTCCTATAGAAACCAAGTTTTTTTCTTTTCCTCCCAACATTTCTTCCTGTGTGGCTTTTCTGACCATTGCTGTGATTGGAGCCCCCCGACTCGGTAACAGCATTCCCCCTGCCCTTCACACTTGGGAGCATGCCTTGGCATCTGCATTGGAGCCCTGGGTTGAAGAGGTGGCCTGGGGGAGATCATTCACTGAGTGCAGAGCTTGCCTCGCTTAAGGAGCCTCTTGAACTGAATCAGTTCTGTTGGGTTCCCCATAACCTCGTTGGCATCTGAGAAGTGGCAGAACTGCTTTCCCTTGATGCACAGTTCTTGGATGCTGCAGCGTGTTTACACTTAGGAAATATTTAAGTAATTGGTTTCAGCAAATAATTCTCTTGTGATGTGCGGGGATTTTTTTCTGTATTTATATTCTAAACCATTTTTGAAATACCAGTCTGGCAGAAAAACCCACCCTGTCTGAAGCAAGGAATCTGCTCCCTGATTATCTGGGCTTGGTTTGCAAACCAGCAGGGCATCTACATAGGGAGCTCAAGGTCTTGTCTGGCCCTGGGACGGTTTGGGGAACCAGTTCCTCGGGTCTGAGCAGGGTGGTTTGAGTGGAGCCCAGACAGGGGCAGTAGGGCAGGATGAGCAACCTCCTTGCATTGTGTGCAGTGTGTATTTTGAGCCTTACAAGTGGGTTTTCTGTTTGCCCTTAACCCGTGGAAAGCCACTCTCTTTCACATCTCTGAAGAGGTAAATTAGGTGCCTGAGTGCTCAGAAGACTGGAACTCTGGGAGAGGAAATCCATTGCTCCAGGAAAAAATGGAAATTCCTCTTCACCTGCTGCAACAACTGTAGCGTTGTCAGGAGCCAACATCTGGGAGCTATTTCTGGGGAAAAGTCAAAGTGCTTTTGTTCACCGGAGGAACAGAAATGCATTTTCTTCCTTTTGTAGGTGTCTTTACAGTGCCCTCTAGTACACTTGTGAAGAAATGCTGGAGGGATGTTTCTCAGCCCAGGTGGAGAAAATAATGAAAATAGTCCCTGGAAGAATTAAAAATTAAATAAATAATGGAGCTGTGGTCCCCTGGGACTGAGGTGCTTTGTGAAGGAAGCGCTGCTGATATTAAAAACTGATAGTTGCTTGAAATGAGAGAAACAGCTTTAGTAATTCCACAAAAAAGGGGAAAGGTGGATAAAATCCTTGAAGCTCTCTTTTCTGAAATGGTTGCGAGAAGGAATTTTACAGTTAGGACCTTCAGAGAGGTTCCCTCATTGGCTTAATTCAAATAAATGGTGTTAGATGGTCCAACTTGTGTTTCCTTTGATTTATAAAAGCAAAATGGCCTTGAAAGAGTGTTCCTTGCACAAGGTGAGAGGTCTGTGGGGCTCAGCTCCTGCATGCGAATTCTGTAAAACCCAAGGATATTTTTAAATCAACCTGAAAGAAATCCACATTTTTGGGCTTGGTGCTTATGAAGGATTTCTTTTCCTGGCACACGAGGAGGAACAAAAAGTGCACCAGAAGTTTTTCAAGCACAGCTGGTAGGCAGCTTTTTATTTTCCTTTTTTTTGAGGCTGGATTTAAGGCAGATGAATAAATCCTTGTGAGTAGGAAACAGTTTAAGAGTGGGAATATGGACTGGACATGAGGAGCACCTCCTTGGGGGGGATTTTTTTGGGACGAGTTGCACAAGGGTACCACGAGAAGTGGTTCCAGTGAGTCCTGCTTTAGGGGAGGAGGAGTTGGTGCCATCTTTTCTCCTGCAGTTCTCCAAGCTGAACGGAACTGCAGCCCCACAGTAAAGGGACAGAGGGGTTGTGACCTGGCGTGACAGTGCTTGGGAGCAGCTGCTGAAGGAGCCGTGGCACAGCAGCCGGGACAGTTAACTGTAAATAGTAAAATCACTTCCACGTGTTCCAAATCCAGGTAAAAATGTCCGACTCTCTCGAGGTGTTTGAAAGGCTGTGGAACTGAACAGCAGATAAATGCATCTCCACAGACATCTGATCTTGGAGATTACAATCTGTGTTTGGATTTGGCTGCTGATCGTTATCGTGTTTTCCTTGCCATTATTTAATAATATATGAGGCGATGGTATCGCTTACAGAGGGAGTGGTTGGAGTGGATGCAGGGATGCTTCCTTGCAGTGATTTACTGCAGACACACCACACCATTTGGAGACTTCTTCATTCTATTCCTGCACACTCTTTTCATGGGCTAATTTTTTAAAATACAATTTTGTGCTTGAGGTCCATCAAGAAGGTCAGTTAAGATTAAACCAACAATAATTTGTTATTTAACAAAAGAAAGGTAACTGGGAATATAAACAAAGCTCTAAAGGCATTGTTGCAAAATATGGTTTACTTTGCTCGACTGGTTCTTTGTTTATTGATTGCGCTGTCTGGATACTCCTGAGTTACTCAGGCCACGTCCTGAAACATATTATCTCTTTCTGTGTTACAATAGTGCTATAATTGTGGGGACTGTCTTGATTTTTGTGTTCTTGTTGGTACATGATGTCAAAAACCTTCTCAACTCAGTAACATCATAGAATCTGGGAATGGTTTGGGTTGGAGAGGACTTGAAGGATTATCCAGTGCCACCCCTGCCATGGTCAGGGACACCTTCCACTAGCCCAGGCTGCTCCAAGCCCCGTCCAACCTGGCCTTGGGCACTGCCAGAGATCCAGGGGCAGCCACAGCTGCTCTGGGAACTTGTGCCAGGCCCTCAGCACCCTCACAGGGCAGAATTCGTTCCACATGTCCTCCTCCATCCTGAAAGGATCTCTCTTCCTTGGGGATTTCAGAAGAGCCCTTCCCTTGTGGGTGGGGGGAATCTGAGACACCACAGCATTCCTCAAGCAGCATTCCTAGCCCACAATTCCCAAGGATGCTGGGTGAACAGGAGTTACTCTTTGTGATGGATATCTTTGTTACCGTGTATTAAATCATCAGAGGAGGAAATCTGCTTGAGCTGAAGGAGAAAGGTATCTACTAAGTCTGGGAAAGTCTGGATTTATACAAGGCATTACTTATCTTATAATGTTCCGTCACTTGCTCTGCCAGGTTCCACTGTCAGCCCACCGCTGGAGTTATGGAAGTACCAGCAGGATTTATACTGTACTCTGCAGTCAGGGGTAGCTCTTACACTCCCTCCTTTTTTTCTTGATGCTTAAGTGTGATTTAATTTTTGTCTGGTGTAACTTGTGCATTGCAGAGTCTTTGTGCAGCAGGAGCTGAAGTGGTGTTTAGAGAACGCAATTTAGAAATGTGACCTTGGTTTTTGAGTGTGGTGAACTTGCCAAGCACTGTGTGCATGGCTGGGCTTTGGAAGTGCTTTATGAAAGTAAAATCTGAAGATGTTTGGCTGGTGTATATTACTGTCATACATTTGGTCAGGTGGTCTATAATCGCTATTGCCTAGAAGAGAAAAATGTAATATTAAGCAGAAAATACATCTTTGTCTAACCATTGCTACATTGTAATATCACAGATAAATTTTGCTTATTGGGGAATGCAGAATGCTTCTGATGTTGTCAAGGGAAATAAATAACCAAGCTGGTAATATTTACATTTATTTAGAGATTACCACATGCAGCAATTTGCCCACATAGATAATGTGTTCCTTAGCCGTGAATATGTGAACAAAACCACAGAACAAGTTCCCTGTGAGCTCCTGCTGGCAGCCTGCAGAGAATGGTGTGGGGAACATCACTTCAGCTACATCTGGCTGATTCTGGAGGCAGCTTTTTGTAATGAGGTGGGTTAGGAAGGGCATGACACTGTCTTTAGGATTACAGAGGCCATTGGGAACGTTAATTAAATTCTGGAGAAAAGCATTTTAAAAGTGCAATCCTGCAACCAGAGAGCTTGGAGCTTTTATCATTGACTCGCAGTACGTGAGAAAGGGCTGTGCAACAGTTCCTGCCAGTCTGATCAGGATTTCAGCTGCTTCTGTTTTACATGTCAAACCTCAAAGGTGTCACATCCATACTCCTAAATTGCCTTGGAGTCAGGGGACAGGTATCACCCCCGGTGCCACATCGTTCCTCAGCTTGGAGCAGTGAGTTTGATCTTTCTTCATCAAAGCCTGGTTTGACTCCTTCCAAACCAAAGCCTGACTGCTAATCTCGAGTTGGCTAATTGTGATGGAAGGTGCGTTTGGCTGCCTTAATTTATCATCCTGTTTGGCAAAAGGAGTTCTGAAGTGATACCTGTGCTTCCCATTTTCCTTCTGGATGGTTGTTGCATTTGGCCCTTGTAAAATGGGATGTGGTTTCTTCCCGAAGTGAAGTGAAATGTGGTGCTGGAGTGCTGTGCTTGGGCTGCAGCTGATGCTCGTCCTCAGGAGAACATCACGACTGAGCAGTTCTGGTGGCAGCACTGAATCCAAGTCAGGTCTGTGGCACTGCCGGTAAAATCTCAGGACACGTTGCCGTGCACCAGTTTGAGGTGATTTATGTGGAGTCAGTAGGACTGAGATCAGAGTGCTTTTGTCTGGAGTTATTTTCCTAAGTGCTGTAATTTCTGACGCGCTCGTGGCAGGCGGTTGTTAAAGGACGCATTTCAGTGATTTAAGGTTGATATTGGAATGCTTGTGTCTTCCAGAAATTATCTGGATAACGAAGGGAAGCTTCTTCCCACTTGTGCAGCTGCTTGGCATTTACTGCTCTACACGTTGCTCACCTGAGGCCTTATAAAGATGCAGCTCTGCACACAAAAGTGTGCAGGACAGGCTGGAAGCACTTCGTGGTTAAATGCTGTCACATCACTGACAGTGACGGGTTTTGTCTTGGCTCAAACAGTGCCAGAACTTAATTGTTAGAATTTGAGGAGAGAGGAGCTACAAGGAGGACTAGGACACCCCAGAGTATTTTCAATAGTAGGGGATAGGAATGTATGAAAGTACTCAACTAGCCATCAGTTCCTGGACAAACTGGGTGAGGTGAACAAGCCTTGATTTCCCCGACTTAGAATCACAGACTCCTGGAATGGTGTGGGTTGGGAGGGACCTTAAAGCCCATCCAGTGCCACCCCCTGTCATGGCAGGGACACCTTCCGCTGTCCCAGGGTGCTCAGAGCCCCATCCAGCCTGGCCTGGAACACTTCCAGGGATCCAGGGGCAGCCACAGCTGCTCTGGGCACCCTGTGCCAGGGCCTGCCCACCATCCCAGGGAACAATTCCTTCCCAATATCCCATCCATCCCTGCCCTCTGGCAGTGGGAAGCCATTCTCTGTGTCCTGTCCCTCCATTCCCTGTCCCCAGTCCCTCTCCAGCTCTCCTGGAGCCCCTTCAGGCCCTGGAAGGAGCTCTGAGGTCTCCCTGGAGCCTTCTGTTCTTCAGGAGAACACCCCCAGCTCTCCCAGCCTGGCTCCAGAGCAGAGGGGCTCCAGGGCCTCCTCTGGGCTCTCTCCAGCAGCTCCAGGTCCTGATGTTGATGTTGGAGGCTGTTTTGTGGGGATTTTGCACTCGTGTGTTTTAGATAAACTTGTATTTGCTGTCTTTCACTCCCGGAGTGGTTGATGGAGTAAACTGTATTTGTTACATTTCCACACCACTTAGGGAGGAGCGAGGACAAGGTTAGAGTTCAAATTTGGTAAATGTTTCCTTGGCAGGTGGAAAAATTTGGAGGAGCCAAGTGCAAGCTAATACAGTTAGGCAGGAATAACATTAAATTCAAAGTAACATTAAATTCAAAATGACAAGCAGCTTGCAAGAACAGGATCTGGGGATTATGGTAGTGATGTAGTCAGCAGTGCCACACTGCTGAGCTAAACCCGACTGCCTGNCTGCTAAACCCGGCTGCCTGTGTGCCGGGATGGCCACGGGAGTGCTAAACCCGACTGCCTGTGTGCCGGGAGGGACACGGGACTGCTGAACCCGACTGCCTGTGTGCCGGGANTGCTAAACCCGGCTGCCTGTGTGCCGGGATGGCCACGGGAGTGCTAAACCCGACTGCCTGTGTGCCGGGATGGGCACGGCAATGCTAAGCCCGACTGCCTGTGTGCCGGGATGGGCACGGGAGTGCTAAACCCCACTGCCTGTGTGCCGGGATGGGCACGGGAGTGCTAAACCCCACTGCCCGTGTGCCGGGATGGGCTGAGGAAGGGAGTTGTGGAGCTTCCAGTACATGAGAAATGACTCCGTGTCTGCAGCTCACACAGATCTTGTCTGTGCCAGGGCACTCCATTGTGTTTTGGCACGTCTGGCTCCCTGCCACTCATCTCCAGAGCAGATCTGGGCAGAAATAACCTCCAGCCTGGTGGGAATGAGTGAGATTTACGTGTTCCTGAGCATGGAGACAGACTTGTCTGGCTTCAGCATAAGCTGCTTGGGCCAGTATTAGCACAAAGGGAGGCAGTGGTGTGTGCACACCTGTGTGTGTGAGCGTGTGGAAAGGGGAAGGACTCCCTGCACCATTCTGCCCAAGATAAGATGCTGCCATCGAGCTCAGTGATCAATAGATTGATGGAGCGGGGGAAATGGCTCGTTGGTAGAAATAGAAGTTTATTAAGGTCCAGTGTGTACAAACGCTTCTGTGAATTGAGGCTTGAAGGTGGCCCGAGCTCAGCTGGCTGCAGCGTGGTTCTCCAGAGTGCCCCAAGCCCCAGCTGCAGATCCTCTGAAAGAACAGTCTGTGTTGTGGTTTAACTTCCTTCAAGCTGGAGTAGAGTTACTCACCAACCCTTCACATTTTTTCCTCACTGCATTCTGTGCAGGAGCACAGTGATACCCCAGGACAAAGCAGCATGTGCTGAGTCTTCCCAGGGCTCTTGGCAGGAGTTTGGTACCTCTGCAGCCTGGCTGAGAATCTGCTTCCCATTCTTCCTCAAGGCTTATAATCCCTGTTGAGCTGCTCTTGGTGTGACCTCTCTTGACATCCTCTGCTCTGCTCTATTTCCTTGGACACCTTGTTGCTTCCGGGGCAAGAACGATCTTACTCTATCACTGGATTTGATCTGCTCCAATCCACACTGGAGACAGGCAGGGCAAACAAAAAGCTGCCATTCCTCTTTTAAAGGTTTGCTGGGTTTTATTTGAAAAGCCAGAGTGAAGCAAAACTCAAACCAGTGTATTTTGTTCTCATAGGGGTCTGGATCTATATTGGAAAAGCTTAGAGAAGCTTGTAATTGAGGTGGAAAGGGGATAGCTTGGGGAGAATGCTTCTCCTGGAAAACCCAGGGACTGTGCAGCTCTATCTTTAATTTTAGAACGAACTTTAGGTTTCTGCAGCACTGGAAGAGATTATAGTGGCAAACAGGTCAAAGATTTTCCTGCTGCCCCTGGCTCTTGTTTCTGCTCTGCCTTTTGCTGCACGAGAGCTGACACTCAGGATCTCAGAGGCACCGAGAATCCAGAACATCCACACAGGTGCCCTGGTACAAACCAGAGTAACAGAAGCAGCTCCTAGAAATGTTTAAAGTTTTATTGATTTTTTTTTATTCTGTACATTTGGTTTGGGGGTTTTTCTGGGGGGGTGTCTCTATTATCCTCAAGAAAGACAATCCCAAGGATTTGGATCCCAACCTAACAGGTCTCCAGCCTGACACTGTCACTAGGGAAACTTCAATCTTTCTAGAATGTTTTCCTTTATTTCCTCTTTGAATTCTTGAAGGTAAAAGAGGTTTGAATGCTATCAGCTGCGAAAGCCTCATTTGTCTGTTGTTTCTTTCACACCACTCCTGCCTTATCTCCAAGTTGCTGTGAATTGTGAGTAGCAGAGACAATGGGCTTTGTGCAGGAAGGCTGGAGTTCCTCTGGGGGGAAGCTGGAGGCTCTTTGAAAACCAGGGGCTCTCTGTGTAGTTCAGTGATAGAGGGAATCATATCAATTTGTTAATTGAGGTCATTTCAGAAGGTAAATCCGATTTCAAAAACCCCACAAACAACCAAGCAATGGGAGAAGCTGCAATGCTTCCAGAACAGCCTTTGTTTGCAAGTAAAGGTCGCCTTCAGCTTTTCCCTCAAACCCCAGAATTATTCTACAGCTTAATTAAACAAATCTTGTTATTAAATGCGTATCTGTCTTTAAGATGGTCTTAAAATATTTCAGCATTTTTGTATTGGCCGTGAGATGAAATGGTCAATGGTGAGAGACGAAATGGTTTTGAGATGAGTGCAGGAGTTTGGTATATGGGTGTTGTTTCTAAGGTGGATTTAAAAACCGAGATCCCCTTTGCCCAGAACCCAGTGTTACGCTGATTGGAAAACTGTTCTTCCCTGGAAGAATTTGTCTTCTGTTTCCTATGGATGATTAAGACAAGTCAAAGTGATACTGACACACAATCGTTCTGCTTGACCAAATACACCAGAAAGACAGTAATTAAAATTCACTTCTTAATGCAAAGTAGATGTTAATTACAGAACTCTTTGGAGAATACTTAAAATGGAAAAGTAATCATGTTTATCCTGGGCTAGAATGGAAGTGAAAAAACGCTGTATGACACTTGCAAGATGTGTTAAACTCAGAATGGGAGACTTTCTCTTGAGGGCTGAATTGTTCTTGATGGTTCCTAATCTTGGTTACACAAACCAAAGGACAGCACTGCTGTGAGGGCACCCACCCGACAGAGGCCGAGAGCAGAGCAGGGAAATACATTTTAGGGATGAAAATATCTTGGAATCTGAGGGTCCGTGATGTGAAGGGTCAAAGCAGAAAACACTGTCTTACAGACCAAGCTGGTTTAATCTGCTCAGGGAGAGGAGGTGAGCAGTGGTAGTGCTTGTGCTCGTCACGGTGTCTTGAAGGAGGGTGTGTTTCACGTTCAAATTGTGGGAAACTAACCCAAAATTCGGTGATGTTTTACAGACTCGCTCGTGAGAACCTTCACTCCTTTCTACTTCCTGGTGGAGCCCCTGGACGTGCTGTCGGTGCGTGGGGCGTCGGTGATCATGAACTGCTCGGCTCACTGCGAGACCCCTCCCAAGATCGAGTGGAAGAAGGATGGCACTTTCCTGAACCTGGTGTCGGACGACCGCCGCCAGCTGCTGCCAGATGGATCTTTATTAATTAACAGTGTGGTGCATTCCAAGCATAATAAACCTGATGAAGGATATTATCAGTGTGTGGCAACTGTGGACAGCCTGGGGACCATCGTGAGCAGGACAGCAAAGCTCACTGTGGCAGGTAAGGCTCTGCTTTGTGAGTGTGGCTGAGAACACGGTGACGGAACGGAATACTCTGCCCTTGGAAAACCAGGAAGGGGCTTCCCAAGGAACACGAGCTGGTTCCATCAGCTGTCAGGGAAGCTGGGACTGTGGCTCTCATTTTACTGGCTGGGGGTTGGCATGTGTTCTGTTCCTGTAAGCAGCTTAATGTGTGGGTATTTCTCAGGAAATGCTGGAGATCAGGAAAGCTGCAATGAATGGATTAAGAGACGTGCCAGGTATCTGAAACCACAATGGAGATTTACCACAGCTTAGAAGGGGGAAGAAAACAGGATTTTTCTTTCTTTATGTATAAATAACCTTAAAATAACTTTCCGTGCTTGTATGTGGAGAATTACCTGCTCTGTCTGAAACATTTGGGAAGCTCCCAACAGCAGTGTGTACACTCCCTACAGGACTGAGAGATGGGTAGAGAATGGAGTGCTGGGGAGTTGTATTCTTCTGTTTCTTGAGTATCAGGTGTGAACAAGGAAGTCTGAAAAGTAACCACCAACCAAATGCATAAAATTTTCCATTTAGAAGCCCAAGTCATAACCTCAGCTTTGGTGTTTCGAGTACCCTTTAGATTTGATAAGTGATAGCTTTATTTTGGGGGGTAGAAAGCAGCAGAGGGAGTGAAGTTTGCAGGTAAAAGTAAAGATTATGGCTGGGGAAAGTGATCTGATCTGTCACTTGCTTATTTCTCAGGGCTTGGGACTGTCAGTTTGTGTCTTGTAAACAGTAAAGCAGCAAGAGACTTGTAATTACTGAGTAAGGGTGAGACTTCAACAACCAACCAAAAGGAAAAAAAACCAAGGTAAACTAAGGCAATGTAACTAGGAAAAAAGCCTGTGAAGCAATTTTCCTTTGTTTCTCTAATGATGTTTGCCAGCCTTTTTCAAACAGTTTTTTTTTCCTTTGCTTAATAAATGTCTCGGGGTAATGAATTCTTCCTGACTGGTGCTCCTGCATCTCCCAGAGCTGCCGCTTCCATCGTTTGTATTCGGATGTTGTTCCCATTAACTTGGCTTGTAGCATTGTTGTGAAACATCAGCAATGTCAGAAGTAGAAAAATTGGGGTTTTATACCTTAAAAGAGTGACTTTGAGAATCTCTTAATGAGGAATAGATTTCTGAGCTTCTTGGCAATGAGGACAATAAAGGCAGTTCTCCCACACTTCTCTCGAGCAATTACCACCTCCTTGCATCGCTGCTGTCAGGATTAATTCTGCTGCTTTCCACATGAGAGCCTTCAGCCTCCTGCCTCTGCTACCAGCCTGCTCTATATGATCATTAGGTGAGGTTAATGGGGTTAAAAATGAAGGTAAGCCAAAATGTCTGCCCAATTTCCACTTCCATTTCCCCCTATCGAAGTAGAAGGTACTATTTCAATTTATATTTTCTAAAATGATGCAATCTTTAAGAGCCTTTTAGTACTTGAAAAAGAACCCAAGTACTTGAAAAAAAAACCCCAAGAGCCTATTTTAAAAAAACCCACACCAAACAACAGTGAAGTTTTTTTTCCAAACAATCCTAACTAGAAAACAGAACAAATACAGTCTAGCCCAAGGCAATATGGACCTTCCCCATACAACCAGTTGCCCCTTTGGCACACGTTGGCCTGACAGCTGTGTATTAAGGTTATTGATTGATTCCATGCAATAAAAATGGTACTTTTATTGCCCAGAACTAGAGGAAATGCTGGTGACACATGTTGTGCGTTGCCTTTGCCATCCTGTGCCTTGGAAACCTGCCCCAGAGCATCCTCTGGCTGCACTGCCGCAGAGGCTTTGGCAGATGTGGGTGTGTGAAAACCTATTTACCACCCCAGCCAAGTGCCAAGAGCTGGGCAAGACCACACTGAGTTTAATCCTCTTGTAGGGGGAAGGGCACTTTGTTTGCTGAAGGCTTTGGAATAAGAGGTGGAATATTTAAATTCTGGTTTAGCCTATTGCTTTTCTTGTCCTCATTTGCATCCCTCAGTTTTAACAGTGGTTTTTAATATTCCTTCCCACCCTCTTTGTTTTAACTGGCAGCTTTCGGGCTGTGGTGAGTGTGGGCATTGTTAGCATAGTAAGGGCTCCCCTTGGCCTCAAAATTCCAGTGAGAGGGAGCTAATTCCCCTCTTAATTGAGCAGTGGTGTGTGGGGCTCCTCTGCTGTGTGTGAGTGTGGTGCTGCCATGCACCTGATCTCTTAAAAGGGAACATTATGAAGTGTAGGTTGCATGTTTTAACAGCTTCTTACTCATTAAATAACACCTGAAAATGACAAGTTCTGGTGAGTCACGGAGGCCAGGCAAGGAAAATCCAGTAAAAACACGTTGTGTTCCATCATATGGATACAGGGTTGGAATTTTCAGTCTTGGAACTGCACGGCTGGTGGGTGATGCTGAGCAATCTACCCAAGTCCTGCAGGAAGGTGGCCAAATTTGGATGAGTTTCTCAAGTTATTTAAAGGACTTTCTATATATTCTAGGTTGAGGGATCTAAAATTTTTAGGTGTTGGAATCTGAAGCTCTTTTGTTGCTGTGGGGTGAACCACTGTATGGAAAACTCAACCCAAGGCACGCGCTCCAAGTGCCTGGGCACAGAGGGCTGGGTCAGGCACTGAAGGAATTATGCCAGAGACAGGCTGGCTTGGGTTTGCATCAGTCTGTGTGTTTGAGCCTGCTCTGAAGCTGCCATGGCGAGGGAGTGGATCATGGCAGCTTCTCTGTGCTCTCAGCAATGGGCCTCTAAAGGACCTTTTCCATACATGGTGATCCACGAGAAGACTTTGCTCTTTGGGGTTTTGGAGGTGTGCGGATCAAGAGGTTCTGTGGCAAGTGAGCCTTAAAGAAACTGATCTTTGCTGCCTTTAGACTTAAAAAACAAGTCAGAGGATATGATAAAATACTCGGTTGTGAAGAACACTTGAATTAGCCTGTAACTTGAAGTTGTGTGCTGCTACACCTTGGTAGTAAAGTGTTTGCTGTTCTACCAGACTTGTAGTAGTAAATCCTTGATTTTTAGGAACTGCAAACAACAATTAATGATAGTTTTCTTTAATGAGCGGCAGTTTGGGGATATGAGTATCTCTTTCCCCTTCGGTGTGAGCCTCCACAGTTTGGTTCCTTCAAGCAAGTGAAGGTTGAGTTTGTCATCACCAGTTTCTTAGGCCAGTGGAAGGAGAAGGTGTGGTGGTCATACAGTCCATGTAATATGTAGGATTTGCCCATTGTTATGGTGGATTTGAAGTGGGGAAAGTTAAAGGAGCTGCGTAATTTATGTAAAGCCACAGCACTTTAATCAGTGCCTTGGTACAGTATGTTTTTTAATTGCCTTTTGAAATGCAAATCTGTCTTTGATACTTAAGTGCCAGTTAGATCTTAAGAAGGGTAGAGGGTTTAAAAAGCTGCTGTAAAACATGGATTAAAAATAGATTTACAAAGTTTTGGAGATCTGTGTCTGTAATTCATCTTGGAAAAATAAATATGTATGTATTTTAAGAAAAAGTATAATGACATGAGCTGAAAATATTCCCAGGATGATCTTTCCCCAGTCACTGGTTACTGTGGCTTGGTTAAAGCTTTTATTGAGAGAACAGATACACGAGGGTCTAAAAGTTGGGAAGCGTGACAGGGGCACTGAGTTTGATCATGCAGATTTATTTGCTCTATATATCTATTTAAAGACTACTCACTAAATTATTTGTTTCACCTCTTGTCATCTTCTTTCCCCAAGTGAATCCAGCTGTTTTTCTTCCTCTTCTTCCACTTATCCTTGCATTTGATAATTGTTGGCTTTGAGCTTTGTGTCATTTGCTCAGCTGTGATGAGGCAGCTGTGGCACTGCCTTGGTACAAACTTCAGGTGTGTCTGAGTTTCATTAATTCAAAAGCACTTGGTGATAACTTCTGACTTGTTTTTTCTCACCTCAACTAAATAATCTCCTTGAATTATTATTTCTCATTTAAATATTCACAGAAATTTTATTTTCAAGCCTTCATTTTATAATTGCTTTTAGAAAAAGTACAGACAAATCACTTCTGTTAAGAAATGCTCCTGCCATGTGGTATCAAACTCTAAAATGGTTCAGGAACCAGGAAAATTTGGTACGTACTTAGTAAAAGTGTAGTATCTCCTTTGGAACGATTGAGCACATTGCAGGGGCAGCACAGCCCAGGAGGAGAACGTTCCTGAGAAGTGGCTCTGGAAATGCCACAGTGAAGCTTCACGTGTTGTGTTGAAACCCTTGGAGACTTCCTGCTTTTCCACTTAGAGCTGGGGACACTGGAGTGGGCCGAGGCCCATCGTGTCCATACTCGGAGGAAGGATCTGGAGTTTCATTCCAGGCACACTCGAGCACTTTGAGCTCCTGAGCACGGTGTTCTCTGCTCTCCTGACCCGGGTGAGTCCCCTCCTCCCGCTGGTTCATCCAGCTCACCGTGGCTGCGGCTCCTCCGGATTGCTGTGCCGGGGCACGGGGCTTGGGGCAGGGTCAGTGACAAGATGTGTGCTCTCAGAAGGGCATCTGAAGCCCCTGTGGCCTGCCCCATGTGTGAAGTCAGTGTCCCCAGGTCGGTGTGACCGTGCCGGGGGTCACACGGACCCTGCGGGGAGGAGGGACCCGCCCTCGGTTGGGTTTCACGGCTGAGAGTTCCTCCAGACATCAGATACAGGGAATGGACTTTGCCTGGGAAATTGCTCCAGGGTTTAGCTGACCACATTGCCTTTTCAAGATTTATTTGCATCTTGCATGTGTCCAGCTTGGGGCTTCCAAACTGATGGCTGGGAGAGCTGTTCCTGGAATTGCAGGAGGCCTGGATGGGCTGTGGTGGCTCCTGTGGCTTGGGGGTGTTAATTGAGTTCTGAGCCAGGAGATGCCAGGGCCCAATCCTGCTTCTGGTGCAGCTCATGACACCAGCTCTGGATCTCCACGCTTTGCCTTTTCTCCATGGGCTAGTGAAGAATTTCTCTCTGATAAATTTAAAATATTACTTTTTATAATGCACCAAGATGCTGCAAATGAGGAGGGCAGGTAGAGATAAGGAGTTCTGTATCCATTGCAGACTTTGGATGATAGGCAGTGGGTGAAGTTGTGGCCAGGAAATGATTATCCAGGCCATTGCCTGAGCACAGCCTGTGGGAGAGAGCAGGACCTGGAGGGATGTGGGCTTGCAGTTCAAGGCAGAGCTCTGCAAAGCCCAGCAGCAGAGGTGTGCTGTGTTTCCTTCTGGGGTGTTAGAGTGCTTAGCTATTTAATATCAATCACTTATTTCTGTATAAATAATGGTGAATAGCTAAGGATTTTTTTCCAACTTTAATTTGAGCTGTAATTTTATCTTTGCTTTTTGCCATAACTACAAGGAACGGCACGGAAGTAGCCAGGTCCTTTGGTTCTGTTTGCTCTTGTCCTCTGAGAAGTTTGCCAAGCTTTCAAGATTACAACTGAGCAGTGTTTTATTTCTCACTGGGCTCTGTCTGTGCCATCCCAAAGGGTGAGAGCAAAGCTCAAGACAAACTCTCCCAGCTCAACGGAGATGGGGTTAGGTTAGAAATAATAGCAGGTTTTTTTACCCAGGATTCTCCTTTAACAGCAAGAAGAAGAAGTAATCTTGACCAGATCTTTATGAATAAAGAACATTCTGTACCTTGGAATTGGAAAAAACCTCAGAGCAGAGATACTTCAGAGGAGGGTACTTAAGAGCACTTAGCCAGCAAGTGATATGGGTGATAAGGTTTCCTTGCAGAAATATATTTTTCTATGAAAACAGCATCAGCGTTTTTCATAAATTGGCTTAGCTCAAAATGCATTTCTTCATGACAGGTAAATGGGAAAGGTGGTTTTAACACAACTGCAGTTTGTACAGGTTCTGTCAGCTGTTACTGAGAGTGTGAGAGTTTAGACATTTAAGATAATAAATGCTCTACCTTATGTGTCATTCTCAATTCTTACAGTCCACATTTGTCCAGTTAAAGTAGGGAAGGAAATCTATGTGAGCCTTTGAACTGGTCTTCAGTTCTTGGACTGAAGGCAAAGGTCCAGTTTCAAAACTATTACAAATTTTTAGTCTCAGATTGGGATTTAATACCAGAGCCTCTTGCCATGTCCGTGACTTGCCTGCACTGGATTACCTCTGGAGCCCTGGGGAAAGCCCACAGCAGGGACTGTGACCTGCTTGTTTTGAAACTCTTCATTGACATCTAATGACCGAGTCAGAGCCCAGGTGAAGAGACTCTTAATTTGCTTGCTTAAAACTCATTCCTATTGAAAAATGCAGGTTTTCTTAAGCTTTTGTGTCTCAAGTTTATTACACCTTGTATCAAACCAAATCCAACCACTCATTGTGACTAATACTATCCCTGTCCTGAATTCTGTGGGTCAGTGAGCCAGTTAAAGCTTATTTGTGCTCGCTGGAGGGTGACAAATGCTCTGCTGAAGCTGGAGCAGAGGGGGCACAGGGAGATGTGTGGCACTCGTGCTTGAGCTTCCTGCTTTGGTAATGATGTAATAGCACTGCTCGGAAAAAAACCCGTGTGTTTTCTAGAGTGAAATTCAAGTCCAGTGCAATGCAAGTCTTGTAACTGGCAAAGGGAAGATCCTTTGTGCGTTTAGTTCACGGGCAAAGTTATGTTTGTGTACTTCAGAATAATACAAACTTACTGTAAATCGTAGCAAGTGGGAGCTCTTTGCAGCATACGTTCCATCTTGACCTTTGCCTTTAAAAATGTGGCAGGTGATGGAGTTAATCTGTGGAGAAACAGGAATTCTGTGGCAGGGAGCTGGGGGCCAAATCCCTGAAATCCCTTGGGCTGACGCTCGGCTGGGGAATCTGAGTAGTGAGACAAGGACAAAGTGACACCATACTGATGGTGCATCAACACCCCTAAACAAACTTGGCTGAACTTTGTTTAGATTGGGTTCTCATTTGTGAATATTTTGACTCAGATCAGATTTTTCCCTCTTAGTGCTCTGCATGTCAGCACCAGCAATCCCTGTGTAATTCTGTTTGACAAGTCTGCGCGGAGCTCGCTTG
Source organism: Ifrita kowaldi (assembly GCA_013398055.1). Lineage (NCBI taxonomy): Eukaryota > Metazoa > Chordata > Aves > Passeriformes > Cinclosomatidae > Ifrita > Ifrita kowaldi. The sequence goes on from VZRS01011430.1 coordinate 152,675, forward strand.
GAATCCCGAGCTGTCAGCAGAGTGATGGTTGAATCTGCAGCCTGTGCTCTTCACTCCCTGCCTGCTCCAGTGTGCTCTCAGCAAGAGATTTCAGCTTTATTAGTGTACAGTGAAGGCTCTGTGTGCTGACATTGTTCAGGTTTCTGACTGACTGAATATTGCTTTTTGAAAACGATCAGAAGCTGTACTATTGCCCCAAGCAAAAGGTGACACAGAAGCAGCAAGAGTAAGAAGTATCAAGGCACAAGGGTGGCTCTGATTAATGCTTTCTTTTTTCCATAAGAAAAATTCAAGATGAAGTTTGATGACCCTGAAAAGGAAACAAAATGGAGGAAAATAATTTTGAATAAGGAAAAATTAACTTATGACATTTGCTAGGGTTGATTTCAGTGAGGCTAGTTCTCGGTAACATTCTTAAAATTATAAGGTATGTCTCAGTATTCACATAAATACACTGGAAATAAAGATGTTAGAAGTTACTAAAAACTCTCCAAGCCCTATTCATTTGCATATAGAAACCCCTATTTGGGGGGAACGTGAGGAAATGCCTCTAGATTAAATTTATGTTTCTGTAAAGGTGTTGCTTTTCCTTCTGTGACAGCCTCTGAAGTCAGCCCTGGCTTAGATGCACTGTCAGTCTGCTCTCAAATTCAACAGACTACAAGTTAGGCAAAGAAAGGCTCTGTTGTGGAGAGACCTCTAAAAATCTATTGGTGATTACTCCGAGGTTCATGGCCAGCAGCTGCTGGAGGGGTCAGTGCTGTGCTGATCCCACCTGAGCTGTGCCTCTGTTGGCTAATTTGCAGTGATACGGCTGTTAGTGTTTGCCTTTATCCTGCCACGCACCCGTGTTGTCTCCAGACATCTCTTTGAGCTGCATGTTTGTGTCTGTAGAAGTTCCCTGTGCTTTGTGTTTGTCTGCTGTTGTGTCAGCCTTCAAGCACCCTGTTTTTGCAGGCTTTCTTTGCTATTCACGCATCCCGAGGAGTTCGCAGGGAAATTGTTGGTTATTTCCTGTCTCTAAATGCCTCTTGTCAGGTACCAGCTGTCTTTGTCGCTGTCTATAGAGTTGCCTGCAAAAGTTTTTCAGATCTTTCCTTTCTTGCAGTTTCGTGATAAATTTATCCTGACAGTCCTCTCTGTGCATTAATCTTCTTTGAATAGCTTGTTCACATGAGCTTCCGTAATTGATAGCCTCGCCTGGAACTAAAATTATTTAACCTGTCAAGCTCTTTTCTTCCACCACAACCCTTGGATCTTATTCTTCTTTTGTTATGGCTCTCGATTTTGTTTTAGAAAGAGTAATTGTGAGCCCGTAGGGTTCTTATTTTTAGGCAGTCTATTGATGAAGACCTGAAGTTCCTTAAATGATGAGGCAATCTGCGTGCCTTATCTTTAGGGCTTCTCTTGAAATCCCACAGGGGTTTCATTGGCCTTGCTATTAGAATGATCTTCAACAGTAGCAAATAAATGACTCCATGGTTTGCATGCCCTCAGTTCATTTTTTCTGGCATTAGAATGTTATTTTAGCTGTTTCTTGGTGTCTGTGGAGATCAGATTCATTGTGGCTGCTGCAGCTTTTCCTGCTGCTGCTGCTGGAGTGTTTGTGTTGCTTGGCCCTTGAACTGCCAGTCCTATCTCCAGTTTTCATGGTACTGTTTCACCTCCTCCATCAGCAGATCCATTTTTTCTGTATTTCTGTGCCATTCCTTGCAGCACTTCCTGAGCCTGACCACGTGCCATGGACTGACATCCTCACCTCACCCCCACTGCTTTTCTTGTAGTTGTGGTTGTCAGCAGTGGCCTCTGTATTTCTGAAGATCTTCCTTCAATCATTTTTGTTGTTCCCATTTCATTCCTGGAATAATTCATTGATCTCTTCTTCATATCACCTGACTAGAATTTGGGTTTGCTTGTTTTGCCAGGTAGAACATCATATTATGCTGATATGTTTTCCTTGTCCAAACACCCTCTAAAATTTTTGGATGTGTAGTAGATATAAGGGAGAAATTGTTCCTGTCTGTGAGGGTGCTGAGGCCCTGGCACAGGGTGCCCAGAGAGGCTGTGGCTGCCCCTGGATCCCTGGAAGCATCCAAGGCTGGGTTGGACAATATTTTGTGCAATATTTTGCTGTTTCTCACTAAAGTTTTTTGTGTACCTTCCCCATGTCATCGGATAATTGAGCTTGGAAGGGGCCTTGGGAGATCTGGAGTTCATTGGTTTGTTCAGAACGGCTCTGAGGTGCCACCAGGTCACTGTGTGTGTTACTGTGTGTGTACAGTGCCTGTGTGTGTGTTACTGATGTGTCCAGTGCCATCCTCTCCCTTCCTTCGGCCAGGGACACTGTTTTTGAGCAGCACGTGCCATGCTGTCCGTGCTGTCACGGCTGTGTGTAGCCAAGTCAGGATTCTGGTTATGCTCTGACATTTCTCAGTTGTGTTCTGTATTCCTCATACTTCCCACTTCAGTTTAGCCAGCCAAGGACATTTGGTAGGTTTTCCTCTCTGCATGTTACAGTCCTTGTAAAAATCCTCTTCCCTTCCCAGAGGAGCTGTCTCCTGCCTGGATTTTTGGTTGCGTTCTCCCCTGTCTGGTTTGCCTAAAGCAAGGGGGGAGAATGATGTGCTGCTTGGTGTTTGTAGCAAGGACTGGAAGCATCTGGCCTTATCCTAATTCGGATGGTGCTGGACTTGTGTTCTTCAGGAGTGTTTGTAATTACAAAGTCTGCTCCATTTGCCAGTGAGATCCATGAAATATGTCTCATTAACAGGAGTGTATTTTAAGCCGTTTCACACCTCTGCCACTCCAACAAATGATGCTGAATAATGTTGGAGAGAAGGAGCTGTGATAATTTAATGAAGTGTCCACAGATGGCTGGACTTATTAATTTTTTAGCAGGGTTGGGGTGAGGAGCTGATGCACTAACAAAATAGGCGGCATCTTTGTGATCTGCTGCGTCGCTGAAGGGTAGCAGATGTTGGAGCTGTCCTGACAATAGGGGATCATGTTCCCATTCTCCAGTACCTCCTCGTGGTGCTGAAATCTCCACACTTCCCAAGAGGCTGTTTGGGGAAAGGAGTCGTAGTTATGGATTTGTCACGAGTTCAAATTTGATCAGGCAGACAGGACTGGGGGAAAATTCAAGTGCCTGCAAATTGTGAGCAGTTTGTGGGATCATTTGCAGACCAGCTGGATGAATTTCAGATTGAGAGTGGAAGCTGTAGGGTGGAACGTTTGGAGCTGGTGCTGCTGAAGTTAGTTTTGACTTGGGTAAGTTAGGAGAAACTTGAGTAAAAGTTAACTCTGGGCAGCAAAGGCTTTTCACAGATGGTATCCAGGAGGGAGCAGGATGGAAAACCTGCCAGCTGCTTCTGTGCTTTACTTTTTCCATATTGCAATAGGAACGGGGGAAAAAACAGAAAACATTTGCTGAGCACATCGAGACGTCACAAGAAAGCCTGAAAGCAGCTTTGGGAAAATGTTAATTGCACAAACATGTGATGTGTGTGTGTTTAGAGCAGTTTAATGCTTGTACAAAGTGTTATCTTAAATTCCAGTCAGAGCAGTGGCAACAGAGGGGAGGCACGTGAGGAAAACACTCACAAAGGCTTGTGACCACTCGTAAAGGTACAGCCCGGCCACAGCAGGAAAGGGGGATTCCTCCACAGCTTTCTCTTCCCTAGAGACAAGGAGATGGTTCTCTTTGCTCACTTTCCTTTTGCAGTGTTGATTTGGTGAGATGGGCCCCAAAAGGTTGGTAGGACTCTGTGGGCATTAAATGTGTCTGTGGCAATGGCATCCACCTTCCATAGGACAGCGTTCGCAGCGGTGCTGGCAGGCTGCAGAGCAGAGGCAGGTGTGGCTCTGGAGTTACTGCACTCAGATGAGCCAGTTATTCAGTAATGGTTGATAATGAAGGTTTTTTTCCTTTCAGTCTCCTTGGAAGTGATTGGCACTGGCTGCAGTCACAGGGAGGCTGCTGAGCTAGATTGGCATCTGGCTCAGGGCAGTGAATTCCCTGATTCTGCAGACTCCAGGAGATGAAATACTGGCTCCATTGAGGGCAAGAGACTACAGCCAGAATTTTAACCATCTGTGTTTTCCAGGAGCATGGGAATTATTGCTCTTCTAGGCACATCTTTTTCAGAAATGGAGACAATGGGCCACAAATCTCAGTAACACTGAGACTGGGAATGCTGATTGAATGCACCACATTTGCATTAATAGATTGTTCATTCACATTCCTACCATTGCTCTGCGCTTGGATGAGGGGAAGGGAGAGACAAAAGGGAAGGAGAAAAGAGGAACAGAGTTTACTTCCCCCCCTTGCCTGCCATTTGCATTGTCCTAGCAGAAATGAGGAGTTTGAGATGCATCTAATCCTTGTTATATGCACGTGAGTGCACTGTTGCTTGTGTGTTCTCCTGCCTGTGTTTAGAGAACATTCCAAATGGAAAATCATCCCTCCTAAATTGAGTTTATTAACCTGCATTCTTGCTAGGTCAGTAGTATTTTCCTTTGGTGTCCTAAAATCGATACCTAATGTATATGCGCTGCCACAGGATGATTAATGTGTGTACAAACATGAAAAAATTGTCTTTAATGTCAGAAGCCCAAAGTGTCATTTATCATGACATTCATTTACCAAAAGATGGGCTGGTGCCTTCAACTGATTGCCCTGCCACACATGGGTGAGGGGTGGGGGCTGCTTCCTCATTAGGAACGTATCTTCCATCCCTGGCAGTGCCCAAGGCCAGGCTGGACAGGGCTTGGAGCAGCCTGGGACAGTGGAAGGTGTCCCTGCCCATGGCAGGGGTGGCACTGGATGGGCTTTAAGGTCCCTTCCAACCCAAACCATCCTGGGCTTCTACTCATCATTAGAATTTCTTGCTCAGCCTTCTTGATTGAAGTGTTTGGGAAATACAAACCACTAAGAAAAAAGTACCAACTCTTAAAAAAGTTAACTCTAAAAATGGTTTTAAAAGTGTTTGTAGTTTAACTAGACTGAATTGGCTTACATGGTAATGAGTTTAAAAATGGTTATAGAAAGTTCAGGAAATGCTGGCTTAGAAGTTGATAATTGATATTTTGGAGAGAGAAAGAGCAGCTCTGTAATGGAAGGGTTCTGGGCTGGGAGATGAAAGGATATTTTCTAGTGGCTCACTGCTGCAGGAGGTGTGCCAGCACTCCGGGACCTGCTCCTGGATTTATAAACAGGTCTCCGAATTAATGGTAATTAAGGCCTGGATTTGGAATGCTTTTTATAATGCATCGGGATTGGTTTGTGGTTGGTTGTTGGCTGAAGCAAAGGGTCCTTCTCCACAATGGAGGCTTTTAAGCAGTGCAAATTGGCAATAATTGTAGAATAAGAGAAAATTACTCTTTAGGACAAAATTATAGGCTAGGTTAAAATGTATATTTTAAAAACACACAGGACTATGACGAAATACAGGTTTTAGTGGCATTTGAGGTGGCTTGGAAAATGAACTGTAATTTCATTTCTAGTGAGTAATGAAACCATCTTGAATAAAGCTTATTTAACCTCAGTGGAGCACCGGCACACAACAGAAGGCACAAGGTCTGTCTTGTCCAGGAAATGAACAGTACTTGTAAGGGATTGAAATTAAAGCATATTTGAGCTATATGTGAGAAATTGCAGGGCTTCAGCCCTCCAGGAGCGTTCTCACTTGTGCTTGAAGTACAGTGTGGGGCTGTACCAGTGGTAGTTGCTGGGAGCAGAGAGATGGCAACAGGTGAGGTGGAAACAGAAGTCACGGGGTCACCTGGCTGAAGGATGAGACCCAGGATTCCCCCCCAGGCTGCAGAAAGAACTGGCTTAATATGTAGGGCTCTTAATAAATGAGGGTATTGAGAGAGATAAGAATCAGAGATAATTATGAACATTTAATGGGTTCTGTCAAGGAGATTTTCAGAAAGGACAGATGCCTCAGAAACTGGAGTTCAGAGGCTCAGGGTTAACAGCTTCATCAGCTGTAAGAACAACCTCTTTACCCACTGAATTAGCGAGTGTGGCAAACGAGGAGACCTTGTTACCCTTGCTGTGGCCTCCATGGTCTCACAGGAAGAATTAAATAATGCTCCAGACTGACTAATGATGGAACTTCTGAGCATAGTGTGCAAAGTCAGGCAGGTGCAGAGATACCTGGGGATTGTGCTGGGACAGAGGGGTGAGTGATTCAGGAGAGGAGAAGGTTACTTGGGTTCTAGGATTGATTGTGCAGAGCCACTGGGACGGTTCCATCTTTCAGGTAGGTCTTTTCGACAGACAGAGAAGCAGTTTTGTAATATTTCCGTGGATGTTTGTGGTCTGAAGTTACTGTAGGCACTTGGGTTTGTAGTTCTGCCGGGGTGCTTGGTGGGAGAGCAGGAGGTGTTGGGGATCAGTGGGAGCGGAGGAGGTTCTCACTGGCTTTAAGGAGGGAGTTCTGCTCCATGAGGTAGATCAGGTTGCCCAAGAGTTGTGCAGTCTCCACCCTTGGGGATTTCTGAGGTCTGACTGGACAAATCCCGAAGTAACCAGCTCTGACCTTGCAGCTGACTCTGCTCTGGCTGGGTCCCTTCCTTCCCACATTCTCCTGCCATTCTGCATCTTTAAAGGTGGGTAGGATGTTAGGGGAATGAGGGAGAGAAACTAAAGGTCGTAGCTTCATTAGGCAGAAGGAAAGTTGAAAGAAAGAAACTGGATTTTTTTGTTCCTATGAATACCTTGGAGGGACTGGTGGATAAATATCAAAGATGCAAAATAATACCAAAACAAGGTCAAGATCAAAGGACTACAAGTTGGTTGGAAGTACACTGGGAGGGGAAACTAGAAACAGAAAGTTTCTCAGAGGAATGAAGTTATGGAAGGAGTCCCCAGGTAGGATTCTGAGAGAGGAGAAAATACGTAACAGCTGGAGATGAACTGTACAGGGTTATGGAAGGAACTTGACAGAAGTGATTTATCTGTTAGGAATCTCCCTTGTTAGGATTCAGTCTGGCTGTCCTGAAGGATTGGTCCTTCTACTGGTACATTCCCGGTGCATCCACGATAGGCATTAAGTGAGACTTGTCAAAATAGTGTAATGAACTGTTGCAGATTTGATCATTTCCCTGTGCAAAGTACTTGGGATGGGGTGGCTGTGGCTGGCTGCCCATCCAGCTGTGCCCTCACTCTGCTCCTCAGCAGGATGGAGATTAAAGTTACTGAGTCAAGATGGGATCACCCCCAGTTACTGTAATGGCACAACAGCCTTGACCTGGGGAAAATTAATTTAATTTCTTGACAACTAAAGTAATTTGAGCAGTAAGAAAACAAAACCAAACTAAAGCACCTCACCCTGCCCTCTCCCCATTTTCCAGGCTCAACTTCCTGCCTTCCTTCCCAGTTCTTCAGCCTCATGCTCTACCCTGGTCTCCCCAAGGCAGCATCCAAAGCTGCCCTTCCTCCTCTCCTCCTCCTCCTCCTCTGACCTGCCCACTCCAGGGTGGTGCTCCACACTTTCCTCACTGCTATCCCATGGTTTTCCTTGTCTTGGACGTGCCCCCAGCTTCACTGGCTGCCTCAGCTGTGGCTCCGTGGAACCAGCTCCAGCTGTGTCCCACAACTCCCCCAAGGCTGTGGCCTGGCCAGCCCGACTGTGAAGCCATTAAGTGGGCTCTGGGTGTTTCTGGAGAACGTTTCTGTGGAAGAGGTGACACAGGAGTTGTGCACTGCTGCCAGCTCAGGTCTGAGGTGTGCCCTGGAGAAACTCAGGTCTCGGCCACACTGAGAATGTCCATACGCAAATATTTCTCTCAATAATATTTATCTCAGTATTTACCTTGTGCACTGGACAGAGGCTTTTGTAGCCAGAGGTGGTACATGAAGGTGTTGTGTAGGCTGCATTGTAGAAGCTGCGGCTGCCCCGGATCCCTGGAAGTGTTCCAGGCCAGGTTGGACGGGGCTCGGAGCAACCTGGGATACTGGAAGGTGTCCCTGCCTGTGCAGGGGGTGGAACTGGATGGGCTTTAAGGGCTCTTCCAACCCAAACCAGTCTGGGATTCTGTGATTTTTGGGTTTATTTGCCTTTACACCGTCCATGTTTAGCTTTGTCCTGTCAGCTGTTAAGGTTTTTAAAGAGTTGGAGAGCAACTTAATTTTTAAAAACTACACTCATGAATCTTGACATGGACTTCCAAGCTTCGGCGTCATCATCAGCGCACGTCAGATTTGTTGTTGTTTCGCTTTCCTTGCAGGTCTGCCCAGGTTCACGAGCCAGCCGGAGCCCAGCTCGGTGTCCAGAGGCGGCAGCGCGCTGCTGGCCTGCGAGGTGACGGCGGAGCTGGCGCCGCTGCTGCGCTGGGAGCGCGACCGCCAGGCGCTGGCCCCCGAGCGGCGCCTGCTGCAGCTGCCCGGCGGGGCCCTGCTCATCACCAACGCCTCGGACGCCGACGCGGGGCTCTATCGCTGCGCCCTCGACGGCGGGGGCACCCCCAAGTACAGCGACGAGGCCGAGCTCAAAGTCCTGCCAGGTACCCGCTGCTGCTCTCTGCGCCGATTCTGGGGCTCCGGGGCCTGAGCTCTGCAGGGGTGGAGGCACTCGCAGGCTGCCTTCTCGTATTTAATGGTTCAGCTTTTAAGGCATTGTGGGGAAAAAATTTTTAAAAGCCACCAGTAATACACTTCTGTTGTGATGTGGTACAAAGGGGAACCGAATGTTTCTTTGAGTATAAATGTTTGGGGACGTCTACGTTTTTTCAAGTTGAATCCCATGTTTCAAGCCCTGTGGAAGTTTCCCAGAAAAATTAGTGCTTACTTCCTGGCTCTTGGGATGCTTAAGCTGCTTTTAATTCTTCCCATATTCAGGAAGTTCTGACTGTCTAAACACTGGGACCTTTGGGGAAGTCTCCAATGCAGGGTCTTTGTCTCCAGGGCCTGAGCTCTTCACAGTGGTTGGAGACAGGCTGGAGACACTCAGGGGCTTCCTTCCCGTATTTAATGGTTCAGCTTTTAAGGCATTTTGGGGAAAGACTTCTTTAAAAAAAACCCCAGTAATACAATTCCACTGTGACATGATACAAAGAGGGAATTGACTGTTTCTGGGCGTATAAAAGTTTGGGGATTTCTGAGTTTCTCAGGTTGACTCCCATGTCTCAAACCCTATGGAAGCTTCCACAAAGAGTCCATAAAGAAATTGGAGCTTAGTCCCTGGTTCTTTGTATGCCTAAGCTGAGGTGCTGTTAATTGTCCCAATATTCAGGAAATTCTGATTGTCTAAGCAGTGGGACCTTTTGGGAAGTCTCCAACCCCCAGAGGGGGGTGACATTTTGTTTTGGAAGGTTCAGCTTTGCCTGTTGTGCTGAAATGTTGAGGTGTTTTTGTTAGAACAGAAGTCCAGTGCTGATGTAAACTGTTGGCACATTCAGTGTGTTCTGTTCCTAGTGACACTGTTGTGTCACCAGCTGTTCTAACAGAGAGGTTTGAAAAGTGACCAAAAATAGGACAGGAATGTGGGTCGTGCTTTCCCAAACTAGGGAAATACAGGCTGTGTTTCATACAAGGTTCCTTAATTGTTCCCAGAGCTGTCTCTTCTGGATTAGTCTCCATGTTGGAATTCTCATTCAGTTGTTACTCTTGGAGAGCTGCTGGAGGCAGTTGCAGAGTTTCCATCTCAGGAAGCTCTCAGGGTTAGGCTGGACAATGTTGTGGTTGGCCTGACCTGCTGTGGGCAGGTGGGGGCACCTTCAGGGGTCCCTTTCAAGGAATAGTTCTGTTTCTTGTGACTACGGCCCTTCTCTACTTGAAATACTAAATTATTCTGCAAACTACCCGGATTTTTACAATTGCAGCTCTCTTTTGAAATTGGGGTGTTGGAAATGAATCCTACATAAAGTAGGACTTTGTTTCATTCAGTTCTTTAGCCTCTCCAAAGCCTTGTCCCTTCTCCAGCTAAGGATACAGGGTTTGAAGAAAAGCACTTTTGGAAAGATGCTTGATTGAATTCCTGTAGTTTGGATTGCCTTCATCTTTCTGCAGCCCTTCAGATGCTGAGGATATTGCTGATTTATTTGGAAACTGAAGATTTCTTGATGAACTTCTATATTACCCCGATCTTTTGAATTCTTCTGGCTCCAGCTGTAGTTTCCTTGCTTTTGTAATGCTTTGCAGAAGTTGATGAAATAGAGCTGTGTTAGGGAATTCAAATGATGCTGTTTCTTTGCTCGGTCATGAATCCGAAAGTATTGATAGTGAAGTTTGGTAAAATCCCTCCCAGCAGGCTTTTTTTAAAAAGTGGGATTAAGCTGTTGAAGGGAAAGCTCCCTTAGTCTTGAGCGGCCCCATAATTGATTGTTTGGCCTGAGATGTGTTTGAAAGAAGGATTTGAATTAATCTGTTCTTTATTTAGTTTATTCCCCTTTTAAATGGTTATCTGATGTGTGGCTGACAGTGAGCCCACCACTGCTTCCCAGGCTTTGAAACACACCCAGCACACTCCTACATCCCAGGGATTTGCATCCACAGACAACATTCTGCTGCTTGAATGTTCTGCTTTGTCTGATAGCGGGCTGCCACTGAGCAGGAGGATGCATTTCTGAGCTCTGCCACTTCACAGCAGGTGCCTTCAAACATGGGAGTGCGAGGGAAAAATGTCACTGAATTTTTGGATCCAGTTTCCATTTACCTGTGAGCTGAACTCTCTGCTGGGAGCTTGGAGCAGTCGGAGTCGTGTTTCCAGGGAATCATCCCGGCTCCTCTCCGTGTAAGGATGGCTGCCTGGAGATGTTGTGTCCCTGCTTTGCAGCCTGGCTGGCTCCACGTGCTGCTCCAGGTCCCTGTCACTGCGTTAGCCCCGTGCACAGCAGGGCAGGCAGAGCAGCTCCTGCCAGGAATGTGGGCAGAGCCGCAGGGATGGGGCTGCCTGATCCAGCACTTGGCTGCCTCCGCCTGCACCAACTCCCACACGGGATTTCCACCTGTTCTGCTTCCCCCAAGTGTCCTGGCACCTCCTCGTGTTGTGCCTTGGGGCTGGTGTGTGCCCTGAGCTCAGTGCTGTGAACACTGGGTATTTTTAGTGGTTTGAGCTGAAGAACACCAAAACAAGAACTTGCAGAAATCCCTGCGAGTATCACCTCGGGCCCAAGTGAGAGAGCAGCCAATATGTGTGTGATGAGACACAGAATGTGCTTCATTCAGGGAGCAGGAGTAGAGTAGGTACAGAATACTCTGTCCCCATTTTAGCTGGCCAGAAATAGTTTGAGGGCCTGTCCAGTTGTGGAGCTTTGCTGCTGTAACACCTCCAAACAGCCCTCAGAGTGCTGGGAGTTAGTGCAGGGTGAGCAGGGGTGACTCAGCCCCAGCTGCAGCTGCTCTGTGGAGCTCGTTGCCTCCGGGTACGGTGCAGGGCACGGTCAGAGGGTACCCGCGGTGGTAGGGACTGAGTAAACATGCACTTGGCTTGTGCTGCTTAAGGGGGAGGAAAAAAAGCCCTCTCCAGCCTAATTCAGTGCAAAACTGCTTCAGAGGATTCCCTGTTTTCATAAGGATGGAAAGCCATGGTGGGGCATTTTTGTTCTGTGTTACTTCAGCATGCATGTTCCTTGGCTGTTGTATTTTACTTGGGATGAATCTCTCCTGCAGCAATTTCATTTTCCAGCATGTAAAAGCACTTCCTCGGGCAGCTCCCTGATGAAGCCCAAGGCTGGCTGGACAAACTCAAACCTGTCCCTTTTTTTCCTAAACCTCTACTACCTGGTGGAATTTCCAGTTTCAGGGCTGTAGTTTTGAGCTGGAATAGTTTCCCAGGGAGTTGGAAAAGTGAGAATCCCAAAAGTGGGGAATCAGTTTGCATGTCTGGAGGAAATGGCAACGAGGCTGGGAGAGGCTGTGGGTGAGGTGGGGATGGAATCCTGCGAGGGGCAGGAAAGGAATTGGAGGTTTCATTTGTGATTTTCTTTGGCCGGTGGGGTTTTGGTTCAGGGGGTTTTTGGTGGTTTTTAACATGACCAACTTGTGATGTTGCATCTGGTGCCATGTGCTGCTTGCAGACGCAGAGGAGCCGCAGAGCCTGGCGCTGCTGAAGCCGCCCTCGTCCCTCAGCCGGCTGCCGGGGCAGAGCGCGGTGTTCCCCTGCGTGGCTGCGGGATTCCCACCTCCCCTCATCAGGTGGACACGGAATGAGGAGGAGCTTCCCACAGATGGGTGAGTAATGGCTGGCAGCCCTGTCCTTGTCTGGTGGCAGGAATCCAGCTGGAGGCAGGATTTGGGATTAGTGCACACCTTCCTTTGGGCTTGAAACCCAGAGGCTGATCCCAAATGCTGGAGGGCTCCGGGGCTCAGTGTTGGGATGAGGGAGGTCGTTCAGGAGACTTTGGAACACTCTTGGGGTATTTTTTTGCAGCCGTTTGAAACCAAGAAATCTTGTCTGAAGCGGGGAGGTTATTAAGAATAGATTATTCTTAGACTGGCACTGGGGTAGAAGCAGCAATTAAATGAATAAGGACACTGCAGGAAAAGGAGGACGGCTTGGGGTATTCTGGGTGTGCAGCCCTGCACTCATTCTTTCTGCAGTGGAAATGTCCACTCTGTGTCAGAGTGTCCCACAGGAATTGAAGAATAAGTGTTTAAAGAGAAATGGCACTTTTTCTCATTAAAATAGGATATTAAAATGGTAGGCATGATGGCAAAAAGTCAGTGGGCTTTCAGAAATGCATCGAGTGAAAACTTACACATTGTCATTGCTGGCAGAGTCAGTCAGAATAATGTGGTAGGAAAATCTATATTAAAAAAGCAGAACAAATCTTCTCAAGGCCATTTTTGTCCACGTAATGAACGCACTTTCTAGAAGCAGGATTACAAACAGATATTTGAATATTTTCCATGTCCCTCAAAGTCAGCAGTGAGATTAATGGGGAGCCAAGTTAATCATGGAACAAGGAGAGGTAAATTGTGGTGTGGCTGACACAGAAAGCAGCCAGAGCAATGCATGAGTCTCTGCAGCACCAGGAATATAATATATCTCTTTTTTGGCAACTCTTAAATTAAAAGAATCCAGGGGCTGGTAATTTGAGCAGTCTTTGTTGGGAGGCTGCTGGTGAAATGACAAAGAGCCCCGTGCCCCTGAGAGATGGTGCTGGTGTCAGTCTGAAGGCACATGATTTAAATTCAGGGGTTTTTATAAATGTAAGAAATCACTCCCCTCCGAAGGCTGGTACAGACTCATCAGAGCAGCACAGTCAAATGGGATGAAATGGCAGAGTAAATGTGCCTGGTAAGATCTGAATTTGTTTTTCTTCTCTGTAAAATGTCACATCCCATCTTTAGGAAGTTTTGCTGCCCCATCCTTCTCTAGGTTGTGGCACATTCAGGGCACAGGGAGGTTAAACCTCTCCTTTTGTTTTCTTGATTTTTGAGACAGAAAGCCCAGATTTTCCCACCCCTGAATACAGTGCTGTTAATTCCCTTGGGAATTCGCTTCCCTCATTCCGTGAGGTTGCCATGATAACTTCTCAGGGCTTCACAGGTATTTTCTTTTTCTCAAAATTCTGAGTGAGGAATTGTTCTGGAGGGCTGGGGCATAACGTTAGTAAATATACTTAATCTTCAAATGTACACAATTTGAACCAGGTCTAACCTGATTTTTCAGAATATTTAGCATTAGTTTTTAGTGCTATGGCCCTTTGTTACAAGAACAGGTTCCAGTTGATGTTTTCCTTCTTGCAGCACTTAGCTCTTCTTTTCTTGCAGTGAAACGTGTGCTCGTTGTAGACTTGAGTTTTAAGGTGGGTAAAGGTGGGAATTTGATCTTTTTCCCCTCTGTGGGGGTAAACTTCTTTCATTGCTCCTTCAAGTGATCAAACTGTGCCAAAGCTCCCAAGTCTGCTGCTCGTGACTGTGGCTGAACAAGGCAGAGATTCAAAGAGCAGAGAACAGAAACCTCTTAAACTCCATTTACCCTCCAGCTATTGTGTTATTGGTGTGAATAGAATAACTGGAAAATCTCCAGAAATTAAGATTCTTTGTTGGAGAAAAGCCTGCAGTTACTGTTGCTGAATAGCTACCTTAGCTTGTTATGCATGGTCTGTTAATGTAATTACAAATTAAATCACATTTAATTTGTATTAAAATCCTCTTTTGATATAAAAGTACGACTTTCTTAGCGTGGCTTTTCTTTATCCCAAGAGAAAACTGATTCTTTTCATCTGGGCAGGTTTTAATGTCCCTTCTGCCTGGGAAGAGCTCAGAAATCCTGGGTTTGTTTGTGCACACCCCACCCCAAACATTAACATGCATATTTGTAGGTATAGCCACATACATTGGGACGTTTCTCTGTGTGTGTCTGGGCTTAGGAAACAAAACTCGGACAGCATGGGCAGGTTTATCCCTAATTTCTGCCCCTTGTTAAAGGGTTTTACACAAACCCTTCTTTTTGCTTTTGTGGTAACTGTGGTAATTAATTAATATAGAATTGAATGTTTGCCTTTCAAGTTGTATTCCTAAGGAGAATATGGATAGGAGCCTGTATTTATAGGCAAATAGATTAATTTTAAGGCTAGGGAGTGGTGGGGTTTTGGAATTAAATATTTGTTGTAAGATCTGCAGAAAAGGGAAGGCGATTAAATGTGATGGATTATTTGTTGAAGACTGCAATAAGATTTATGTTAATGGGTAAATATGAGTAGACTTGAGTGATGGCAGCCTTGGCAGTTGTTCAGACAGCCTGTAATGCAATATATTGTGAAATTAGTTGCTGTGATAAAATATTTTCCAAATTAATTAGAGTGTGAGAGAAGGAAGCTTTGGGTGTTGGGTGAAAAATGGAAGTTAACTCGGTGCTCCAAGTTTCCATTGGAACAAGGCTGTTAGAACTCCAAGGAATCCCTCAGAACTCATTAACTTGAAGATTTTTAAAGAAATCTGATGGAGAGACTGCTGACTTCTTGGTTCTCCATAAAGAATGCCACTAAAGACTAAGAAGCTTTCCCTTGAATTGCTTCACTGGTCCAGCTTGTAATCTTCACATTTTATAGTTTTCCCAAAACTCCACTGTCTGCACAGAAAGGAAAAGACTAAACCCTGCTCTGGCTGGAGATGTAGCTCCAATTTAGAGTCCCAAAATCCAAAGGAAGGCTCCAGCCTCGTGTATGATCCCTGGTGGAGGGTGGGCACCTCGTTGGTCTTCAACGATGGCACATGGACAGGCATCATCCGTGGGTTCAGCACTGGGAATATCCTGCTGCTTTTCCAGCTGGAGTGCCTCCATGGACTCCGAGTCCGTAATATCTCTGCCAGGAATGTGGAGAATGCTGAGGGAAATGGAAGGAAGCAGGGAAGGCACTGAAGAATGAATTCATTGGAATAAATCCTAGGCCCTTTACGGAAAACTTCCTAAAGTAAAACCTCCTGCAGTGTGAGCGTTGCTTGGTACAAAAGGTTGGAATGGAGGTGGTGTGTTCAGGCTCAGTAGTGCTTCGGGCTTGAGCCAGCTTGGAGCCTTTCTTACCTGGTGAATATTTTTTATTTCAGTCTCTAGTCTGGCTGAGGATCCTGCTGTGTGAGGGTCTGTTGTTCAGCAAGTGCAGGAGTCACTTTGTGCTTTTGACAATTCCTAACTTGGAAAGGGAAGTTCCAGGTGGCTGCCAAGGTGGGTTTTCAGAGCTTGGGACACAGGCACAGAGTTGGAAATGTTTGGAAGATGATCTGCTCTGAAAACTTTGCTGTGTGTGGATCAGTATGTGCCCCAACAGCATATATTGTGTATCTTCATTTATATTGGGACATTTCTGTGGGAGAAAGAACAAATGCAGGTGCCACAGGTTCTTAAAAACTGCCGTAGATGAGCTGGTTAATCTGAAATTAAACCATTGAAAGGACTTGAGCAATAAGATTTTAATAAGTCTGTAAAGTCCAGCAAACCCTGCAGCAGGTTTGGGCCGTTCAGTTTAGCAAAATGTCGTGTAATTGCAGCCCTCCTGCAGAAACGTGGTGTACAGGTAACACCTTCCTGCCGTGAGGGGATGGCAGCTGAGGGCACCTGTGCCCTGTTCGTTTCTGCTCTGCTGCCTGTGCTCACGTGCAGCCTGTGAGTGTAGGATCACATCCCTAACACAGGGTTTGCTTCAGTGCTTCCCACAAATGTGTGATATTCCCTTTATTACACATTCCTGTTCGCAGGGCTTGGAGTGATTGGTACCAAGTGAATTACACTTGCCCAGCTCAGGAAAGGTTAAGGATAGCAGAGTAATTATGGAGATTTTTCTGGTAGTAGATCCCACAAAATAATCTAATTTACTGTCTAATTTTATCTGCTGTACTTTACTGAGACAGCAAATAGATTATAAGATGTTTGGGGAATAGTAATTTAAAAGAGGGGAAAAAAGCCCAAACCTCAGGGTATAACTGCCAGTTTGACTACAGTAAATTAATAAAGGCTCACTATATTTTGTGATAATGAAACACAAAGAGCCTGTGAGTGAGGCATCCAGAGTAGCTCAGTAATTGTGTGTTAAGGGGGTGCAAGTGAGGGCTGTATGGAATGCATATAAAAGGCTGGAATTTGATTTTCCTCTTCCCTGACATCTGAGTGATCAATCTTTGTTGTTTTTAATGACACTTCAAATTACGTTATCACTTTTATATTAAGCTGATTCTTTGTCTCCAGTGTCTGAAATCCGATTGCTTCACTCTTTTGTGAAAATGCTTCATTGTCCTTGCAAAATTAAGATGTTTTGCTTTATTACAAAAGCAGCTTTCCTTTAAGCCCAGGATTTTTCCAGAGCTGATTCATACAGAGGGAATCACCAAGGAGTCTGGCAGATTAATTGTTTTCTTCCATCAAACTTCCACTGAATCACCTATTGGGAAATTGAACTCAGCTCTGGATTTTCTGGAGGAAAATAATCAAAGGGAATATAAACATGGCACATGTTGAGATGGCTGAACAGGAGAATTCCCATAAATATTCCCATGCTACAAGTAGTTTGTGAGACCCCCTAGGACAAACTTCTGTTGCCTAAAGTGACAACGAGGAGTAATTTTTAATAGTTTTAGTAACATCTTAACCGCTGTCAGTAACTTTTCCAGAGGCTGGCGGGGGGAAAAGGAGCATCCTGAGGCACGTGTTGCTTTTGGAGGGTAACAATGGCTATCCTGGGAAAGGCATTAATGTCCTCAGAATGCCACGGGCATCCTGACGGCCTTTGATCCTTCCTTCAGGATGTGACAGTCGCAGTTCTCGGGGCACAGCTCCCTCCCTGCTCCGTGCTGTCCCTGGCACATCCAGCTCCCTGCTTTCATCCCTTTCACATTCCCTGCTGCAAGAACAAAAAGTCAAAGCAGCCCTTTACATAACAAAAGAAGGTAGAAACTTCATGGATGGATGTGTCAAGGTCCAGGCTTGTCTTGCTCTGATGTTTTTCTTTAGGCCTGGTTTTAGAGCGTCTCTGCTGTGCCATTCCCACGCAAGCCTGGGACATTATTCAGTGCCCAAGGCCAGGTTGTTTTCCCAGCATTTGGGAAGCTCTTAACATGATGTTTCAAACTTGTGTCTTCACATTCCCTGCGCTCCCTCCAAGCCAGCCTTTCTGTAGTCCTGGTGTTCCTCATGGGAACACGATGGCTTTCCCTATGGAGCACCTGGATAGGGACATCTCTTTGGATGCTTTTAACACTTAATGCCAGTTATAGTTTGGTTTGCTCTGCTTTTAAATGTATTAACCAGAAATTTGATCGGCAGTTAGAGTAGGATCATAAATCAGTATTTATGTGATAAATAGTAGTGAGATGAGGCAAAAGTCTGTCCCAACAATTCACCTGTCCAAGAAGGTCAGGACTGGTCCTGCTGATGTAATTCTAGGGAAATTTCAAATGGAGAAAGCACTGAGGTTGACTTTTGTGCAAACAGAGACCAAAAAAGGCAATTGTTGTAATGTTCACATATTGACAGAATTCAGTACCTTCCTGCCCACAAGCCATGGCTTGAGAGTGCCAGGCAGGAAGCCACCAGGTTCCCTTCCTTTTCCCCCAGATTCTTCCAGCTGCAAGTAAGAATGGCTCTGGGTCAGCATCCAGGCACAACTTGCTGTCCTGGCTTGGGGCTTTTGGCATTTTATTGCAAGTTTATTTGGCATTTTATGTGGAAGCTTGGAGAGTTGAAGGAGCTTGGAAAAGTCATGTACAAATTTGTATCAGGTGAAGGGCAGTGATGGCTGCAGTGGGAGGAGGATGTGGCTGGAGGCTGAGGGTGCTGCACTGAGCAGAAAGTGCCACCTTTAGCAGCAAAAGCAGGTAGTTTGTAAGGGCTGGGCTAGAAACCCTTTCCCACCCTTTGCAAGTCAGAGGGGGAGGTTCTGGACAGACCCTTTGTCACCTGATGAATCTGTATTTTGAATTTCTTTTAACCCATATCTTATTCTGAAATATTTCATCTCTCCGGGGTGGCTTACCTTTTCACAAAAATTCAACTGCTGTGCATTGCTGTCCTTGTGTTGGAAAGGCACAGTCCCTCCTGCTGTACTTCCCTCAGCTTCCCAAGCAATAAGTCATTCCACCTGGATCTGCAAAATGCCTTTTTTTTAATTATGTGATTACAATACTTCATTTTTCTTCAGTTCTGGCTGCTCTTGACTAAATACCTTGGATCACATTTAATTAAGAACAAGTGAAGCTGCAAGTGCAAAAAGATGAGCTGCTCTTGTGGAATTGATAGGGTCGAACTTAATTTCGTGGAGCCGAAGTCTGGGATGTGATGGTGTAATTAAAACTCCTCTGTGTCCCACAGTGCTGGGGTGGTGTCCATGGAATGACCCTGTCCCTGTGTGTGCAGGTCTGGCCAGGGGTGTCCTGGAGATCCAGGACATGGCTGAGGCCGTGTCCATGGAATGACCCTGTCCATGGAATGACCCTGTC
>VZRS01011430.1:171651-197097 GCA_013398055.1 Ifrita kowaldi
GTTCCAGCTGCTGGCTGGATGTCCGTGGAATGACCCTGTCGGTGGAATGACCCTGTCCATGGAATGACCCTGTCCATGGAATGACCCTGTCCCTGTTTGCACAGGTCTGGCCGGTTCCAGCTGCTGGCTGGGGGGACCCTGGAGATCCGGGATGTGGCCGAGGCCGACGCCGGGACCTTCACCTGCATCGTCGAGAGCGGCAACGACACCCTGGAGGCCCAGGCAGAGCTGGTAGTCCAAGGTAGGTCAGAGGTTTTAATTTTCACTGAGAACTCTTCTCCAGATGATGAAATACCAAGTTTATTCTGTGATCAGTTCTGCGCCCTGTTAAAAACCAAGCCCCCTCCAATTCTGTTATAAATATTGTTACTCTGATTTATGATCCAAACTACTTCTAATTCCCTAACGAGCCAAATGAGCAAGGTGCTCATACAATACAGCCTGAGGGTGCTTCAAAGCCGCTCTGTCTGCTCCTACAATGTTACATGTGGTTGATGCCATGTACTTGAAGGAGGGCCAAGGCCACAGTGTGGCTGATCCCATCCGAAAGTCAACCTGTGGTACTGCAACCTGCTTGTCTTTGGAAAGGACATCCCTGATGCATTTTTCATAATCCTTAAAGATATTGTTGTTTTCAATGAGCTTGTGAGAAGATAAAAGCAGAGATCTTTGGTAATATGCTGCTTTATTGTGTGTGTAAGTGTTTTGCTTACTCTTGCAAGCTATTTTTACTAGAAAAAGCACTGAAATATTGATAATGTAGTTTTAAAAGCATCTTCCTATACATCAAAAAGTAAATAAAGCAGGCTGAGTAAGCAAGGAAAATAGACTTGGTAAGGAGTGGGAAAAAATTCAGGTGGAAGTTTGGCTTCCTTGTCTTTCTCACATTTCATGAGAAAATCTGTCTTTTTTATTGACTGCACCCTAATATGGGTTTCCAGTTCTTTCTCTGGAGTTTCATGGCATATGCAGGGTCCTTGCAAGAGCTTAACTGACTTGGTTTACTGTGGATTGTGGTGCTACAAAGGTGGTCTAAAAAGTAGTTCTGAGGGGAGAAATTTATTCACTGAACATCCATAAATGAAGGGGTTTCTGTAGACAAAAGGAAGGGTCTCCTGACCAAAAGGAAGTGCTCGGGCTCCCTCTGGTCATTCAGAAAACCCCACATTTTCTTACCTTGTGTCTTGGCCAAAAGAATAACAATTTGGTGCTCTGGCTTTGGAAATATCTCCAAGCTTGAGGCTTCAGAGCACTTTGTGATGGCTTCAAACAGCTCACTGTGTGCTGCATTTAATTCAGTTCCAGCCTCTCTATTTTACAGAACTGGTTTTGTGTTTTATGGGCAGTGGCAGCAATTAATACCATTAATGATGGGATGCAATTAAGCAGGTTGTGGATAAAGCTGAGAGGAGCCTTAGTGCAGGACATCCAGCCAGGTCAGCTGGGGATGAAAGTGGAGACAACTCCTTTGTCCTTATCTGAACCAATGTGAAGGATTTCTTCATCTGATTGTGGAGGTTTGGAATGTGTTCTGCCAGTCCTTCCATGCTGAATTTTTGTTCCACACCTGGCACTGGAAAGAAAATCCTTTAATGCTCCAATATTAAAATATATGAAAGATTCCACAGAGTGCATTTTGGATAGTGGCATTTCTGATTTTACTTCTTAGTTTCTAATCTTAATTCTACTTTCCTTGAGAGGTCACTGTAGGGAGTAATTGTATTTCTGCATTACTGTAATTTGGTGCAGGGTTGAATAGCTTGAATAACTGTTACCTGATCCCTGGATCATTTTCTTCTAGACCAGAGGAATTGTCATCTCTCCCCACCTAATAACAGCATGATTTTGCTTAACTTAAGTTCTTTCTGCCATCCTTGGGAATTAGGCTGGCAGTGTTTCAGACAAGAAATCCATTTTTTGGGTCCTCGCTCCCTTCTCCTGTATCTTTCTGCAGCTCTCCTTGAAGCCTGTGTTTTTGCTAAGAGGTGTCACTCTGTGCTGGGGGTTGTGCTCAGGCAGCCAATCCCTTTCCTTCCATTAATGCTTCCCCATGGCAGTTCAGACATGGAATTCTGTGCTGGGGTGGGGGGTGATGCCATGGCCTGGCAGCATCAGGGCAGTGAAACTGGAGGGGTGTTCCTGTGGCTGCCTCTTGGCTGAGATCTCCCAGCAGTGCCAGGTGTGGGCTGACTGAAATTTGCAGGCAGGAACAAACTGCTTTATCCTTGTAAGTTTGACTTGTGCATGGACTCCAAGGAGTGCTCTAAAAGGTGACTGTGCTCCATGACCAGCGTTTCTGTGTCCTCTGACAAGGATACAAAACCCTGCAAGCAAACGGGTGTCTCTGGTGTGGTACCACCCCCTGCCTGGGCTGGCCACTGGAATACTTCCGTGGCAGTGGGGATGGAATTCCTGACCATCCCTGGAGGGAGGAGTTCCTCAGGTGTGTCACACTGAGCCCTGCTCAGCCGGCAGGAAAATACCTGAGTTTGGGTAAGGTACGAGGGAGGTGCTTGGGGAAGGCTTATTCCAGCTGATATGGGACTGGGCAGCCACTAATCCTGGGAGCCCTGGGGTGTTTTCTGTTACTTCTGACACTATTTCCAGTTGGGATAAATGGTACCTGCAGTGCAGTTACTCAGATCCTATCAGTGACACTTAAGGGTATCACCAGTTTAATGTACCTGGAAGTAGATGAACCCCTGTGTCATAAATGAAAGGTGCTAGAGGAGCCTTCTATTGCCCTAGCACAGGGTTTCAAAAACAATTGGGATTTATTTCCCTGCATACCTCACAGAAGGACTGAATCAGGAAAATGACCTTTAACTTGACTAGAAAGGTACTAAGGGGTCCAGAAGAATTCTACACAAATTTCTGTCCTCAGTCTCTTTACCTGCCTTGTGTATCTGGGAGGTAGAGTCAAGAAATTTCCTTAAGGTGGAGGGTAGTTTTGGCTGCCCCTGGGTCCCTGGCAGTGCCCAAGGCCAGGTTGGACAGGGCTTGGAGCACCCTGGGCTAGTGGAAGGTGTCCCTGCCCATGGCAGGGCGTGAATGTGATGACCTTTAAGGTCCCTTCCAACCCAAACCATTGTAGGATTCAGTGATTCCATGTATCTGCAGATTGGGGATTTCATGGACCTGTTGGTCACACACTGAGCCTTCGCCTGGTGTGTCTGAGAAGTGGTTTAATGTGGAAGAGAACAGGGAATGTCCCATTCCTGTGGCTGAGAGTCCCAGCCCCTGAAGCTGGGCCTGGGTTGCTGAATGCTGTCTGCAGTGGAGGCAGTCTGTAGGGCTGGGATAAAACGTGTGTGCACCTTTGTACCCCGAATGCCCCAGAATATGGGCAAGGGACCTCCTGGCTTCTCCTTGGGTGCCAAAGCTGGTGTCACCACAGGCCAGGCCGAGCGAGGGCAGGACACTGCCCATGGTGGAGGCAACAATTTGGTGCCTGGAAAGTCCCCTCTCTCCTGGCTGTGCTGACAGTGCTCTCCCCTCGCTGTGGGTGCTGGTACCAGCATAAGCTGGTAATTAATAATTACAACACCTGTCATGAATCGAGAGCACTGGAAAAATTTGTTTTGCTCTCCCCAGCCATGAAAGAATCTGTAGCATTTCCCTCAGATAAGAGTGGGAAGTGATGATAGCAGAGCTGGGGAAACAGGTAGTGATTGTATTTAATCTGCTCAGCGTGGAAGAGCCAGAGTGGCAGTTAAATACTGGGAAGGTCATAAGTTCAGTCTTCATCTGGGCAATATTTCAAATTTATGGCTGTGCCCAGCGCCCCGGGGGTTTGTGCAGGGGCTGGGACTGAGTGAGGTCAGCACAGGGGCTTCCTGTGGCCTGCCTTGGTGCTGGGGTGGGGACCAGCAGCTTGGGGGGACTTTCTCTCTCTGCTGAAATATTTATTGCAGTTAATAATGAACCAGAAAATAATAAACCCAAAAAAATTTCCATTTTCATTCTCCTGTAAAATTGATATGGCAGGTCTGAAGTCTCTAAAATAAATAAATCCCTGTGTTTGTGGGAGAAGAGTCAGAGTTGCTCTTTGCTGTTGTTTGTTATTCCCTTTCAGTGAGTTTTTGGAATAGCACAAAGTCAGCCTCTGAGTCATCTAGGACAGCATTCAGTGTCTGATAGTGTATCTTAAGTATTATGCATTGAATGTCTTGCTGTGTTAATGTAACTGAATTTAAAAATAAAACAAGAGAAGCTTATTGGGGCATCTGTAGTGATAAGTCAGAGATTGCACGTGGCACTTGGCTGATCACAGCCTCCTTCGTGCTGCCAGAGCAAATTGGATGGAAAAACCCAAATGCAGAAATGTTTTGATGGAATTGTCCCCTTTGTGCTTTAGAAGGAAGTGCTGGAAATATTTTCAGTAGAGCTGACAAGGCTTATAGCAATGGCAAAGCCTTATTCCAGCACAAAATAGGTGTATTATTGCAGTGTGGGTCCTGCAGTGGCAGGGAACGGTGATTTCTGTGTTCGGGGGGGCTGGCAGGAATGCCTCACCTTGATTTCCCTGTTCCCTTTGCTCTTGCTGGGATGGGGTCTCTGTTACTTTGATTACTCATGGCAGGTAATTATTTTAATTTTTTTTACTTGAAGACTTTGGCTTAAAAACTAGTTGTGATTATACATCTGCTAACATATGAACTGTTATTAAAAGAAAATGAGAATGTGCCAGGATGTGTGAGGCAAGTCAGGACTTTCTTTAAAACAAAACCAAGCCAGCTGCAGAAGGAAGAGCCTGATGTGAAGAACCCTGGGCTTGTTTTCCAGGGCTCTGTGGGGCAGCAGCTTTGGTAAAAGCTGATGCCATCCTGCCCCAGAAATCGTAGCTGTTTGCAAAGCCCATTAAGTCCTGCAGCATCACAGTAATATGTCTGGGTGGCTCTTGTTTTGCATTAAGCTTTCATTATTATTGGAAACAATTCCAGGGAAGAAATTTGAACCATCACTGAAAATTGCTCAAACCTTTCTCATACCTTCTAGATGATCTGCATCGATTTCCCTGTCTAATTAAGCTCAGTGCTGTATCTTGATAATGGGCTGCCCCTCAGTTAGAGATTCAGGAGATGCTGCATGAACCTGAAGCTGTCAAAGGCTCATGGGGGACCAAGTATTGTCCTTTTTGGGGGTCTCGGAATGTGCTGCTTGGGGAAGCTCTTGGAAGTACAAACACCACCTTGGCTTCATAGGAGTTGTTTCTTACCCTGAAAATGTAATGAATGATTAGTGACCTTTTTTCTGTAGTGATGCAAACAAGGGCAGTGAGTCTGGGAGTCTGGTGGGGGGAAGGTGGGTGAGCTGAATGGACTCCCTGGAATCTGGGTCTCTACCACTGCACTTCACTGTTTGTCTGCAAAGCGTTTCTGAAAGTCCTTGCTGCTGCTCCTAGGTGTAGTTTAATGTGAATGGAGTTCATAGTTTACTTATGGATTCAGCTAACTGGGATTTTTTGCCTCTCACATTTGTATTCAAGGCAAGTGTCGGTGGTGAAAGTTATGAACAGATACTCAGCTACATGGCAGAGGAAGGATGTGGGAGCGTTATTTTAAGGCTATGTCATTGTTCAGGTTGTACCTGGCCACCAGAAAAGCCCATCTTCAGAAGAGGTGTCATTTTTAGTACTAAAGGTAAACCTCCCCAAAAAGAAAAGGATCTTTGCTTCATGCAAAAGTCCCACTCTTGTGTTCAAGACCGAGATCTAATTTCTGTTCTCAGGGCGTGGGCCCAGCAGAACCTCTGCTTTTCCTGCTCAGTGTCTAAATCTTGTTCTGTAGTTGGACTGGTGTAAGTTTGTGGGTTTTTTGGTCTGTTTTGATGTTTTTCTAAACAGGAGGAACATTTGTCCAGCCCTTGACATGTGGAAGAGAGCTTGCCATGGTTATTGATGGGGGCACCAACATTTGTTTTCTTCAGGTGTATTTCCAAAAGTCACCAGTGAGCTTTGCTGGAATGTCCAGGAGGATTCCCTGGTAGCAGTGCAGGTGTTTAACATTCTGTGGTGGAGGCAGAGAACAGTGGAATGTGTTGTAGCAGAGGCTCAGGGGAGCCCTGGCAGGCCATGATCTCTGCCTCGCTGCCGTGTTCCAGGCAGGCAGGCACTCGGCAGCTCGGGGCTGGGAAGGTTTTCCAGCCTTTCCCGGGGTCGGGGCTGGGCAGGGGCAGCTGCTGGGTGTGCCTTGGGCTGTGCGTGGGGTCAGTGGGATCCCTGAGGCCAGGAGCAGGCTGGGATGGTCCCAGGATGATCCCAGCAGTGAGGACAGGGATGATGTGCAGCCCACAGAATCACCAGGTTGGAAAAGACCTTCAGGATCATCGAGTCCAACCCATGCCCCAACACCTCAACTAAACTAAACCACGGCACTGAGCACCACATCCAATCTCTTTTTAAACACACCCAGGGATGGTGATTCCACCACCTTCCCGGGTAGACCATTCCAATATTTTATCACTCTTTCTGTAAAAAACTTTTTCCTAATATCCAACCTATATTTTCCTTGGTGCAGCTTAAGACTGTGTCCTGTTGTTCTGTCAGTTGTTGCCTGGAAAAAGAGACCAACCAGCCCTCTGTGTGGACCATCCCCAGGACCATGGGGTGTGCAGGCCCCAGATAATCCTGCTGTGAGGGAGGCTTTTCCTCTCACAAAGTCTCTTTTCCAAAGACCTGACAACCTTTAATCGCGAGGTTCTTGCACATGAAGCATCTGGAATTCCCTGGACAGTCTGATTATATGTGGAAAAGTTGTCCTTGTGTTACAGAGGTGCTGCAGAGTTTTCAAACAGATTTTTGTGGTGCTGAAAAAACAGTTGCAAAACAGCCCCAAAATGGGCAGGGATTAATGAGGACAGAGATGAGATCCTCTGGGATGGGAGTCCATAATGGAATGGCAGGTGGATTTGGGAGAGGGAAGATCCAGAGCTGCACGTGCCAGGAAGATGAGGTACATGTGGGATTCTAAAAAAACCTCTTTGTGAGATATATATATTTATAAAAAATACCATTAAGAAAGACAAAACCAAATGATCAGTAACCCATACAATTCACACAAATGGTTTTCCTTGTAAATGTTCTTGAGTAATCCTTGGGGATAATGAAAATGTTACTAAATTAAGCAGCAGTGTCTTAAATATCTGCAGTGTTGAAACTGATATTGAACGGAGGGAATTGTAAAAGCTGGTTTCTCTTTCGGCCAGAGTTTCTAATAAATGAGGATCATATTAACAGGGGTTTGAACCAGCTGCTGCTTTAGGGACAGAAATCCTTTTCCCCCAAAATGGCTTTTAAAACAACAAGCTGAGGCTGTGCCTTTGGCCTGACAGGCAGTTACAGAAAATGCAGGGTTTGCCCAAGGTTCATATTTAGGGGTGGATTTTTTGTTTGGTCTCCAAAGTAAAAATGTGCTTTTAGCTTGGACCAGGCTTTGCCCAGCACAGGATTTACTGTTTTTGCAGTGTTTTTCATCCAATGCTGTTGGAAAGGTAAGCCCAGCTCATGGTCCCAAGTGCTCTTGGATGCTTGTAAGGATTCAAGGATACAGTAGATGTATGTTCTGGAGATAAGCTATAGGGGTTTTAATACTGCTTTTATTCCCCATCAAAAGGAGATGACAGAATTTCAATTGCAAACTAAAAGCTGAAAGATTCAGTAGTAATTTTTGAGTTGCACATGCCAGAGACTTCCAAGAAATGTGAATGTGTGAACTAAGCAGCTCATTAAAATGCCTTTTTCCTCTAAGTGAGAGCTCTTTTTATAGGAGTTGTGCCCTAAATGGTGAGTACTCTTCTCTGTGCATCAGGGTCATCCTTCCATTTTAATTGCTTGAATCAAACTCTAAGTTTAATTTTTGAATTTATGGGATTTAATTTTTTTTTCCATTTCAGCAGAAAGTTTTGCGCTGTTTTCACACCACCAAATTTCGTGATGAAAACTGAGGGTGATGTTAAAGTGAAAATGCTGAGGAACACCACACATCAATCAGTCTTGAGAGAGAGCCCATACCATAAAGTGAACACAGACTTTCTTTCAAGTTAAATTTTTATGATGGTTAAGCTGACTCTCATCCACCAGATAATTGATTTCTCTAATGGGAGCCAGATTATTGCCATTACTGGATGTCTCATTATCCAAACTCTAGTCCTTGGCAGGGAAGTTTCTCCCGAAGTTGTGGAGATGAAACAATCCAGTAATTTGTGGGAAGGAGGAGGCCTCTTATCTGTGGTGGCTGATTCCCTCTGCAGCCTTGCAGTTAATTAGTTTGTCTTCGTGAGGAGAATAATTCAAAGGAAAACCAGGGTGGAGTTTGGGTTCCTGGAGTAAACAGGGTTTGGTTATGATGCCAGTGGAAGTGAAACACCTCGGTGTTTGGGAGGAGATGGGAAGCCTTGGAGGCAGGTGTGAGCTGCCTAATGAAGGTGCTCTGTGCTCCTGCACCAGAGGGGTGCTGGGGGCAGACCTGGAGGGAAAGGGGAACAGGATCCAAGATACCCACAGAAGGAAACCAGGCTCAAAGCAGGCTGGCTAATGGTTAATGAAGGGCAGAACGTTATTTTTATATTGAATATTCTTCTAACCAGTCCCGAATTCTGGCAGCTCTGCTGGTCTTGTTTGTTTTCAAGTGCTGGCTTAAAGGTTGCATCTATGATCTCTCTTCTTCACATCCTTAGGAGCTTAAATACAGTCTCAGTGTAACGTGAACCAAAGCACTTTGCAGGTGAGGGTATAAATTGCTGTACTGTGGTGCCTCAAAGCACCCTGTGCTCTGCAAGCGCCATTCCCCAGGCTGTGTGTCTCTCACATCAGATGGTTTTAGCTTCAGTAAAGCACTCGGTTCTGTGAACACAGTTTGAATAAAGGGGGGCTTGTGCTCAGCCTGAGTTACAACTCTTGGGAGGCCCCTGGAACCTCCCCATCACTGACAGGTTACTGCACAGAGTTAGGACTGCTCAGGATTTCTCTTCATGTATTGCCTGCAGTGGGTGCGGTCATGCAAGCTGCAAAACCTTCCCAAGAAGTGCTGCTTGTCAGTGAAGAGCTGCATCTGTAAGCAAGAGGAGCAGCTCCCTTAGCAGGACAATGTCGTTTTTCCAGAGCAATGTGGCAGAGTGGAATGGGACTTGAAGGAGATGCCAAAGTTTTGGCAGCCTTTGAAAATAATTGTGCTTCGTGCTCTGTAACTCAATGAGCTCTGTAGTGTTTTGGAGCTCCGGCCTCAAATTATTGCTCTTTGTTTATCCTGATGGAATAACGTTGATGAAAGTCCCCGGGAGCTACAGGGAGTCAGTGCCGCCTCTGTGCCAGCAGGGTCATGGAGCAGATCCTGCTGGAAGCTGCACTAAACACAAGGGAAATGAGGAGGTGGGTGAGGGAAGAGCCACGGAATCATGTGCCCGGGCTTGTGCAAGGCATCAGACCCTGTCCTGGGTGATCCCAGTCTCTGCAGAGTCATGGATTTGGTGGAAGTGCTACTGGGTGGGTGAGGAATTGTGCTCAACAGCTTCCCTGGGAGGGTGGGCAGGCCCTGGCACAGGTGCCCAGGGAAGCTGTGGCTGCCCGGCCCTGGCAGTGTCCGAGGCCAGGCTGGACGGGCTCTGAGGGGTTGGAACTGGGCCCTCCCTCACCCCACCCCGTGGCTCTGTGGCAGGGATGGAGCTGGTGTTGGCTGGGAAGCTCAGGGAGCCTTTGTGCACAGGGGAGAACCAAAGAGGCTGAAGTAGAACTTCAAATACATCACTTTTCTGTATGGAAGGTCTCTTTTGAGGTGAGTTTATAGCAGCTCACAGCTCTGAGAGCTGAGTCAGGGCTGCAGAACAAACATTTCACTAAATTCCAATGATTTACTATAAGCTGTGTGCCACGCTTTGGGGAGGATCTTTAAAATATAATTTTGCCATTCCTTTCCCCTTTGGGCAAATAATTTTTCTTCAGCTTTCCCAGTACATGTATAATTAATAACTTTGTTTACTGACAATGTCAACACTAACACAGCTCTGATTTATAGTGTTTATCTTTTGCCTGTTTCCTGTAGCACATCCTGAGATGCCACACAGAGAAGAAACTGTGTTTTAGGAAGATGCTTCCACTGGGAAGATAATAGAGAAAAATAAAAGTTCGTGGCCACCATCCTGTTATGTTCTCTTGGCTGCAGAAAAAAGCATAAGGCTCGAATCATTGTGCTTTAAATAATTAGCTGAAACTGTGCCTTGCTCCCTGGGAATTTGCATGGAGTGGGAAGGGAGAAGAGCCACTGGAGGCTTCGTGGGGCTGGAAAGGAGGCTCAGTTCTGTAAGCTCGGGGTTCTGGGGCTGCAGCAGCTGTGGGCTCTGTCCTTGGCACCGACTGTGCTCTTGCTCCCAGTCACACACTCAATCTGCACGGTGCATGCTTCTTGCTCTGCTAATTTGCTTAAACGATCATTAGTGTGATTAACCATGAGAGCAGTGATTTCAGAGCTGCTGATCTCCCTGCTGCTGCTTCGGGTTGCAGCTGCAGTGGTCCGGGCAGACACGTGGAGGGTTTCCACAGTTAACTCGTGTAAAATCTCACTGAGGGGGGGTGAGCGAGCGCAGGAGCACGAGGAGTAAAGCTTTGGTGGAGCCCCAAAGGGTTCCCATGGGCTGCTGCTGCTGTTACCAGAGCTCTGCATCATCACATCAACCACAGCAGTGTTAAATCAGGCCTTCGAGACTTGGGTAAAGGTTTGGGTTCAAATGTTAAGCTGCTTCTCTTGGAAAACTCGAACTTGGCTTCTTCAGTTTCACATGGGATTGTAATTGTTGATTGTTGTTTTCCAAGGAAAAGAGAAAATTCTTTGAAGTTCAGGAAAATGTCTTGGATTAAAGGAAATATTTGAATTCTGGGTGTGGCACTTGGGGCCGTGGTTTAGTGATGGATCTGACAGTGCTGGGTTAATGGTGGGACTCGATGATCCTGGAGGTCCTTTCCAACCTAAAGGATTCTTTGGTTTGCCTGGAACAGCTCAGATGGATAAAACTTCATTTGGAAGAGCATCTTTCCCTTGTAGGGATCCATTGCTGTATCACCTTGCCAAAAATACTGTTATAAGGAGGTCTCTCAGAATGACTGACCAGTGCTTTTCTAGGGAGGCTCCAGTGCTTTGCCTCTGTTAAAGTGGTCACTGGTAATTTACTAATTTGAATCCAAGTACTGGAGACTCTCAGACCTTCCTCATCTATGAACTGTTACTAATTTGCAGTTTAAGTGTGTGAATGCTCTGCAGTCTGTTTCTCTTTGAGAGAAGAATTCTTTTCTAGAATACCACAAACTTGAAATATTAAAAACTTCATTGGATTTGAGATGTACCCCTGATCCATAATACCTGTCTCAATTTCTTTACCTTAAGGAACCCAAATCACTGGATTTTGTTTAAGGAAAAAGAGCGTTGCTGGGGTCTGTGCTTTCCTGAATTGCTGCTGCTGTCACTGGCAGCAGTGCCTCGTGTGCTGGGCCAGCTTTCAACAAAGGCAAATTTCTACCTGTGCAGTGTGGGAAGAAACAGCCCCAGATTCCACCTTCAGTAATTCTGGAAAGCTGAAAGATTAATGAGAAGATTTTTGTGCAATTAATGGCACAGTTTATAGAGATTGCCTCAAGTTTCTTGTGTATCTTTCTGTACTTCAGTGGTTAGAATCCATTTGAAGATAAAATAATGTACCAGGGTGTCTTGGGGTGACTCCATCATGTATATCCCCTATCACANCAGGGAAATGAGAATCTGTTTTGGCAGAGCTGCTGTTGGATGCTGGCACCCAGGCAGGGCGTGGCAGCTCCTGTCCCGCAGTGGCTCTGGGGCAGGGGATGGGCAGGGTTCTGTGTTCTGGCAGTGTCAGGGGCAGATGGCTGAGGGCATTTCAGTGAAGGGCAGGAGCAGTTGTTATTTCCCCCGAGCGATGTCTCGGTCTCCAGGCAGATTGGGGTTTCCTCAGCAGTTTCTCCATTATTTATCAATCCCCCATAGATTTCTTTTCTGTTATTCCATTTCCCTCTCCCACCCCCATGTAAACATCTTGTATCCCTCTCATCCCATGGCTCTGAGAGGAACAGCACCTTTTTTCTTCCTTTTGTGCCAATCTGTTAAATTTATTTGGTTTTTCTTTTCCCAGCTTTCATGGCAGAGGCTGAGCCAGTCTGCCCTTATTCCCCCACTACGCCAGGCATGTTTTTCTAGGCCCTTATTGACTCCTTTGAGTAGTTTCTTTTCAGGCTGCAGAGTCTTGTTTGCTTGTTCCTTACATGGAAGCTATTATTGAAGTGGGTTGTAATTAAGGTTATTTTTGGGATTTGTAAATTAGAAGGGACTTTGATGTGAAGATGGGCCTGCATTCACTGAGCTGGAAGGGAATTGGAATTAATGTGCAAAGCCAGCCTGCAGAATTTGTGTCATTACAAGACAAAACCATGGAAAAGCAGTACCTCTCTATATTTTCTTTTGAACTTGAGCAGAAAAAACCTATTTTTCCTAGTGCCAGGGTGTGCCTGCATCCTGCAGCAGCCATTGGTGAACATGAGAGGGGCTTAGTTGATCCCATAAATCATTTTTACTGTTCCCAGCCCTAGTTTGTCTTTTCCCCAGGTGATCTGAGGCAATCTGTATTCAGTGAACAAACAGCTTAATATTTGAAATGATCTTAAAATGTGTGTCCTTCGTGGCCTTTGGAGCTCCTCAGTCTGCAGCACACAAATGAACCCCCCCACTGCGAGGGCTGCACTGGGAAATAGTCAAAGATGCAGCATGTCAGGGCTTGCTGTCTTTAATTTGTCACGTCCTCTTTCCCCTTCTTATGGGATGGAGTAAGAAAATTCTTAAATATATGTGCTCCTGCTGTTTCTCCCCAGGATCTCACTGCCTTGTGCACTGCACAAACTTCACAGTGCTACTTTATTGAGAAAATATTCAATATTTGATATTTTTCCTTATTCAGGGGATAGTCCCATGATTTATTTATAATGCTCGGTTCAAATCCATATTTATTCCTGTTTTGGTATTCAGCTCCATGGCACCTGAATCATTCATAACCACTAATGAATGTATCTTTGCACTCTGCTGAAATGAAGTGACATCGAATCCATTTAAAAAATTGTCTGGGACACAGAAAAATTAAGAGGAAATGTATCCAGCTGTTTTAGTGCCCACTGTGACACTTTAGTGCACAATGTAGTGACGCTTTGGCATTGATTTTTCAGAATATGCATCTCATAATCTGTCCCTCCAGAGCTGTGACTGCCCTGGAGAAGGGGCTGGTGAGCCACAGTCACCTCTCAAAAACGGGATTTGCTCCATGAACATCCACCCAGTCCTGCCAGAGAGGCGGAGCTGGGGAAGGCACCTGGGCTTCCAGGGCACTGTCGGATCCAGGACCATCCGTTCCCTCTTTGTGGTGCCTTTACCAGCCTCCAGTCCCTCTCTGCTCTCCAGGCATCTCCCTGTCATCTCTGACAAAGTCAACAACTTTTTAAAATTCCTATTTTTTTTAATCTTCACATATCAAAATGATTTGAACAATTGTAAACTTAGGATTTGAGTTTCTGAAAGACTCAAGGAAGAAAGTACCAGTGGAAAATGGGCCATATTCCCGATTTGTCCAGCTACAAAGCA
The DNA here is from genome assembly GCA_013398055.1 of Ifrita kowaldi. Taxonomy (NCBI): domain Eukaryota; kingdom Metazoa; phylum Chordata; class Aves; order Passeriformes; family Cinclosomatidae; genus Ifrita; species Ifrita kowaldi. Next base: position 185,277 of record VZRS01011430.1, read on the forward strand.
CTTCTTACCGAGGTGTTTGGGTGTCATTCCCTGCAGAGGGAGGACTCGGCCCTGTACCCACTGTATCTATCCATACAGATCCAGAATAAACCTCCCTAAATCCCAAAGTAACATTTTACTGTTCCCAGTGATTGCAGCAGTGCTGCAGATCCTTCCACTAAACGGTCCCAGGGTGGATGGAGGATCCCTGGTGGAGTTTTGGTTGGAAGGGGTGGGAGGGATCTAAACAGACACGAGAGGCAGCGTGGTGGGAGCTGGGATTGAGGGGTTTGCCTGGAAATAGCTGGAAATGGGAAACAAGGCCCCAAAGGCTCTGGGCCCTGTTGTGCTCAGGGCTGTCTGAGGCCTCTTCCCAGCTTGGCTTTGTGCGGAAAATGAGGGCTCAGGAATTCAATAAAAATTTCATTGCCTTTGGCGCTGCTGTAAGAAGTTTAAATTTTGATGAGCGTTCTTGTTATTCAGATGTTTCCATGGTACTTGGAGTAGATTCAGGGTCAAACAGGCGAGATTTCTCCTAGAAGGGCTGGGGAAGGAGAGGTTAGTAAAACAGAGAAATAATGAATGTAACAGTTTTACATTATTGATGCCTAGATTAAGGTTTTTACTTCTAAAAATCACCCGAGAAGTTGCTTGGAAGGCTCGCTTCGAATGATAATCAGCAAAATGCTGTGATAAGCATTGAGTGAGCTCTGCTTTAGTTTATTACAATTGATACAATCATACTTTTCTGTATGATCTGGTTGTCTCATTTCCATATAGAAATCTCTTTTGTCATCTGTTCTTTGTCTGAGATCCTCCTTAATTGGGGAGTTCACCCCAGAGCAGCAGGTTAATCCCAGCCTGTGCTTCCACAGGTTTTCGGAGATGTCCTCACCCAGAGGGTGGGCTCAGTCTGAATGGGAAGGAAATAAACCTTTGATGTCCTTGGTCATGGAGGGCTTTTACTGGGAGCACTGGAGGGGAGGTGGCAAGTGCAGGAGGTATTGTGGCCAAAACTCTCCCACAGAAGGAAACAGAAATCTGTCAATTTGTACCTCTTGGTTTGAGTTTTCACTTGTGTGTTCCTCTGTTGTGGGCAAACCATCAGACACTCACTGGTGGGGCCAGATACTCTTGAGACAGACTCACCAAACAGCTGGGATTGGAAGGGACCTCTGGACACCACGCAGTCCATCCAGACTCATCCAGGTGGATGTGGGATGTCTCCAGACAGGGAGATTCCACCCCTCCCAGGCAGCTGTTCCAGGGTTCTGCCACCCCCATGGAAAGCAGTTCTTCCTCACGATGAGGTGGAACCTGGGATTTCGTTTTTATGCCCGTTGCTTCTCATGCTGTTGCTGAATTCCACTGAAAAGTGCTATGGAAGCAGCTTTTCACTGATGCTGGGCAGAGTTCAGCGTTTCATCCCTGCAGGGAATGGCTGAGGGAGCTCTGGCACATCTTCCCCTGAGCTCAGACTGGGTGGGGATTCCATCCTACACCCCGATCCATGGGGGTGCCGTGGGTCAGAGCAGCAGCCGCCTGGTGTCCGTCATCCTGAGACACACAGGGGTTCCTTCTGCTGTTCCTCCACCTGCTCCTGCACCTCTGCAGGCCCCAGGTGTGCTGGTCCCCCAGGAACAGCCCTTCCATGGCAGCACAGGCAGAGGGGGTGGGCAGTGTGTGTTTGTATGGGCACCGAGGCTCCCCAGCCCCAGCTTCCCTCGCTCCTCCGTTCCTGATGGAGTCAGCACCATCCTGTCACTGAGGGCCCATCCCTGCCCAGGCCTCATCAGCCTCTGCCCAAACATCAATGCTGCCACCCCCACACCAGAGGTAATGCCTTGTAGTCATGGAAAACATGGAGAATCCAGGCTCAGACCCCAAATTTGTCAGGGTATTAGGGCTGTAAACTGAGGGCCATTCCAGAATGGTGACATCCATCATCACCATCAGCACTTAGTCTTGCAGAGGGGGATCTGTGTAATAGAAGTTAACTGAAAATAAAATAGTCTGAGGAAGTTTACTAAAAACACAAAGCAAAGTTACAGCCAAAGAGGTTAAATAAATACTGGGCACGTGGCATTTGTGTTCACAGTGAGCGCCCAGCACCAGTGAGAAGTTACCCTGGAAAGAGAAAAACCCATCCCCAAATCTCCCCAGAGATCTCCAAGGACAAGCAAAGGAATTATTATTCTCCTGTTTATTTGCAAGGAAATTAATACAAAGCTTTCAGTCATTTGCTAATAACACACAAATCTTGTGATAGTTTTTTCTGAGCCTGTCAGAGCTGGGACATCTGCCAGGGACAGCACAGGGTCAGCACATGATGGAGTGTGAGGAGAAAGGGGTGAGAAGATGGCCTGAAGCAGAAAAGTGAATTCCTGCTGTCTGTGTTCTCTGCAAAATTGGAGACTTTTGTCTTAAATTGTATTTTATCTTTTCAAATAGAGGGAGCTGGAGGGGAGGTCGTACCTGAACTTGCAGTGTTGGTAAAATCTGTGTCACAGCAAACCCCTGAAGTGAACAGTGAGGAATCATCTAATCCAGATGGTCTTCACTCCACATTTCTCGAGGAGCTGAAGTGTGAAATCCTGAGTTCCCAAGTGTGCTGTGTAACCTAGCACCTAAATCAGCAGACTGAAAAAAATCAGACTAAGGAGATTTGGTCAGTGTGGCATGAGGGTTTTAGAAGCCTTTTGGGGGAGATGTGGGAAATTGTGGGTGAGTTAATCTGATGTCTGGACCCGTTAAAATGACAACAATTGAAATAAAATACAGTGTTGATAGATACTTGAATCCATGCATGTGAATTTTGTGTGGAAAAAGCCACCCTTTGCTATGGAGAACCTTTTGCAGGATGTTGCTGCCGTTCCTTCCCCAGAACCCTTCTGACAGTGTCACTCACTAAGAGCCTCAAACACCAGTGCTGGGAGTCAGAGCAAATTCCCTCCTGCAGGAAAAAGGGAATGAATCCATTGTTTAATAGGAAATTAGAAGGGGAACAAGGTGTTGCTTTTATCAGTGGAGCTGTGTCTGCACTGTTCAGTGTGGAAAAGGGGATTTGGGGTGTTCTGAGTTCATTGGGATTGTGGAAACAAACGGTGCTGGTGAAGAGCCTTGGGAACACCTTGTGGTGTCAGGAACATCCAGGTAATGAAATGGCAGTGGAGTTCAGTGCCCTGCACGTGGCTCACCCAGGGAAATGCAGCTCTGTCAGCTCCTGTGATACAGCCACAGTCTCTGACCTGGGGCTTGGCATGGCTGTGAAATATTGAAGTTGGAAGATGTAGGTCTTTGGAAAGTGCAAGACCTTGAAAACCAAATGAAATGTTGGAATTGTGAGGAAAGGAATGGGCACCTGAGCAGAAAAATCATCATGGGACTGCCTGAATCTCTGCTGGTCCTGGATGTCAGATGGGGCGAGCAGTCCTTGTTCCCTCCTCTCTTAAACATGGCAGAGCTCTTGGGTGTAGTAAAGCCAGAGTAGGTGTAGGATGTAACAGGGACCATGGAGCAGGTGTAGGATGTATCAGGGACCATGGAGTTGGGTGTAGGATGTAACAGGGATCAGGAGCAGGTGTAGGATGTACCAGGGACCATGGAGTTGGGTGTAGGATGTAACAGGGATCAGGGAGTTGGGTGCAGGATGTAACAGGGACCATGGAGCGGGTGTAGGGTGTAACAGGGATCAGGAGCAGGTGTAGGATGTAACAGGGACCATGGAGTTGGGTGTAGGATGTAACAGGGATCAGGGAGTTGGGTGCAGGATGTAACAGGGACCATGGAGCGGGTGTAGGGTGTAACAGGGATCAGGAGCAGGTGTAGGATGTAACAGGGACCATGGAGTTGGGTGTAGGATGTAACAGGGATCAGGGAGTTGGGTGCAGGATGTAACAGGGACCATGGAGCGGGTGTAGGGTGTAACAGGGATCAGGAGCAGGTGTAGGATGTAACAGGGACCATGGAGTTGGGTGTAGGATGTAACAGGGATCAGGGAGTTGGGTGCAGGATGTAACAGGGACCATGGAGCGGGTGTAGGGTGTAACAGGGATCAGGAGCAGGTGTAGGATGTAACAGGGACCATGGAGTTGGGTGTAGGATGTAACAGGGATCAGGGAGTTGGGTGCAGGATGTAACAGGGACCATGGAGCGGGTGTAGGGTGTAACAGGGATCAGGAGCAGGTGTAGGATGTAACAGGGACCATGGAGTTGGGTGTAGGATGTAACAGGGATCAGGGAGTTGGGTGCAGGATGTAACAGGGACCATGGAGCAGGTGTAGGATGTACCAGGGACCAGGGAGTTGGGTGTAGGATGTAACAGGGACCATGGAGCGGGTGTAGGATGTAACAGGGACCATGGAGTGGGTGTAGGATGTAACAGGGACCAGGGAGTGGTCTGGGTGGGAAGGGCCCTTAAAGCTCACCCCATGCCACCCCCTGCCCTGGGCAGGGACACCTCCCGCTGTCCCAGGGTGCTCAAGCTGTGTCCAAACCAGGTCTGTTCTGTAAATCATGAGTGCTTTGTGGGGAGAAGGATGGAAAGGAATGCTTATTTCTCTTTATTGGACAGAACCAAGAGACATCCCTTGGCTGACTGACTCCAAAACACACAAAAGTTGGTAAATGTTCTCTGGAGGTGTCTCATGGAGCTCATCCCTGTGAGCTTTAGGGCTGCTGAAGGCTCACCTGGGGCCAGAATGCAGCTTTTTAAAGGCAAAATCTAACCAGGAACAGAAAGCACAAAGGTGTCTCCTGTTTCTCAGGAAATCCCTCAGCCAGGGATTGCTGAGTGCTGGGGGAATATCCGGAGATATTTCGCTTTTCTGCCTTTTTTCCGTTCCTTCACGGACACCTGGCCTCGGCTGCCGAGCAGCACCGTGCCCCCTTTGTGCATCGGTGTCCCTGGACGTGTCCTGCTCCCGAGGAGCCTCTGGGGATGGATTTGGGGGCTGGGGCACGGCGGGCACCCCACCTGCAGCAGGTGCCCGTTGGCTCGGTGGCTGAGCAGGGCAGCCAGGAGGGGCAGTATTCACACGGGGCTGAGGGGAGCGGGGCTGCTGGGCCAGCCTTGCCAGAGGTTTCCTGCCCTCGTACAACCGGTGTCTGAACGGGGCTGCAACTGCTAAGGCAAGGGAAAAGCCCTGAGAGAAAATCCTGCTCACGTACAGGGTGCTCCGGGAGCTCGCCCTGTGTTTGTGTACCTGGAGAACTTCCCAGGCAATTCCAGCTGTGGGGCTGTGTCCGGAGCTCTGCCTGCTGCAGCCCAAATCCCTGTGCCAGGCTGGAGCCCACAGCTGTTCCCAGGAGCCTGGCTGGACATGGGGCTGCTGCACACTGCCAGCTCCTTCATGGCTGTGTCCAGGCACCGCTGGATTTTACTGCAGCTCCTGCTGGGAAGGGAAACCCATTCCATCCAACATGCACAAGTGAGCAATTAATTGTTTGGGTGTTATCCTAGGATAGGGCAGGGATGGAGATGCTAGTCCTGTGTTCTTCCTGCACAGGAATGATGCATAAATACAGATGCAGATAATGCACACTCATTTCCTTTCTGCAGCACTGAGCATTTCTGTGTTAAGCTCCTATTTGAGGTGTCCAGTTCCACGGCTGCATAATCCTGCCTTTGCTCACATAACCGATTCCAGCTCTTCCATTTTTCTTTTGGAGCCAATTTTCTGAGTCATTGATCATTTTCATTGCTTTCTTGTAAATCAGAGTTCATGTTTTCCTTCAAATGTGGGGCTCCAGTGTCACAGTCGGCTGAGGCGTTGGGTGGAGGGGAGGGGAGGGAGCTGCTGCCAGACTCCAAATGGGCAGTTCTTCCATCCCAGTGTCATACTGGGATTTGTGTCCAGTTTGTGAGAAAATCCTTGTTTCTCAGGCCTTTTTCTGTGAGCTTTAGTGCTATTACTTGCTATTCCATAAATCTACAATTTATTATTTCTCCCTTAAAAATAACCCCACATATGTTGAATTACAGTGTGAGTTTTTTACTCTAATTGATCAATATAATTTTACTTTATTTTTGGTCTGTACTGTTCATGCTTACCTGGTATCTTGGTTGTTGTCCCACCATTGAAGATTGGGTTTTAGCTTCTGCCTCTGGAATGTTTATTTGGGGGCCGGCCTCTGGAGTGTGGATCATATTCAGCAATTTCTGAATGAAAGCTTTTTACTGTAAATGTAAAACAGTTGTTTTAATTCAGCCCTGCCCTTCTGCCACCACTGGGACCAGCTCTCTGGGGAGCTGGGGTCTGGCATTTGCCAGGGAAGCTGTAAAGCTCTGAACAGTCCAGAGGAGCAAAACAGGGGACACCAAATGCTGATGTGGGGCTGTTGCAGCTGCTGAGCAGAGGTTAACGGGGTCATTGGGGAGGGCAGACCAGGCCCCCCCTCTGCTGTGGCTGTTGAGGAGGTGGCAGAGATTCCCACCAGTCGGGATGCCACAGGCACCACTTCTCCCTCACTTTCTCTTCTTCTAGGGACTGGCTTTAATTTTCTAGAACAGATATAAAAAATAACCATTTACTGAATTTGGGAATGTCACTGCCACCAAAACTGTTTGCAAACTGCAACTCTGGTTTTGCTGCAAAAAAAATTGCTGTAGTAGTTTCCATTTTTATAACCTTTTTGTGCCTTGGTATGCTGGGTTTTGTACAGTAATTTGACACTTCTCTGTATTTCTCTAGAGGAACCCTTTTTGTCAGCTTGTGTTTGCTTTGCAAATTTTGTAGCTGCATATTAAGTGTGTTTTAAGGACATCACAGCCGTGCTCAGGGGTCAGGAAGAATTTGTCTTGCCTACAACTTAGTTTTGGGGTTTAAATCTCTTTTTTCCCAAGTATTATCCATATACTTCAGCTGCTTTTAAAGGAAGAATGTTATGACTCCCCATTTTCATGTAAAGTGTAAATTCCTTCTTTTTTCAGCATCCATTTGAAGAAACTCAACTAATTTGTACAACTAACTCACAGAATTAAAAGATAATAATGGAAAGTTCTGTTGTAAAATATCAGTTCAAGCATTTTATCTGTGTGTTGGGGGAAGGGCGGGAGGGGATGGATTAACGGGGTGATGGTCGTGTTGCAGTTTGGTCCTTCTTACAAACAAAATTGCAGTTGTGAAAATTGCATTTAACTTTATAATGATTCTAATAGGATTTGGAGCATATCCTAATGGAATAGGTTGTTATCCCTGGAGGAGGAAATAAAATCCCTGTGGACCATTTCAGGCTGATATGAAATGGGCTTTGTGGTAAAATGTCCATTTTAAATACTGCTGATAATCCAGGTTTGTAACTGAAATACGAGCTAGGGATTGTGCCCCCAGCATCCCTCAGGAATGAGATATAAATGGAGCTGGAGTCAGGATTATCTGAGATGCACGTGGCCACTCTGCCTGGTTTGTATTTGTGCTCTCTGGGCTGTGGGGAAGCTTCTGGAGTGAGCAAATGCTTGTGTCAGGGATGGCTGGAGATACTCTCCATGTCCCCCTGGTCATGGACAAAGGAGTGGGAGGAAGGGGATGAGGAGGAGTGGCAGGAGCTGTGACTTCATGGCCTGGCTTTGGAAAACACACTCCTAATTTCTGGGGATGGAGGGCCCTTGGGGGTGCCTGAGGAAGCTGAAATGGTACCTCAGTGTTGTGCTGGACATTTCCAGTCTGGAAACTCAGCCCTTTGGCTGCCTTAGGCTGGTACTGAAGTTCCAACACTGCTTCAGGAATAGCCCTGGAAGTGTTCCTGTCCCTGGAGGTGCCCACGGCCAGGCTGGACACTGGGGCTTGGAGCACCCTGGGACAGTGGGAGGTGTCCCTGCCATGGCAGGGGTGGCACTGGATGGGCTGTGAGATCCCTTCCAACCCAAACCAGCCGTGGATTCTGTGCCCTGAGAGTGTTTGGAGCCACTGGTTGGTCCCGTTCATTTTGGGTTTGTCGGATGCTGTGCTTGGACCAGCAGCTGATTTATTAATGCTTTTTAGGAAGAGAATGAGTCTTTTTAAATTGCCTTGGTAACTTGTGTGTCTTTGTGTCCAGAGGAGACCATTCCCATGCTCTTCCTGTGCAGCAGAGCTACAGACCACTGGAATTCATTGCCATCTCCTCCTGATCACCTGTACATGGGGGGTGGGATCCATGTCCAGCATCCATCCTGTTTCCACATCACCTTGGGGCAGTTCCTGCTGCATGTGTGGAGTTCCTCAGTTCTTCCCATCCTTTTAGAGCTATTGGCTTAAAAAAGCATCTTATTTTTCAAATATTTCACCTTTATTGGGATGTAGCTTAGAAGTTTGAATCACCTGCTGATGTAGGTTGGGTTGCTTTTTTTAATCTTTTTTTTTTTAATCTTTTGATCACTGCTGTGATCAAAATATTTTCTTCAATCTCCACAAAGGTGGCAGGGCTCCCTGGGGGGTGTGAAATTCTGTTTGAGCATTTTGCCTTTTCAGGAGTTGTTCTGTGCTGACATGAAGAGGGGGCCGAGCTGCCAAGTTGTCTTTGAAGTTTAATTGTGTGTTTGGGAACAGAGCACACGATCTTCCCTTACAAATCTGGTTTTCTGTGGTAATTGGCTCGTTTGCTTGCTAGTTATCAATTGAACTTGTCTACCACAAACATCTGTACTTGCATTGTGTTACTGCTAAACACTGACATAGTTAAACCAGAAGAGTGTGTTTGGAAAGCATTTATTAATTCATTAACTGGGAAGTAATGGATAAAGTGAGCACTCCTCATGTTATTATCCCTTTGTGAGCAGCCTGGCATTTGCTCCATGAGCCAGAAAAGCAAAGTCACTTTGAAAAAATAACATGTTCAAAGTCTTAATCTCCTAAATCAAAACTAATTGAGAGCAGGTAGGAGAATATCTACTTCAGCTTCCATTTTTGTGTCAAAACAATCCTGACTCCTACGATTCAAATCTTCTTTCTGGATGATGTCCCAAATTGCAGCAATATCAGTTGCCAAAGATATTTGGGTTCTTTCCAAATGTCTTCATTACAAGTTAAACATTAGTGGAGAGCACAGAATCAGAACTTTGCTGTGGTACAGTTTGGGGCTTCAGGGAGGCCCTGGCACAAGGTGCCCAGAGCAGCTGTGGCTGCCCCTGGATCCCTGGCAGTGCCCAAGGCCAGGCTGGACGGGGCTTGGAGCAGCCTGGGACAGTGGGAGGTGTCCCTGCCATGGCAGGGGTGGGATGAAAGGATCTTCAAGGAACTGTCCAGCCCAAGCCAGGCTGGGATCCCGTGATGGGTTTTCACACACGTTTTTGTGCTTTTGATGGTGAATGCTGCTGGCCTGTGTCTCTTTGGGTTCCTATGACAAGATTAATACGTGGCTACTGAATTAAAACTCACCTGTAATGAATGTTCTGGAAATGGAAGCATTGTGCATTCATGGAAAAACAACTTTTCCAATTCTTGTATTCCCCTTTTCCAACACTGCAAGCAGTGCAGGAATCGATCCGTGCATGTGAGGACAGCCACAGACAGAGATGGAAGGGAAATGAGAACATAAACTATTGATCAGGCAGGCTGAACAAAATGAGTCATTAGTTAAAAAGGGCTAACGATGAGCGGGCAATGATTGTCCCAGGCTGGCAGGGGATGATGCATGTGGGAAGGGCAGAGGCAGAGCGATGGATTGGGTGAGGGATTGGCTGCACTGCTGCCATAGTATTTGTGCCATTTTTCAAGGCACTGCTGAGACACAGCTGAAATTGCATGTAAATGATTGAAACTCCACGGGCTCCGGAGATGGATTCAGGCTGGAGCACATCCAGGGGGTTGTGAGGAATTGTCACAGCAGAGCAAAGCAAACACGACTTGTTGAGCTGCCCAAAATAAGGCTGGGATACGGGGAGGGAGGGAGCAGCAGCACAGCTTGTAATAAATAACAGTGCTGAGGAGAAATACCAGGGAGGAATAAAAATCATTTTCATAGAGAATAAATTACAGCAATTTGGTGGCAAATAAATTCAGAAGAGAGTTTTCAAATGTCAGAGTTGTGTCTGGTGGTAGCAGCCATCAGAGAGTAAGCACAGAAATACCTCAGCCTTTTTAAGGTGGAATTTATGGTGTGTTTGGTAAATTTTTGGGAAGTTGATATGAAAGGGATGTCTGAATTCACAGGCAGCTGGGCTCAGCCCCAGCCAGGTTTTTGCTCCTGTGTGAGAGTTGGAGCAGTGAATGTACAGCTTTGTGTAGGTTTGCACCCTTACCTGAGAGTTAAACCACCTTGTTACTGTGGAGTACTTCCATTTATTAATGTTCTCTTTATTCATTTATAATCCAAAACATGAGGGGGTTGGGGGGGCCGCTCAGCTCCAGCTGTTTTTAAAAGTATTAAATCCACCTACAAACCTTTGGGACCATCTCAGAGCAAGGAGTAAAACATGACCTAGGATTCCTTATCCGCAGCACCGAACAAACCCCGTTGAGAGGCCAAGTGTGTAAACTGTTTGTCTAAACCCCGTGGCCCTTCCATATTGACTTTCTTTGCTAAATATTAAAGGCCAAAAGGCTGCTTTGGGCTTTCCTGGAACTCCAACAATCCGAGCTGCCGACACAAGTCGGAGAATTGCCCTGTGTCTGGGAGCATAGTATACACAAATAAACAGGTTGGTGTTCTTTACAAAGAGGATACTCCAGGAATAAGCACCTGCAGGGCTTGGTGCTGCTGAGCCAGATGAGTGCAGAGGCCCTGGATGCAGCTGGAGGCTTCCTGGAGGCTCCTGTAGGAGGAACTGTAACGTGTCTGTGCACGGGTCACTGGGGGCTGGTGTCCCCAAAATTCTGTATCTCCCAGTTTGTGTCATTTTAAATACATTTGGTTGACTTAATCTGACTCTGAGGACTTAAGGACATTTAAAAGGCAGCCAAGACCCAGAGTAGCACCTTTGGTGCATGTTGTAAGTGGAGAACTTCTGTTCTTCACAGAATTCGTGTTCAGAGCCTCTGTTCTGCTGTGTTACAAATACCCAGCTTCCCTCCTCTGTATCCATGGTGTGCTGTCACTGTGGGACAAAGGCACTGGCTGCTCCTGGACATCCTGTTTCCCTGGCTTCCACAGGCCAGAGAAGAAACTCCTGGGACCAGTGCAGCACTCTCTGTTTGGTAACCTCAGCTCCTTCACAGGAGCACGAGGCCGTGGTGCCCGGGGAAAGTTTCATCTCACTTTTGTGTCCATTCATTTCTAAAAGTGCTTTTTGTTATAGTTGTAGCTTTTGTTCTCCTATTGACTCAAACTCCCTGAGGTTTAACTTTGCACTTTATACACCTCAGTTCCATTTCTTCTTTCATGAAGTCTCAGGACATCATTCCCAACTGGCTGGGTCCCAGGATGGTTTGGGTTGGAGGGGGCCTTAGAGATCGTGTCATTCCCAACCCTCTGCCCGTGGGCAGGGACACCTTCCACTGGCCCAGGCTGCTCCAAGCCCCATCCAACCTGGCCCAAATGTAATTCTGGAAGAGCTCCCAGCTTGTGTCTGTCAAAGCTGAGCTGCAAATTCCTGCCGCCTTTGCTGCCGCTCGTGCCCAAGGCCCCCGTCCATCTCTTGGTGTCGAGCTGGCTGTGTGTGAGCCCGTCAGATCTCTTCCTCTGGGTGTAATATCATCTTCTTGTCTTTCTTCTTTCACCCTGAAGTTCCCCCCACGTTCCTGAAGCGCCCTGTGAACATCTACGCCCACGAGTCCATGGACATTGTGTTTGAGTGCGAGGTGACCGGCAAACCAACCCCGACCGTGAAGTGGGTCAAGAACGGGGACGTGGTGATCCCCAGTGACTACTTCAAAATCGTGGTAAGTGCTTTGTCTGTCTTGCAGGTTTTTAGGCTGTTGACCTG
>VZRS01011430.1:198672-243650 GCA_013398055.1 Ifrita kowaldi
TGGGCAGGGACACCTTCCACTGGCCCAGGCTGCTCCAAGCCCCATCCAACCTGGCCCAAATGTAATTCTGGAAGAGCTCCCAGCTTGTGTCTGTCAAAGCTGAGCTGCAAATTCCTGCCGCCTTTGCTGCCGCTCGTGCCCAAGGCCCCCGTCCATCTCTTGGTGTCGAGCTGGCTGTGTGTGAGCCCGTCAGATCTCTTCCTCTGGGTGTAATATCATCTTCTTGTCTTTCTTCTTTCACCCTGAAGTTCCCCCCACGTTCCTGAAGCGCCCTGTGAACATCTACGCCCACGAGTCCATGGACATTGTGTTTGAGTGCGAGGTGACCGGCAAACCAACCCCGACCGTGAAGTGGGTCAAGAACGGGGACGTGGTGATCCCCAGTGACTACTTCAAAATCGTGGTAAGTGCTTTGTCTGTCTTGCAGGTTTTTAGGCTGTTGACCTGTCAGTTCTCCTGCACATAGTCATGGAAATTGCGTTCTTTTATGGGACCTGCTTCCTGCTTTTGTCCTATTGATGTTTGGGGCCCGCAAGAGAAATGGTTTCTTGAGTCCCTTTAGTGTACACTGCTTTATTGTAAGAGCTGATGTCTTCATAGCTGGGGCTTTCCAGGAGAGTCAGGCACACAGAGTGACAAAATGCACTGTCAGAGGATGAGCTCACCACGAGCTGCCTGTGTGTGCTGCAGTCCGTGCTCCATAGAAATTCCAGTTTCAAGCAGGAGCTGCGATGGAAATGTACCTGAGGTGTGGATGGTGAGTTTGGCACACGGGTGCTTCTGCAGGGAGAGTTCAGATGCAGTGAAAGGCATTATTGAGACGTAGGTGAGAAATGAATGGCTGTGTAACTGGGTGTACCTGGGTTGTGGGGCTCTGAGGTTGTCAGAGCCCAAAATACAACCAGAACGGCTGGGGGAACGTTAGGATTTGCCAGTGCTGTGTGGTGCCAGAAAATGACAGCCATTGGTGAGAGCTTCTGCTGCTTTTGATCCCCTAGAACGTGAGGATTCAGTGCCAGGGAGGTGAAACCTGGGACCTCCAAACTCACCTTCCCAGCTGCTGTCAGAAGTTTCTCCTGCCACAGTAATTGCCGTGCTGACACCGTTGGTTTGGCAATTGCAGCCCATTTCTAAGTGTTGTTTTCTCCCTTTGCTCCTCAGAAAGAACATAACCTGCAAGTTTTGGGGCTGGTGAAGTCTGATGAAGGATTCTATCAGTGCATTGCAGAAAATGATGTTGGAAATGCACAGGCTGGAGCCCAGCTGATAATACTTGACCTTGGTAAGATAAACTGGGACAGCAGAGAGCCAAAACTGGGGAGGGACCATTCCAAGGGACCCTTCCCACAGGGTGGGCTCTGTCAGGAACTCAGCTAGAGCAGGGTGATTTTTTAAAATGATATGAGTGATCCAGTGTTGTTTGCTGTACACCTAGTGAGGAGAATTTAAGGAATTCTACAGGATCCATCCTGTATTTTGAACAGTACTTGGTGCAATAATAAACTGTGGTCAGAAATGCTGCATGCTGAGGTTCACAAGCAATAGCAGAACAGCCAAAATGAAAACAGTCACTAAAATAAATCACAAACCTGGAAAAGAAGCCCTTATGGGGCACACCCCAAATCACTTATTTTATATCAAAGTCATGCCAGTGTCAGAAGCTTTTTCCTGCTATTAGTGTAAAAAAAGGTGAACTTTGTCATTCCTGCAAATGGCAGCTGCACATCTGGTGGGTTACAGCTGCAGTTTGGGTAAATGTTTGTCCCCGTGCTCCAGCCAGTGGAGCTCCTGCCAGTGCTCCCCATACAGGGTGCTGCATTGCGTGGCTGGGCTGGCAAAGCAGAACAACTGGTGTTAGATTAAAGACCCAAAAAAAGAGGTCCTGCAAATATCATCCCTAAGCATCAGCTAGTTTTGCTCTTTCAGGTCACATGATTCTGAAAAATAATTTCTAAGAGCCCAAGGAAGAAAACCACTACTACAGAGGATGAGGGGACACAAGTCAGACAACAAAATACTAAACCTATACTGGGGGTGGCTTTGTGTTGTCTTTTTGGAGGGGGATTGTTTTAAATTCTAATTTCTTTCTTATTTGGATGGAGAGGATTTAGGAGAAACAGTCTTACCTGTGGCTGGAGGTTTGATGGAACTTCACACCTGTGGTTTGAAGAGGTGTGAATCTGCTGTCCCTGGGTTTGGTGTCCAGTGTGCAGAGTAAACTTAGGAATGAGCCATAAAGAGAGATTTCCCGTTTATTTCCCAGTTGTTCTGTAGAGTAGCTTGCACTTACCATTTCCTCTGAATTCCTGTTTGGATCTGGGTGTGTTTCACTGCTGGCTGAAGAGCCACAGGTACTCCCCACAATGATTTGGGGAATGCAGGGTGCCCTCTCCTGGGGTCAGGAGCTTTGATGCCTCGGAGCAGTGTCAGGAATCTGCATCCAGCACTGCCCTGCTGTCATCAGATTGCCAGAAAAATTATTAAAAGTGATTTAATTTCTGCTCCGTGCATTAATCACCTGAGTGGTTTGCAGCCCTTCCCAGCAGAAGCCCTATTCCATGTTCTGCACCTTTGGAAACTCTGCATAATGAATGGCCTTGGCTTTGGGAGCCCTGCCCAAGCCTGTGCTTGCACCCAGTTCCCAGCAGTGGTTTCTGAATGACTCTCACTGTTGTTATTGGAGTTCCTGTGGTCTCACTCCTCTTCCTTTCCCTCCGCTGCTGTTTGCCCAGTGGTTTCTCCTTCCTGCTCCAGGCACCTCCTCCTGCCCTCCTCAAGGACTTTGCCTCACAGTGTCCTTTCTCTTTTGCACGCTGCCAGAGGATTTGGGATGCAGTGGTGGAGTCTCACTGTGGGTGTAGAGACACACCCCGAGGCCGTGGCCCTGGAGCTGTGGGGCTGCTGGGATGCTGCTCTCCAGCAGTGGGACACCCCCTTGGAGCACCTCTGAGGGGACATGGAACTGTGCTGTGCAGGGGGGGTGGCAAGGGCTGCCATGAGGAATGAGTGGGATCTGTGAAACTGGCAATTCACAGGTGGAGGAAATGCAGATAGCTGGGTTTAAATACAGATATTTGGGTTTAAAATACCTTCTCTCAACCCACGAGCAGTGGAGAAGGAAACTGTTCTGGGAAAGAGGGAGAAGGTATCACATGCAGTAGTGGCAGCTGGCTTGGTATGAAAATTCAAAACCCTAATTTGAGCAAAAACTATTCTGAACATTTCAAACATTAATTCAGAAAGCTTTTTTTTTTAATTATTTCATAGCTGCTGATGAGAAATGCCAACTTTGCCAATTTGAAAACTAACTTCAGTGAGAAAAATGTTGGTTAAGTGTTCATCAAAGTTCTTCCCAGTTAGCAGCACTTCCCTTCCCGTGCTGCTCTGTTTTCTCCTTCCTGCTGGAATTGGTAAACATCTGGCTATTTACAAACCATTTCTCATTAGCCCTTTTGCTTATCAAATTGATCTTGGATGAACTAAATGCAAATGAGAAAGTGGAAGCCCTGGGGAGTTTCTCGGGGAGGCCACGTGAGTTCTCTCATCCGAGTGAAGCCCCACATCTGTGTTTTGTGCTCCTGGAAGGCTGTGTAAGGTTGAAATGCAGTGAGGGAAAAACATTTATCTGCTACAAAGGGAGGCTGGCTGTGTTTGGACAGATTTCTGACTTGGGGGAGCAGGAATTTGGAGATTCACCTTCTGCACAGCGTGGGCACAGCCACACAGAAACCTGTATGGAGTCTACTGTGACTCTCATCTCCTACAGTGAGCTTAATATAATCATTGATCAGCCATAAACTTTTAGGCTGAGCTTTTTTGTGTTTGGAGGGAGTTCTGGGTAGCTTTTAGTACCTAGGAAAGTTATTTGTGGAAAATGTTACAGCAAAGAATCGACTGGCAGAAGTGAAAGGCTTCTTGAGTGGCTTTTCTTCTCAGCTGTGGTAATTCTGTTAATAAATCTAGAAAAGTTTGCACTTGGAAAGGGACTGGCCATACAGAGTCCACAACTCCTGCTTTTTCAGGAATACATGAAGGAATCGTGGCATTGAGAGGAGAGATTTTTAGGACAAGTGTTTATAATTGAGAAGCTTGGAAGGATAGAAGAGGGAGGAAGATTTGGGTCAATGGTCCGAGTTAAGTCCTCTTTACCCTCTGTACTGAGCACCAGGTGTGGAATTCTGCAAGGGACTTGAAAAGCCTCTCATGTGCCTTCCAACCACTTTGGGGTTTGAGGCTGTGTCCCTGTTTCTCAGGTTCTGGCCCTGGACACTCAGTGCCTTTCAGAATTTCACTGGAGCTGTGGCTCTGCTGCCTGCTCTGCCTTTCAGGGAGAGTTTGGGAACTCCCTAAAAGAAGGATGTTCCTCAGTGACCTCGCTGCCCTGCACTTGCATTTCTCAGTCTGGATGCTTCTCTCTTTGCCTCCTTGATGAAGAGATGAGAGGTTTGATGTCCTGCAGGTGCCCCCACAGAGGACTCCTGCCTGTCCCAGAACCTCCACCGTGCCTTGGGAATGCCTTTCTCAGCAACCTCTAATCTCTCCTCCCCCTTTTTTACACAAACCCAGCTCGCTTTACTTCCAATCCTCATTGCTCAGCCCCTGAGTGTCCCAATTCCAGAGCAGATACACTTAATTACAGCAGAGCCCTTCCTTGTCATCACTTGTGCAGCATTTCTGTGTGTGCTGAGCGAGGCCCTCGGGGTAGCGGAGGTGTTTGGGGTTTCTTGGTCCTGTAACCCGCCCCTGTCCAGGGAATGTGGCCCTGCTCACGCTGCCATGTGGGGACTGGGAAAAGAACAGGTGGCAACAAGTAGGAGGAGGGAGGCAGATGGTTCCCTGTCACCCTGTGTGAAAGGCATTGACGAGTACTCAGGCACCGGGGAAAAACAGGAGCGATGCCTGAACGCTGGAAAGCACAGCCCCGGACTGTAAACAAATATGCCACGTTCTGGGAGAACAATTTCAAACCATCCTTTAGATGCACTGGGTCACCTTCAGAACTGCAGGGGGGTGCTTTGTGGGGCTTTTGTACTTTACTCCACAAAACTGGGTTTTTTCAGGATATTGTCAGTTGTTCAGGAGTGAGATCTGGGAGTGAATGAGTTGGGTGCGGTGCTGTAGGAACCACGTCAGGATTGTTTGCAGTGGAACTATCCATTTCTTTGAACTGAGTTTTTTCATGAGAAATGGTCTCTGTCCAAGCAAAGGTATCCTCATGTGATTAATGACTCCCAGCATGGGAAGCAAGGAGGAGGAATTAGAGATCTGTGTGTGGTTGTAGAGCTGTGAGGCTTTGGGATCGCAGAGACATCTGGGGACGGCTCCAAGGGATGGGTGCAGGTTCTTTGGGAAGGAGGGGCAGGGAAGCAGGGAACTGGGTCACACTCGAGGGCTGACTGCAATGTTTCATCACTTTGGGGAGGGTGATGAGCCAGCCAGGAGCTCTGGGATCAGGGGATGGAAGGGCAGCAGGGCCCTGTGTGTGTCTGCTGGAGACCAGCTTCTGCAGGGCAGGGAGGAGATGGAGCTTTTTAACCCAGCCCCAGCACTCATGTGGGGTTTGAGTCACGTGGGTGTGCTGGGGTGGCAGCTCTGTGTGTGACAGGCAGCACAGGCAGTTTCTGGAGTATTGCCATTTGCTGCCTGTGTCTGGCTGGCCAGTGGAGCTGAGAATTCCAGCCTTGAGCTTCCACACAGGAGGCTTTGGCTTGTTTGGGACATTTTTGGTAGGTTTCCATGGGAGACTGTTAATGGACGAGAGGCAAACCATTTGATCCTGGAGGACCAGAGCACAGGAGCCTTCTCAAAGCACAGCAGTGGTCTGTTCCACAGGGCAGGGTTGAGTGTGTGTGTCCAGGAGACCAGGAGGGATAAAGAAGGAGCTGCCAGCTGGGCTCCAACACTGAGTGAAAGCCCAGAGAATCCAGAATCAAAGGCAGGAAATTGCCTGGATGTGTAGGGATGGAGGAAAGACAAAGCTCAGCGGGAACTGGAACCTTTTCAGGGAAGGTTATGGAGCAAATCCCCCTGGAGGCCATGGTATGGGTACATGGGAGGGATGATGATTGGGGAAATCCAGCATGGGCTTGCCAAGGGCAAACGGTGCCCAGCTGTTCCCGTGGCCTTCTGAGATGGAATGGTTGGGCCTGTGCTGGAGAGGAGAGAGGTGGATTTTGGTGCTGTCCCCAGGGGTATCCCTGAAGCTAAACTGGGGAAATCCAGACTGGATGGTGGGATGTGTGGAAATTGGGAGCATGTGAGCTACTGGAATGCTGAGTTTGATTCACCCTGGACACCCTGCTACTGCTCAGGCAGGGATGGGGACCCAGGGCAGCTGCTGGTGGTGGCAGGGAAAAGCTGCCAACGAGGGAATTTCTGGTCACAGAAAGCGGTTCCCAGGGAGGGGAGCTGCAGTCCAGCAGGCTGCCCAGGCCCAGGGAGCTTTGGGAATCTCTGCTCTTGGAGATACTCAAGGCACACCTGGACAAGGCCCTGAGCAGCCTGGCTGAAGATGACTCTGCTCAAGGGGGGTTCAGGTGAGCTCCCAGACCCCCAGAGCTGTTCCGTGGTCCTCACACCCTGTGAGGCAGGGTGGGGATGGACCCTCTTGGTGTTGGTGCTCTGCATGGAATGGCCCAATCTGACAATTCCATGGGATGTGTTTCCTGCTGCTCTCCTTGGGAGAAACACAGCTGCCTGGTGTTGATGGCAGTCTGACATCACAAACGGCCTTTGAGTCAAGTCTGCCACCGCTGGATGAGCTCAGCTCCTCCGCTGAGTCGCATTCCGTGGATCCTGACTCGGAGGGAGTTCCAAAGTCACCATTCATTGCCCTACATCGGTGCTTTCTTTAAGTGATTGAGTTCTGTCCAGGCCCGTTGCTGCATAAACAATTCCATTTCATGTTGGTGCCTCTCTGCCAGGGTTTGGCCGTGAGCTGTGTCCAGTATTGGAGCACGGAAAGGAGCTGGGTGGGCTGAGGGCTTCTCTGAGCCCCAGAAAGGTGGAGAACATCAGGAGTCTGATCCAAGTTTCCCAAAGCCAGCACGTTTCAGTTAAGATTGTGCTGAAAATCTGTCATTTCTGCACTGCAGATGGTACTGGGCTGTTGGAGGTCACTTCAGGCTGACTTGGAGATTCCCATTCCTCACGTGGAGGCCGTTTCAGCTCCCCTGAACTGACTGAAAAGATTCCCAGCTATGGCTGGGTGTCAGAGGCAATGTCAAAAGCCTTATTTCAGCCAAGGTGAATGAAATACTCGGTGTTTTCCATAACTGTAAGTTTCATTATGCTGTTGTGGGAGGCACATAGAAGTTCTTGTTGACAATCTTTGGCTCCTGCTGAAAGAAATGTAAAAGTTGGCACTAACAGGCCAACTGTGCTGTGCTTTGAAAAGCTCAGTTACACGTTTGGGTATTTGCCATGTGTAAAAAATCACATAAATGGGCCTTGCCTGGTTCAAGCCCCGAGGCAGACTCCTCTCATGTCACCTCAGGACCTATTTTGGATGATTTCACAGATATCAAATGTACCTTCTCAGGCTCTCTCACTCGTAGAGGTGATGCTTTAGAGTATTTTTTAGTCACACATTGCAAATGAAAGCATCCTCAGTCCATGGAATTCTGTGGAGTTCTTGGAGACTACAGAAGTACTTGAAAAATCTGCAGGGTGTCGTGAATGAAATGCCAGAGGAAGATAAAAAGAGTTCTTTGTATAATAGAGGAGGACTCTGGGTGTTCCTCTGCAAGGTCCTGTGTTTCTTCTCTCAGACAGAAATGTTGCCATGTTCTTTCTGCCTTGTCCAATTTTGCATGTCTTAATGAAGGAAAATGGGAAGAGGTCCCTGTGGTTTCCAGGAGTGGCTTTCAGGAGTCTCAGTGTCCACCAGGGAAGAAATGATTCGTAGATGCAAACTGAGCAGGAGGCTGCAAAGCATTTTCTGTCATGAGGAGAAAGTACTCCAAGGAGTGAGCTGTGGGTTTCAGGGAGTGGGAGATGGTGGTGGAGCTGGGTGTTCAAGGTCCCTTCCAGCCCAAAGCAGCCCGTGCTGCTGGGAGAGCAGGTCTGTGCTGAGGGCTGGAGACCTGGGGAGATGGGGGGAGCCTCTGCTCCCGTGCAGGGGGAGGATCTGAAAGTGGGAGAATGGAAAATCCAGCGGGATGAGCATCATCAGAGGCAGGAGGAGCAGGGGAGCCTCCTCCCTGCTTTTGTCTGATATCCACGCATCCCTGTGGGTTTCTACTCCCCAGGATTAAGGTTTGTCCCCAGAAAGCTTTAAAAGCAGCAAATGTCACATTCTGACCTGTGCATGGTGAGCACTGAGAGCCCCTGGCAGTGCTGGGGCTCCCGGAGCTGAGAGCATTCCCGGAGTCGCTGCCTCCATCCCGGCCCTCCGGCAGCCACCCGGCGTCAGATGGATGGCACAGGAACAGCTTGGGAGCCTCATTTGGAGAGTTGTGCTTCAGGAACATAAACAGCATCTGAAATCACAAACTGACTTCAAACAGTCACAGCCAAAGCCAAGCTCAGGGAATGTTTTGTGCTGGTTGTGTACACTCCAGTGCTAATTTTCTGTAAACACAGCAGTGTGTGCTCCTCTTTAGTGCTGAAAGAGTGGGGTTTTTGGGTTTAATTTTGATTTTAATTTACATTACTTAGCTATTATTCCTCAGGGAAAGGCAGCATTTGTGTTTCTCATGGCTGCGTGTCTGTTCAAAATGGTCTGGGAGCTGTTTGAATTCAGTCAGTTCCATTTCTTGACTCAATTCCTGTTTAATAAATGATCTTTATTTATTCCCTCTTTATGGGCCCTGCTTATATATAGTCTTACTGAGAAGCAGAACTGATTAAACCACCCTGGATCCCAAACTTCTTGAACGTTTAACTTGATGAAACGGGAGCTAAGCAGTTCTCAGTAGCCTATTCATGTTTAAAGCTGGCACAGGCTTTGAATAAATTGCTCTAATTTAGATTAAATTAGGAATAGATTAATGTTTGCCAGCGTGCCGTGAATCGCAGGGAGGCAGAACAGCATTTATATTGTGCTTATTAGTTTTCATTTCTTGTTTTATGACTGTATTTGCAGTTGGCTTGGCAAAGAAATGGGAACCTCCTGATGGAATTCGTACGGGGTCGGGCGCCGTGACTTCGCTTTGGGCCCGCAGACAAAGGGCTGTGGGGATGCTGCTCGTGCAGCTGGGCTTGGGAGCACGGCACTGGCACCTTGAGGTTTGGTTTTCACCGGGGAATTAATGGCTAAAAGGTACTTGAAGAAATTCCAATGTCATGTTGGGAAAGGAATGATCCCTAAGGAATGGTCAGTGGAGGCAGAGCGAGGGCCTGTAGGAGCAGAAAGCTTCAGTGTGTTATGAGAAATACACAGCACACATTAATACAGGTTTGCTGTCCCCCACCTGCATTATTCTGTATTTATTGTCCCACTGCAGAAGTGCAGGGAGGTGGGATGCGTATGGAAGGCTCTGAGTCCATTTTATCTCATCTCCTCTGGCTAATCCTGAATTCCCGAGAGAGTTTCTCAGTCCCATAAAAGTCTCTTGGCCACCAGAAAGGCTGATTAATAACAGCAAATGCACGTCCCTCAGCAGCACTGAAATCCACCCATTCCAGTCATGTTTATCCTCATATTTTACATATTCCTGGCAGCTTGGCTGGATGATGTCATGTCAGGAGTGCTTTTTCCTGGGAACAAAGCAGTGCCGCTCCGGGCACGAGCCCAGCTCCGCCTGCAGGGGGATGGCTGGTGGCTCCTCTGCCTGCCTCTGCCTGCCTCTGCCTCCTGTACAGGGGAAAGTCCAAATAACCAGGGGCAAGAGCAGCCTGCAGTGCATCCCTAGGGCTGCTGTTTTCCATCCCTGGATGAGTGGAAGGGCAAGATTAGCTGCAGCTTGATATCCGTCACAACCACCAAAGGCATTTCCTCTGCCTCTGTTCCTCACATCCAGGGCTGTGAAGATTGACAGAAACACCCTTAATTTGTAATTGATCCCAGGCTCGTGTTGGAAAGGAAAATATCAGATTTTGTCAGTCTCGCACCAGCGGGGAGGACAAACGGGTGGGGTTGGTCTTAATTGGTTGCTTATATTTCAGAGTTGCTAAATTATACAGGAATAGCAGAGACAGCTGAATGCCATTTGGGGAGAAGGAGAGGATTGGTTTTCACTGGGGCTGAGTGGGGAACAGGACTCAGGCTGATGAAGATCTGGAGCTGGCAGAAGCCCCTGGTACTTATTGATGGGATAACCTTGATGGGCTCGTGGGGTTTGTTCCCTAAGGAAATGCCATAAATCTAACAAAGAAATGTGATTTATAATAATGTGTGTTCAGTATTGAAACCAGCTGTAAAATGTCCCTGTTCTCATTGGCATAGAAGAGCCTGGGGTGGGGGTTTCTTGTTCTCCTGGTTGTTTCCCCTCTCCTATTGTCTCTCTTCTCCCCAAAAAGAAACTGGTAATTGTGGATCCAGAGGCTTTAAAGGACAGATGGATCCTGCGTGGTTTTCTGGTGGCACACCAGCACTGGAGGTGTTGAAGGAAAAGAAAGAAGGAGGAAAGTCATGCCTGGATCCAGCTCCCAGCTGACTGGGGATGGACATTCCACCTTGGCCCTCCTTCAGCACCAATTTACATTTAAAAGCTGCTTTAAAAACTTGGTTTTTAGGCATTTTTCACATTTAAATCTTGCATCTCTTGCTATAAACCCCATCAGGTACTTGGGGTTTATTGGGGAATAACCTCCCATTCTTGTGTGCTGGGAAGTGCACACCACGTTCCCAAGGCTCCGTGCTGGAAAAAGCAGTTGTATTCTTAAGATACTCACAGGGTTCACTCTTTCTGTTGGAATTGGAAATATGAGGAGGTGAGTGAACATGACAGCTTTAAAAACAGAAAGGAAAAAAGTCTTGATTAAGAGTTTATAAGATTCCCAAATATCTTGGTACTCCTCTAGTTCCTATAAAAACGGGTGGGTGCGAGGTGGGCAGCGAGGAGCCTTTAGCTCCTCCTAAATGTGGCCTTTAGCAGAGGAATCCAGTGAAAATTAATAAAGTATCCAGTTCCACATCTAATAGTGCTGCTCTGCAGGTGGTTATAGGCTAAAAGAGGAAAGTGAGGTTTGAGGGGTACCTTTTCTCCCTTAAAAACTATTAATTGTGTAGGTATAAACCTAAATGGAAGGAAAATAGGGAAGGTAGGTATGTGTAGCAGTAGTTAAGTAGTTAAATAAGCCGTTTATAATTAGTTTAAATAAGTTTTTTAAAGAGCTTGGAGAATTAAGGACACTTTTGAGTACAAGCAGCTTGCTCAGCCTCATCTGCTGCAGCTGCAGTTTGGCAGAGTTGGTGCTGCCGGGTTGTTCCAAGTGTCAGCAGCTCCCAGACAGAAGGAAAAGGTCTCCCACTTGCAGGTGTTTCTTGGAGAAGAGCAGCCATGTGGGGTAACCCTGAGCAGGTGTCCCAGGCAGGGCCAGGGGTGCCTTACCCAGAGGCACTGGGGCAGCACAGCAGCCACTCCCAGGAGATGGGGCAGGTTAAAGCCAGGGTTATCAGTGACCTGGGAGCAGCAGCGGGGTTTGTGTTCTGTGCGTTCCTTTGCTTCAGGTCAGGCTGTTACCGTGGTGTTCCTTGGAAAACACATCCTCAAACAGTCGAGGCACGCTCATG
Source organism: Ifrita kowaldi (assembly GCA_013398055.1). Lineage (NCBI taxonomy): Eukaryota > Metazoa > Chordata > Aves > Passeriformes > Cinclosomatidae > Ifrita > Ifrita kowaldi. The sequence continues at coordinate 210,350 of VZRS01011430.1, forward strand.
GAATCCCAGGGTGGTTTGGGCTGGAGGGTCCTTAAAGCCCATCCCATCCACCCCTGCCGTGGCAGGAGCACCTTCCACTGTCCCAGGGTGCTCCAAGCCCCGGCCAGCCCGGCCCTGGGCACTGCCAGGGATGTGCTGGTGCTGCTGTGCCAGCACAGCAGTGATTCCTGCACTGCCTGCAGGATTATTGGGATTATTGCTCGCTCCCAGAGCTCCCAATGATGCCGTGATGATTTTTTGCCTTTTCTTTTAAACCCCTTTTAAACCTTTTCACAACTTCTGTGTTCTTCCGTGCTTTTTGCCGACATTCTTGGATTGTTTGTCAAGCTGGGAGACTCAACATGGTAGAGGTTTCATAGTCGGGGATCAGAGAGCCCCAGCCCCCAAGAACACATTTCGTAAACTGAGATAGAACCACCCAGGGAAAGGTTCCTTGGGGAGGGGGGGCTGATTCGAGTCCCTCATTAGGGAATTTTTGATAGATTTGCTAATTAGTAACACCTATAATGATATACCAGATCCTTGGAGGGTGTGCATTGAGGTGCATTCCACCTGGACGTGGTGCACCTAAAGATCCTTAAAATAAACACCAAGGTAAAATCCCTTTTTCCCTTCTAGCTGTGTCTGACTGTTGATTTTAATGCCAGGAAAAGGCATCACCAGCACTGGTGACCCCTTTCCTCGGGAGTGCTGGCTGAGCATCCCTGTGGGTGCCACAAGGGAGAGGGGGGAANCTCCCAATGATGCCGTGATGATTTTTTGCCTTTTCTTTTAAACCCCTTTTAAACCTTTTTACAACTTCTGTGTTCTTCAGTGCTTTTTGCCGACATTCTTGGATTGTTTGTCAAGCTGGGAGACTCAACATGGTAGAGGTTTCATAGTCGGGGATCAGAGAGCCCCAGCCCCCAAGAACACATTTCGTAAACTGAGATAGAACCACCCAGGGAAAGGTTCCTTGGGGAGGGGGGGCTGATTCGAGTCCCTCATTAGGGAATTTTTGATAGATTTGCTAATTAGTAACACCTATAATGATATACCAGATCCTTGGAGGGTGTGCATTGAGGTGCATTCCACCTGGACGTGGTGCACCTAAAGATCCTTAAAATAAACACCAAGGTAAAATCCCTTTTTCCCTTCTAGCTGTGTCTGACTGTTGATTTTAATGCCAGGAAAAGGCATCACCAGCACTGGTGACCCCTTTCCTCGGGAGTGCTGGCTGAGCATCCCTGTGGGTGCCACAAGGGAGAGGGGGGAAGGGAAGGGATCTGCCCAAGGGCACCAGAGGAGTTCTTGGCAGGGCCCAGGGGAACCTCAGAGCGATCCTGAACTCCTGGGATGTGCCAGTGGCTGTGCAGAGCTGAGCCCTTTGCACAGGACACAGGGTTTGATTCTCACTGCTCCTCAGAGGCTGTGCCTGAACAGAGCTCGCTTATTGGGAATAAAGTCACAGCTCTGCTGCTGTTATTAAAGTCAGGTTGCAAAACACTCTTGCAGGCTCTGCTGCTCTCAGGAGATTTTATAATTCTTCTGAGGAGTTCAACTGATGAATAAGAGTAAGAGGAGACCCTGGCCAGGGTTCTTTGGGGGCACTTCCAGGCAGTTTCCCTGCCTCGGGTTCTATACGTGGGTTTTGGTTTGGGTTTTTGATTCTTTTTCTCAAGGAGGAGTTGTTAAAAAAATATTAATTCTTTTTAAAAATGTGAATATTCACTACTGACTTTGAAGGTCATACCCATCATTTTGCAACATGTGTTATGGTTTGAATTTCTTTCCAATGACAGAATGTGTTTCAAAGCAGTTTTAAACTCCTTGGGGACAGGTGAGGTGTGTTTGGCTTATTTCCCTTTTTTTAATAACCCGAGTCTCGTGACCGAAATCCCTGCAGGGCTTTTTCCCTTTGCATGCTCCTCTGGAGCACTGGGATGTGGTTGGAACCAGGGGGTTCCTGCTCTGTTTCCCTGGAATGCGTCAGCAGGGCCGTCATGCCTTTTGAAGGGTTGTTTTATGAGACAGGAAAAAATCAAATTGTTTCCTCTACACCAAAGCATTTCATGGTGAAACGGGAACGGGAGGAGGGCTCGTTATCAGGAGGGGTTTTATGACTTCCTTTAAAACACAGGCTCCCAGTCAGGATGTGTTTATCACTGTATTTATATATCCCAGTTGACTGAGCACCCAGCAGTGTCCGTTCACAATGCAAAACAGAACCAAATAAATGCCTAAAAATCACAATTGCTGAGTGTCAGTTAAACACTTGCTTGTTCTGGATTTTTGGGGAGTTTTCTGCAATGCTGTGCATTGAGTGAAGAGTAAATAACAGCTCTTGCTCCCAGTGGTGATGTAAATTAATCTAAGGCAATTAAAAATTAAAAATAAGGCGTTTTGCCCGCTCTGGGCTAAACGTATCGGCACAGAGGAATAAATAAGGAAGCATCTCCATTTCATATCTGAGGAAAATGAGGGGTATTGGTGGGGGAGGGTCTGTTCCTCGGGGTGGGGGTTGAGTTTGGGTTTTTAAGTGTGCGAGGGACAAAATTGATTCCAAGTGTTGAATTGGGTTCTTGTCCTCAAACTCTCGAGTGAGATGATCCAGGAGAATGGGGTCAGCTCCTGAGCCTATGTGCTCCATGTTTCCCGTGACTCCTGCAGGTTCCATTCCCACAGGGATGCCCTGCTCAGTGGCTCTGTGATTCCTGCAGGTTCCATTCCCACAGGGATGCCCTGCTCAGTGGCTCTGTGATTCCTGTGGTTCCTGCAGGTTCCATTCCCACAGGAATGCCCTGCTCAGTGGCTCTGTGGTTCCTGCAGGTTTCATTCCCACAGGGATGCCCTGCTCAGTGGCTCTGTGTCCAGCTGTGCCTCCCTCGAGGTGTTGGTCCCAGCAGTGTCGTGTTTCTCTTCCTAACACATTTCCAAAATCACACACCAGGTCCTGCAGTTTGACTTAGCTCATGAAGCGTAATTAAGTCCACAAAATCCTAAATTGGAGGGGGTTTTATGTCAAGCAGGTGTGGATCTGTGTCTTACACCAGGAAATGGTGGTTGTCGTTGGAAATCCAGGAGATTCCGGACATTCAGGATTCAGATTCGGGACATTTGTGTTCATTCTATAAAGCAGAAATTACTTTCCACCCTCTTTGTTCCACGTCTGTTCAGTCTGTGTTCCAGCTTTGCACGCAAGCAGCAACTGGTGGAGGAACAGGAGTCCCAGAGACTTCTTTAAATGAGTTTTTCCAAGGGAAGGAGTTAATTCCATCATTACAGCTGATGTGGTGAGGCCAACTTCAGCACTGTGGCCGTTTGTCCTGAGAGGATTTATTAGGGGCAGGTAACGTGGCTTTCCCTGAGCATGGTGTCACTCTGGGAACAGCTGGCAATAACAAGGTGATCCCTTCTGTCGGAAATTTATGTTTTAAGCATTTGAACAAGGATGACAATTGGATACACCTAAAAACAAGGGGGAAAAATAGGAGAGAAGGCAGAATTTGAAGGTGATGTGTAGCTTGAACTTACCACCTTTGTTATTTCGTGCTTGTTATTGCACTGCAGCCACATGCTGCTGTTATTTTAAATACAATGAGCACAACAAAATCAGTGGGATTTGACTCTGACTCCTTGAAGCATCACAGCTGTTTAATCCTGATCCAAGTTGAATCCTTCCCTCAGGACACCCTGAACCAAAGTTCAAAGTGAGGAGAACAGTGCATTAGGTAAAAGAAAAGGTTTGAGTCTTTATCACCTTTCTGGAATCAGTGAAATGGATTTATGGGAAAAATATTGTGTATTGAGTGTACAGTTTTATATGAATACCCCAAGTCAAAATTAAACATTTTGGTGCCTCTGAGGTATTTTTTTCTTAGGGAAAACAGTTCAGGTATTAGAGGTGTTGAGATCTGCATGTCCTAGGTAATTTTTTTCCCAACAGCTTTGTTGGCAAAATAGTTACTTACTGTTTTTAATTGTAGTAGATCTTTGTTGCTGAAATCATGTTTCAAATCTATTTCAAATCTCTAAAATCCACCCTTTCTCTTCTCCTCCTCTCTGTATTAGCTGGTGCCCCTGTTCCTCGCTGTCCCCATGAGTGATTCCCATGGGGAAGGTCCTTCTTGTTCTCCCCTTGCTGGATCCATCTCCCCCCTTGGCGGGTTCGTGGACACGGCCGACACCCCCCACCCATTCCTGCTCCTCACCCTCTGATTGCAGCTCAGGGAGCCTCGGATCTCGATGTGTCTGGGCTGGCCCTGGGCTGGGGGATGCACTGGGGTCCCTGGGGGGTGTTGGGGGTGACAGCTGCTCCAGAGCTCCACCAGATGCAGGCCCTGGGCTCCAGGAACACCTGGACCAGCCTCCGGTGCCTCTCCTGCTTCTGGAATGCCCCGCACTCTCCTTGGGCAGGTGCTGTAACCAGGACTTGCACACACTTGGAGGTGGCCAAAATAGCCTAAAAATGGCCTTTGACCACTTCTTTAGGTGTTTGTGGCTCTGAGTCCCTGCACTTCCACAGCCCTTCAGAGGCACGTGGTGCCAGAGCCAGGTGGGTGCCCAGGGGGTTGGAGGGTCCCCGGTGGTGGTTCAGATAAGGCTGGAGCAGATAACATTCCTGTTCCCCTTCGTGTGCAGCCAATGGTATCGCTGGAATGTTGTTGCCAAACAGGAGGAAGCCGTGGATATGCCAATAACCAGCGGAGGGGGAAGGCAGGAAAAGGGAAATCTGAACCGGAGGGGCCGCACAACGTGGAAAGTATTTCCAATGATTCCATAACAACCAGAGCGTTTCAGGTGGGGCTGAGCTGTTTGGAAAAGGTCTCCTGGGCCCCCTGGGTGGTGGCCCCGGAGCAGCTCTCGGGCACGCTCCGGCTCTTTGTTATCCCGTGGTTTTCCTACGAGATGAAAAGCTGGGATCACTCCAGTGCCCCCACCCCGTGGACACTTCACCTCTTGGACGTCACCAGCCCAGTGCTGGGGCAATTCTAACCTTGTTGCTGACTGATTTGAGTCCAAACCCTTGGGGGTGTTTGCACACCCTGCAAAGTGTTCTGATAAAACAGCTGCAATATTTGATGTCTGCTCAGAAGGAGCCCTGGAAAGGGCAGCTTGATAGAGGGCCTTGAGGATCAGCAGCTGGAATGTCCTCTCAGCCTGGATCCGTGGGGTTCCTGCGGGGCTGCCTTGGCTGGCAGTGTTGGTGTCACACCCGAGCAGCACAAACACGGATTCCTGTGTCTTGGAATGCCACAGGACGTGGGGAAAACCATTTCCACAGGGAAAATAATTTCTAGGGCAAAGTTTAGAGATTCTGCTTCTCATCTTCCTGGGAATTGCTGCCTGCCCTGCCGTGGCCGGGATGCAGGAATGGAACTCTGCTGCCTGGAGCTGTGTAGGAGTTGCAGCATCCCTCTGGTCCCAGTTGCTCCACAGCAGGAGGTAAATTATGGTGCAAAGCACAAGTCACTTGCTGGACGTGCTTTTAAAAATGAGATTCCTGGGAAGCTGTGTGGGAATAACTGCAGAGAACAGTCCAGAGCTGGAGTTACTGTTCGAGAGGTGATGAAGGAGATGTTAGAAAGAAGAGACTTGAGCTGCTTCTTCCGTAGTGCTGAAAGCTGGAAGTGACAAAGCCATCCTCTGATTGGTGTTGGAGCTAATTTGGGTGTAATTGCTCATTAACACAGCCCTGACTGCTTGGCTCTGCACACCCAGCTGGGGATGAAGCCTCTGTAACAGCACTTGAGGCATTTGCAGGAAATACAGGGAAAAAAAGGAAGGAAATCCCTCAACCTTCAGGGTACCTCCCCCAGCTCCTGGCAGTCCCAAGAGGGGTTAAGGGCAGTGCTGGGGGAGTTCTGGGGCCTGGCCCTGCTCACCTCACCGGGAGGGTTTCAGGTCCTTGCTGCTCTCTCTGGGTCACAGCTGATTTCTCAGGCATCGTTAGGATTTTGTTGTCTGTGACTGTTCTCCTGGAGTGCCGTGGGAAGGAACGTTCCCAGTCTGCGCCTTGCACGAGGGTAGAACTGGGTGTCTGCTCTCTGGGAATCCTGGCAGCTCTCCCAGACTCATCAGCTCTGTGTGCACATCACTTCAGAAAAGATGGATCCATTTCGTGATATGGGAAGAAAAACACACGAGTGTGTGGGGATGGGGTTCAGATTATGCAGATGAATTTTAAAAATATTCCATTTTAACTCAGCGGGATGAATTTTAAAGATGGGTAAGGGGTGGATTTTGCATCAAAACCTTGTAATTTGCAGCAGATCACCTGACAGTGTTGCCAAGACAGGTAAGAGGAACCCAAGTAGGAGTGTTTGGAATTTGAAGTGAACTGGAAGTCAAGCAGGAGAGTGGGAAAAGTGCTGAAAACAGTGGGCACCAGGGAGAGTTCTGCAGTGCCATGCCTTGTTCCTCAGTGGGAACACTGGGGAGGGAGTTTGTCAGGCACAGTGGGAAGGTCTCCAGTCCAAGGGAGCTGGTGACAAGGGCTGGGATCCAAACACAGGCAAAGCCTTCTGTGATACTGGGTCAGCACTGGAATGTCGTTGAGGAGCAGGGAGATGGTTTGGGAAGATCCCCTGGCCCCATTCAGGGCTCTCCTGAGAGATCTGCAGCAGCAAGGGGCTTCCGGGGAAAAAGGGGCCCTGGCTGAGGCCAGGAGAGCTGGAAGTGGTGCATTCCTGCAAGAAATCCAATTAGGGGACATAAAAATAGGGGAGGTTAGATAGAAATAGATTTTGCAATGAATGTGAAATTAATGGTGTCGTATATTGATCAGGAGGGGCTGCTGGAGAGCACTTAATTGGGATCTTCAGCTATCAGAGTGTGGAAGGATAATGAAGGAGATGCCCTGGAGTACGTGTGTCTCTCTGGGATCCGTATTTGGAATAGCAAAACGGCTGGGAATCTGGGAATCTGTCTCCCAGTTCTGCCCACGGACTGGTGGTACTGATAAAAACCCGTGGCTGGTTCTTACCTCTCTGTGAGGACCTGCCCAAGAACCAGAACAGGGAAAATGAGAGTTCTGCTGGTTGAGGACCTCCCAAGCTGCTGCTTGGGTCAACAGGGGGCTTTGGCAGTTTAAAATCAGACTGTTGCTGATGGAAGGCTGCTCAGTGTTTTTCCCTGAAGGTTTGGTCATTCAGACAACATTTTCTCCTTTAGTCAGGTTCTCTGGGAGGTTTTCTCATTGTGTATCAGGACACAAGTCCACATGTTCTGGTGGAGATGCTGCAGCTCAACAACAGCTCTTCTAGTCCTGAGCTTCTTTCTGGGGAAAATCACAGCTATTTTAGGTGGTTTCCATAATTAATAAAAGAATAAATGTATTTGGCAGCATGGATTCCCATGTGGAAAATGTCATCAGGTGGCTTAAGCTTGGTAAATAGTTAAGAATCCAGAAGAATTCTGTGTATGCTGAGCTTTGGGGGTTTGTTACTAATTGTGCTGCTTGGAATACTCGGTGGTAATTGGGGTCCAGCTGCTCAGAATCTCACTGTTACATTTACTGGCTGGATTGCTTTAATAGGATTTGGAGAGTGGCTCTTCCTATGGTTCAGCTTGTGCTGTTAAGTCACCAACCTTTTAATGCAATAATCCCTGGGCTTATCCTGGCTGGGAGCAGCAACACAGGAGGATGACATGGCTGAGGCCAGGAGTTTGGAGAGTGGGTATAATCCAGAGCAAGAGTTGTTGGTGCTTGTTGTAGTTGCTGTAAAATGATGAAATGGGTGTTGTGGGAGGGAGGGAGAGCACTGGTGGCAGGAAAACAGTGGGGAAAAGGCTGTAGTTCCAGTGCCATGGGCAGCGGCAGAGCCCAGCCAGGTCAGGAAGCAGCTCCGTGTGAAATGACTGCAGGGTTTGACTGGATGAGTTTGCACTGGAAGGAATTCTGTGTATTCATCTGTCATTTTGTTATGATTGAGAATCATGTAAATGAACTGTGCATGTTAATGAGCTCAAGGACAAAGTGGGGTCTGAGTATTTGAGTAATGAGCACAGCTTGGGGTTTGACTGTCACACGTGTGGCATTCCATGTGGTCCCAGAGCGATGGCACCGTGGTTTGCTGCTGGTGTCCTCTCCTCAGGTCTATTCTACCCCCCAGTTCCACCCTTCCCTCCCCTGCCACTTCCATTACAGTGGAGATTTGGTCTGCTTGCCTGACAGTGCCATGTCCTGTATCCCCATTAGTGGTCAGTAGTTACCTCTGCCTGCATGTCAGCCTTCAGTTTAATGGCCTTTTTTGTGTGTTCATTTTCTTCTGTTTCCCATCGTGGTTTTGTTTATTTCTTTTGTTTTTTTTTTTTCTGTTCTCTTTTTTTAAACCGTGGTGATGTTTGCCCTTCATATTCCCCAATGTTTGCACATGCCAAGATGTTGCCATCCCAACATTACCTCCCACTTCACTGACCAGTGCCACTAATGACCATCTAGCACCAGCCACAGCGGGACCCCTGCCCTCCGCCCCGCGGGACGTCGTGGCCACCCTCGTGTCCACTCGCTTCATCCGGCTCACGTGGCGGCCGCCGGCCTCGGACCCGCAGGGAGACAACCTCACCTACTCCATCTTCTACACCAAGGAGGGCATCAACAGGTAAACTCGTGGGAAACGGGCTCTCCTGGGGCTCTGGTCACGCTGCCACAGCGGGAACCCCCAGTCCGGGAGGTGCAGGGGTTGTGTTCCCCACCAGGAGTTTCACGGGCAGTGCTTGAGCGTGGTTTGACCGACTGCAAACCCTTCCAGCAGCTGCTGCCTGCCTTTAGTGGGGGACAGAGCAGCAGGACTGGCACAGGAGCATCTCCTGGAAGCTGTGCTGGGAGCAAGAGGCACATGAGGCTCCAAGGCCCTGCAAGCTCCCTCTCACTGCAGGCACAGCTGCATGGTGGGTGCTGGTTAAACACCGTGGTCAGTGCTGGGTGAATGTTCCCTCCTTGCAATCCCTGCAGACAGAGCTCCGGTGAAGGCCTCACAACCATCAGCTTCTGACATGTTATCCCAGTGCATGGTACCAGTCTGCCCCTTCTCCTCCCTGATGGGATCTGCTGCTCAGAATTACAGTTTCAAATTGTGATAAGTTTGAGGAAGCTGCAGTGAACATTCATTTGGAGCAATGCTTAATTAATTGCAGATTAGCTTATCAGATTTATTACTCAAGGGAAAATTATCTCTCACCTTATTGATGAGAGTGTGAGACACAAAGTCATTTGGAACAGAAAACACTCCAGAGGGGAATTCCTACTCTTCCTTAATCCTCTGCACAGACATCTTGTCCAGGCTCATGGCAGTTAATTGAGGCAATTAGTAACATTTTATTTGCCTCACAAATGTTGTTTTTCTGTTGCTCCCTTACTTTGGTAATATCCAAGGTGTTCCAGGCCAGGCTGGACAGGGCTGGGAACACCCTGGGATAGTGGGAGGTATCCCTGCTCATGGCAGGGGGGAATGGATGGGCTTTAAGGTCCTTCCAGCCCAAACCATTCCATGGTTCTGTGATATCTCCAGTCAGAACAAATGGTATTTTAAGTGAGACAGGAAGAAGGTGGGATCGTGCCAGCCTTCCTGGCTTCCTGCCTCTCCTCCTCCATGTTCCTGCTGGTAACTGCTCCACCCGCTGGGCTTTTAGGGAGGGATTTGCTGGGGATTGCTCCGTGCCTCTCCCTGTCCTGTTAGAGGGAACAAAATCCACCCCCTTGCACTGCAGACCGAATTTACAGCAATCCAGCAGGCATTCCTCTTCAGCCAACAGCCCGTGCAGAGCACGTGGGGTCACACATCTCAGAGCAGTATGAAAATGCTTGAGGTCCTGCCACTCCCCCTGGATTTAGAGAATGGGAACAGTCAGACTGAAAAAAAGAAAGAAGGAAGAAAGACAAAGGTTCTCTTGGCCATTTTGGTGTTCCATGGGACTTCTGACAGTTGGTGTGGCCTGGGGAAAGATCACTTGGTGACTGTCCCACAGCTGAGCAGTTGAAATCAGAGTCATCAGGCCAATTTTGCAGTCAGCCCTGTCTGTGGCACCCTCACTCCTTCCTCAGCTGGACAAACCCTGCTTAAGCAGCCGCTCTGTAGCCCCTGAATTATAGAGGATGGAGCATTTGCTGTGGTTTAAGTGCAGATGTGCCAGCTCAGGCTGTTCCAGTTGTGCCCCCGTCCCCTTTCAGTGCCTGCATTCCTGGCTCCCTGTAGGAACCCAGGTGTTGTCCCTTCCTCGCTTGCATTGGAGCAGTGATCAAACCAGGGGCTGCATTTATTTACCTTCTAAATCAGGCAAGTTCCACATAACTGCAGTGAGTTTGTGGGGACTCTGACGTCTCTAAACCATCTGTAAGAGTCACCTGCCTGTTGTGGGTGCAGGAACACCCAAATCCCTCTGAGGCTCCGAGGTTCCGAGTGCCTCGGCCTCTGCTGGCTCAGCTTCCTTCAGCTTTCACCTGTGTGGGGAGAGGAGACCCAGGAACATGGCAAGGCCTCCTACCTCTGCCCCTTGGACTTATTCGAGGGGGGTTCTGCCCCTGTGCCCCTGTGCTNCAAGAGGGAGCATTTCAAAGTGAAGAAGTGGCTCTGGAGGGGACATTTCTGCTTCAGGAGCTGCGCAGTGTCAGCAGCCAGGACTGTCCCACCTTGGCCTGGTGACACCAGAGGGGCTCCCCTGGAGGCAGGGACGTGGCAATGAAGGGGTGTCCCGGGGCCTCCTGTCACTCCTCCTGGAGACCTGGGGGAGTCTGATCAGATGGAAGTTACTGTCTCACACAGCTGCAGGGTTATTTCATCCCCATGTCAGGTTTTTATTTACTTCACACTCAAGGCCGTTCCCCTGGAAAGGGTGTGAAAATTCCGAAGTGCTGCAGGGAGTTTAATTCTGGGGAACTTTAGACAAGCACTCAGGCGGAAGAACTGCAGACTTCAAGATTTGGACAAAAAGAAAAGAAATAATGGCACATTGCTGGTCGGAGGTGGTAAATTACACATGTGGGATGTTCAAACACTGCTGAATTCACAGTTCACTGTGGTGTGCTTCAGACACAGCAAATGGAGTTTAATTGTGTGGAATCACACTCAGAAAGCCTCTGGAGCTCCCTGCCAGGCCCCACAGCTGGCACCGCTGGCACACACCATATCCACTCCCTAACAGCTCCCCAAAGGGGCTTTTTTAGGTGTAAGTGCAACTTCAACCTTGGCATTTCCAGCCAAACTCCTGGGGTTGCACTGAAGGCTCTTCCCTTGGGTGTTTGAGAGTTCCTGTGAACCTTAACTGGAGTTTCCAGAGCTCCTTAATTGGGGATTAGAGTGGAATCATGGAACAGTCATAACGATCTGCAGGGGAATGCAGTTATTGCTGGGGCCCATCTGCTTGGTGCCTGTTATCCCAACCTGAGCACGTTGGGAAAGGTGCTCCAGGCTCCCCAGGAACGGCCATAAAGGAAGGATTCACGCAGCACTTAATTAGATTAATCTCTCCCTATTTTTACCACACTGTTGTGAAGCCACATTCCTGACTATTACTGAAAATTGCAATACTATGACATGTCTATTTATTTTTGGTAAAAGTTGTCTTTCCAGTAAAATAATTCTGATTTTTTTTCTTGTTTTAAATAATAACCTTGGTTTGCTGATTACCATTTTTTTCCAGATCAAATCAGGGAGTGCACTTCCACTTGAGGCAGAAAATGCTGTATTTTGCATGTTAATGGGAGCTGGATGTTATCCCACAGCTGTGAATCCACTGGCACTTAGGCTGGGCTCTCAGATCCCATCCTTGTAGCTACAGCACATCTTAAAGGAAACTCCATTTGGAAACGTGTTTTCAAGAAAATGTTGTGCTAGAAGTGGAAAAATTAGCAATGAAAATTAATAAAAAGCTGAAATAAATGAAGCTGTTTATGCAGTGCCATTTTAGTTGAGCTTACGAAGGGGAACATTCTAGAAAATGGGTGTAAGTAGGTGTTTAGTTACAGAGAGTGCACTGTTCCCCACTCTATAGATACAGGGTAATAGTGCAGAAACCAACAGGGATTTCACAATGTTTCCAGCCAAGATCTGCTAAATCAACCACACCGGTGGATGTAAAAAGAAATAAATTAAAAATGGGGGGTTTGGCATCGAGTTTCCCTGATAGAAGCAGAAGCAGAGTGGCTGGAAGGGAGGAAGGGGAGACTGGGGTGGTTCTGCTGGAGTTCCTGTGTCAGAAATGCTGTACCAGGTGTCAGTGGGGCCGAGAGCGGCCTGTCCCTGCCCGTCCCTGTCCCACGGGGAGCCTGGCAGCCCAGAGGGGCAGGATGGTGCTCAGAGCAGGCTCAGTCCCCTGCATTTGCTCACTGGGAAGTTTCTGACTGCTCCTGTTGGAGTTCTTGGCGTTCACAGGGAGCGGGGAGCTCCTTCCCAGGGAAGGACGGCTGGCGTTACCCAGACCCAGCTCAGAGCGAGCTCAGGTGCAGGCAGTGCCTCGGAATAAAGGCTGCCCTGAGTTAATGATTAATCTCCTAATCTTCCCCTCAATCCCCGATAAGAACAGATGCAGTTTCCTGGATGGGTTTTGGCAGAGGCCTTGTTCTGCAGGGGGAGCATCGTGTTCCGGTGCCAGGGTTGATGGAGGTCACTGAGCACCAGCAATGCCCCTTCCAGGTGCCCCACACACACCCTGTGTGCTCCCAGCTGGGTTAGGGCTTCCAGCTCACAAAATGCTGGCCTGGCAGAGGTGCCCTGTCCCCTGCCAAGTGCATCCCTTCTGTGGGTGGGGTCTGGGAGCCTGGATCTGTCTCCAGGTGTTGCTGGAGGTCAGGAATTCCATTCAGGTCCAACAGAAGCCACTTTGCCTCAGCTCCTTGTGTGGAAGCAGTGTCAGTGCCACAGCCATGCCCTGGCTGTTCCACTCAGTGTGTGGAAGCAGTGTCAGTGCCACAGCCATGCCCTGGGTGTTCCACTCTGTGTGTGGAAGCAGTGTCAGTGCCACAGCCATGCCCTGGCTGTTCCACTCAGTGTGTGGAAGCAGTGTCAGTGCCACAGCCATGCCCTGGGTGTTCCACTCTGTGTGTGGAAGCAGTGTCAGTGCCATGGCCGTGCCCTGGGTGTTCCACTCTGTGTGTGGAAGCAGTGTCAGTGCCATGGCCGTGCCCTGGGTGTTCCGAACAAATCCAAACACCAGCCAGGAGCCGAGGGAAGGCTGGAGGTAGAAGAACACATTAAAACAACTTCTTTGAGAAATCTCCAAAAAGCAGCCCCGCAGTATTAACAGGAGTGCCCTAAATCTCACCAGACTGCACGTGCTGCTGAAATAGTTTCTGTGCTGGCTCCTGAGCTGTAGGATAAACTGTCACTGTGAATTATCACTTGCTGTCATGGGAATAACAAAGAAACCACTCCGAGTTTGGGGGTGTCAAGCGTTATTTATTCTGTTCCTTCAGTGCGTTTGGTTCTGTGCAAAGAGAAGTGGCAAAATTGGGAGCAGTTTGTCAGCAGCACTCCTGGCATGTGGCTGCGGTGTGGGGCAGGGGCACGGTGTAAATCCCATGTCATTTGCACACCGGGGACGCTCAGACGGGACACACCGCAGGAGCAGCTACTCCTCATTCACTAATCAGTGCTGGTGTCTGTGCCCAACCCTTTTGTTTCCCAAAGGGAACGTGTGGAAAACACGAGTCGTGCTGGAGAGACACAGGTGATGATCCAGAACCTGATGCCAGAGACAGTTTATGTGTTCCGGGTTGTGGCCCAGAACAGGCACGGCCCCGGCGAGAGCTCGGCACCGCTCAAGGTGGCAACGCAGCCTGAGGGTGAGCTGGGGTGTTCCTGGAGTTTTCCTCACTTTGGGATCGATACTGATTTTACTTTTTACTCTCCCCATTCACAACCCTTCCCAGAATTTGGTGCTCTTTAAAAGCTGTACTTGCAAACCACAGTTTCCAGAGGTTTTCCAGGTCGGTGGGATTGTGGGATTTATTGTCACCATTAAGAACTGATGGGACATTCCTTGCTAAATTCTCTAAACTGGTATAACAGGAATACTTTTAAATGGTCATTAACTGGAAAAGGGGAAGCTCTAGGCAAATGCCAAGTCACTTATTAGGGTCATTTCAGACAAAAGGGAGCAGGATCTCCTTTGGAAATTCGGTCCCGCTTGTCCACCCCGCGGTGGATCCATGTGGAATGTCACAATGGGAAGAATCCCCCTTTTCCTGGGCTGCTGGCCAGGGTGGGCACTCCAGGCTCAGGCTGACGGAGCTCCCCTTGTGTTGCAGTCCAGCTGCCCGGCCCCGCTCCCAACATTCGCGCCTTCTCCGGCTCCCCCACCTCCGTCACCGTCAGCTGGGAGACGCCGCTCTCGGGCAACGGCGACATCCAGAACTACAAACTCTACTACATGGAGAAGGGGCAGGACACGGAGCAGGTACGGGGCTGCTGCGCCGCCCAAGCTGCCCTGAGCTGCTGCACACCCCTGGGAGGGGTTTGCTTTTCTGACACACCGAATCCTCTAGTCTCAGATATGGGAAATACGTAAAGTCAGAATTCCAGCATGAAGTGGTTGTGTCTGGGCTGGGAATGAAAGCCATTTTTTTGGTGATGCTCTGTTTTGGTATTTGTCAGCATCGAGTAGCTTTTGGGGAATTCCATGATATCTGAAGGGAGAGGGCAGAGAACAGCCGTGTCCATGTCGAGCTGTTCTGGTGCAGATGATATAAACGATGCTTGCACAGAGTTATGGGCTGGGTTTTAGCAGTTCAGGCTAACTACTGATTTTGGCATGATCCCTAATCCGAACTTTCTTGAGTTCTTGGATCCAGAGATTGATATTTTGATATTGCTGAGCATGTAATTAATTTAATTTTCTTAGTATTCCACTGAAGCCTTCAGTGTGTTCTGTAGAAGTATGGGCTGCCACCTGAGAATAATGAGGATTAATCCCAGTCCTCACAGCCACATTCCCATCTGATTGCATATCAGTATCATTCCAGCTCTAAAAAGCAAAGAAGGGAAGAATAAAAGGGAAGAATATTTTTCTTGGCTTACATCAGTTTTTAAATTGGGTTGTTGCCTTTTCTACTTCTGCATTCCATTATTTCAGTTATATTAGTAATAGATATTATGATGGTTTTGAGAGTTTCCAGGTCCCTTTTCATGTCCAGGACCAGTGTCCATGTTAGGATTTAATAGGACAGGGAAGATTTTCTCCTGGAAACTCAGAGCTGGCATCCTCCCACGTGCTGGCTGTGCCTGAAGGTGACACGGAGGTGCCGCTGCTGCCGTGGCCCTGAGCCGTGCGGGAGCTCTGTGGCTGTTGGTGGCCCTGCAGAGCTGACCCGAGCTTGCCCTGGGGTGTCGTTGGGGACAGGACGTGGACGTGGGGGGCCTGTCCCACACGGTCAGCGGGCTGAAGAAGTTCACCGAGTACAGCTTCCGCGTGGTCGCCTACAACAAGCACGGCCCCGGCGTCTCCACCCACGACGTCGTGGTGCGGACCCTGTCAGACGGTAAAGCTGCTCTGCTCCTTTGTGTTTCGGGGTTTTTCTGGGAATTACCCAGCCATTTCCCACAAGTGAATCTTTAACCAGACTTTTACGGGGTTTGTTCGTTGTCGCATGTGGCTGTTCATGGTCGGAATCCCCCCGGAGGCCTTCCAGAGCTGGGTGAGGGAAAATTGCTACACCTGCAGAAGGATCTGGGGTTGTGATTCCAGAACAATGGTGTCCTTCATTCCAGCATCAGCCATTTATTTCATGGATTATTGAGCCTACACTGAGCGTGGACAGAAAAAAAGAATGTACTGAAGGCAGCAACTCCAAATTTAGGTTCTCTCACATTTTACATACGAGCAGACTCTCGGTTTGGAGTGGTTTTATTTCAGTTTTGTTCCTGTGTTTGCAGCCCTGCACGGGTATTGTTAAATCCATTGCACAGAGTGGTGAGAGCAGGATGTGAGGCCAGTGCTTTTTATAAGGCAGATAAAAGAGGTGATGGGAGCAAACAGAAATACACGAGCAGCTGCAGAGTGGTCAGAGTTAATGAGAACTTACATTTGTTAGAGGGAAGTCTTTATGTAAAAACACTCAGAGGGAAAGGGAGCAGGGCCTGGAATCCTCTCCCCAGGAGTGCCCAGGAGCAGAGGGGAATATTGTCCCAAACTGTCTCTGGGTCCAGGTTTGTTGCTGGGGCACTTCCTGATTTGGCAGTGGTTTCTGTGTGTTTGCTAATTCAGTTTCTCTTTCACGAGACCCTGTCAGCATCTTCTTGAACCCACGCCAGCTTTTATCCACAACATCAAGTGGGCAAAGGTTCCACATATAGATTTCCTCTGAAAAATCCCAGCTTTGTGTCTGCTGTGCCCCTGCTCTGTGTTGGTGTCACTTGTTGCCGGGGGCTGTGCTCCTGAAAGAGGGAATACTCAGTGTCCCTGATTATTCCTCTGTCCCACTCCTCATTCTGTGGACCTTTGCTGTGGTCTCCCTGGTTCATCCATTTTCCAGATTCCAAAAGCACAGGAATGGTGACCCATTTCTCCTGTGGAAGCTGTTTCAACCTTTAGTGCCCTTTCCTGAACTTTTCTCCGGGTTCGTTTTCTCCTTTGTTTTAAAAACACAGGTAGAGGGGACTGAAATGGTCCCAAAGGTACAAGTGAGGCATTACTTGTATTTGAGGAGCTTTTTTGGCTCTTCTGAGCACCGAGAGGAAACATCCCGAGGACTTTGTGCAGTTCTTTACCACAGGATCACACCGTGGGGTCTCCCCAGCTCATCTCCCCCCATACCTTCCTGCTCTGGCCTTTCTTTCACCCAGCACTTCCTTCCCATCCCTCATTGCTTAAAATTGAAGGGATTTCCCTTGAAAGAGGGAGAAGTCCCTATTCTGCTCCTATTCTGGCTCCTGCTGTCTCAGTTTCATGCTCTGTTGTTCCTTTGGTTGGTTTGATGAAAGTTTCTGACCCAGCAGGTGGAGTTTGAGTGGTTCCCTTTTAATGCTGGCACCACTTTGCCACCTCTGGTATCAGATAAACTGGGAGGGGTTACAGAAGCCTTGCAGCTGTTTCATTGCCCACTTCCTTGAGAATTCCTGGATGGATAAAACTGGCAAGAGGCTGCTGTTCCCTTCCTCTGACTCCTCCATAGTCCCTTACACTGACATTTCAGTTGCAGAGACCATAGGAACTTTTGGAGGGTGTCATGGAAACCTCTCCTTTCTCTTCCCCTCACTGCTAATGCAAAGAGAGACTGGTGTGCCTTTGTCTTTGTCTTTTCCTGCCCTACCTGGCCATTTGTTCACTGATTTCTCTGAAGGGCTGCCAGCTCCTTGGTTGTTTGAAGAAGAATTTATTATTACTTACAATGTCATTTTGAAGTTTTCCTGGAGTTCTGTCTTCTCCAACTTAGGTTTTCACGCTTAACCTATAGGTACTTATTTTCTAAAGCTCTCTGAAGGATGTCATCTTGCTTCTTACAGTCTCATAACCCTGCAACTCTCAAATCTTTGTGAAATGATGCACATTTTCCTCCCGTGTTTTCCTGTTGCAGTGCCCAGGAGCAATCTCCACGTTCCCCGCAGGGATTTCTCCCTAAGCTTCCTTCAGCCCTGCTTTAACAAAGCATCTGCATTTTTATGTAGGTTTTTGCTCCTAATCTGTTACAGTGCCTTGTTGCAGGGATAACAGCAGGTATTACCGTTTGAACCCAGGTTTGTGTGCTGCTCCTGAGGATTGCTTCTCCTCTCCTGGAATTCCTGATCAGGGATTACAGCTGGGAGTGGAATCTCAGCCTCACAGCCTGACTGAGGCCCTTCCCTCACCGTCTCTGAGCCATCCTGGCATGTCCTGGTGCTCCTGCTCTCCCTGTGCTGTCCCACTCCAGGGGATGCCTTTCCATAGGAAATCCCTGTTCATCCCTGGGAGGGTGGGCAGGCCCTGGCACAGGGTGCCCAGAGCAGCTGTGGCTGCCCCTGGATCCCTGGCAGTGCCCAAGGCCAGGTTGGACATTGGGGCTTGGAGCAGCCTGGGACAGTGGAAGGTGTCCCTGCCATGGCAGGGGTGGCACTGGAGGAGCAAAGAAAGCAAAGAAAGCCTGGCTTTGGATCATGCCCTCTTCACTGTGCTGCCCCTCAGGCCTGTAGCTCTTGTCCCCAGCTGTGGGGATTCCAGGCTCAGCTGGCTTGGCAAGGGAAGGGAAGGCAGATCCTGCTGCTCTCCATTTCTGCCGTGGGGTGGTGGGTGAGGGGGGTTTGTTTCACCCCATCCCAGTGAGCCTTTCCCTCTTCCTCCCTTCATGCCCTCAGGAGGGTTCTCTGGGCTGTCAGTGTGGCTGGGCCAAGTTATTTGGAAAATGAATTCTTCAGGCTGGAGCAGTCCTCAGCCCTCTTCATCCCTGTGCTCCTGCCCATCCTTGTGCTTCATCAGAGCCTCCCCTTCCTGTCAGGGCAGCCTCAGCTCTGCCAGGGGCCAGCGTTTGCTGTGGTGCCACAAGGAATTCCCTGTTCCTGGGGTTTTCCTTCCCCTCCCTCTTTGGATTTCACTGCCGTGAGCAGCGAGTAAAGAACAAGCAGAGAGTGGGAGTTCAAAGGCAGCCCCAGTGTCCGAGGTGCCCTTCACCCCCTCACTGTCACAGGGCCTGGGCACTCGGAGCTTTCCTGGTACAGAAAAGCAGGAGAACAAAACCCAGGCCAGAAATTTAGGTGTGGGTTCCCCCAGTCAAACAGTGTGTTCGTGAGAGATGTGCCTTGGGAAAGAGCTGGATGGGAAACCTTCTCTGAGAGTCTGAGAAGTGCTTTTAAATACCAAACACATTTTATTTAGATAGGTGTGGCAATAAAGCCCTGAAGAAAGAGGTTTTTCTTCATGATGGAAATGCAGAGCCCTGCTCAGCCATTCACTGTGTCAGAAAGTGCCTGTGGGAGGATGGGTGGTTCCTTTATGTGGCACCTTAAAGCAGAGTGGTTTGTACTTCGTAGCAGATGAGAGCAGAGAGTAGTTAGGTGTGGAAATACAATATTTAAAACTTTTGGAATTGTAATTCCTTTAATGTTTCCAGTTCCCAGTGCTCCACCGCAGAATCTAACGCTGGAGGTACGGAATTCCAAGGTAAGACTGGAGGATTTTCTGCTGCCAGTGGGTAAATAAAAGGCTGGGGGGTTTAGGTTGGCCACATTTTGGAGCTGCTTTGGGTCTTTTTCCTCCCATGCAGCTTTTGAGCTCTTTATAGAGAATATCTGAGTGTGGGGATGGAGAACCTGCAGTGCAGCTGGGGGCTGGCTGTGGTGGGACACAGTGCTAATGATGGAAGGGGTCTAACGAGGCCCTGAAGGCTCTGAGCTGGCATCCCTGCTCACTGCTGTGGGTGCAGCCTGGGCACACACAGCCACGCTTTGGACTGCCCTGGGCACTTCAGAAGAGAAAATGGAATTCTTGGCCGTCGTGCCTTTGGGATTGTGAGTGGAGATTGGTTTTAAAGCCTTTCCTAAAGACTTTTGTCCGAACACCTCCCTGTGCTGCCTTCCCCAGAGCATCCTGCTGCAGTGGCAGCCCCCTCCTGCCGGGACCCACAGCGGGCAAATCACGGGCTACAAAATCCGCTACCGGAAGGTTTCCCGCAAGAGCGACGTGACCGAGAGCGTGGGGGGCACCCAGCTCTCCCAGCTCATCGAAGGTGAGCAGGCCCTGGCCTCCCAGGGGTGCCTGGCTGTGCTCAGAGGGTCAGGGACAGGATTCTGTGGGGTTCCTGTCCTCCCCGGGGTGTCTGGCTGTGGTTAGAGGGTCAGAGACAGGATTCTGTGGGGTTCCTGTGGGGTTCCTGTCCTCCCCAGGGGCGCCTGGCTGTGCTTTGTGGGGTCAGAGACAGGATTCTGTGGGGATTCTGTGGGGTTCCTGTCCTCCCCAGGGGTGCCTGGCTGTGCTCAGAGGGCCAGGGACAGGATTCTGTGGGGTTCCTGTGGGGTTCCTGTCCTCCCCGGGGTGCCTGGCTGTGCTTAGTGGGGTCAGGGACAGGATTCTGTGGGGTTCCTGCCTTGGAAAACAAACAGAAGCAGCTCCCAAAGGGCCTCTGGGGTCGTGTGGGGCTGCAGGCAGTGTCTGGGGTCTGATTCCTAGCCCTGATTTGGCCATGGATTTGCTAAGTGGACCAGGTAATTCCTATAAAATGTTTCTAAAAGGCCTGGAGAAGGTGACCCTGGGCTCACTGTGCCCAAATGCCAGAGATGGAGGTGTGGAGGAGGAGGGCAGAGGAGCAGGGGCTGGGCAGGGCTGGCACAGGCACCTGGACCCAGCTCCCAGCCCTGGGAATGGCTGACCTCAGGCATCACTGGAATATCCCACCTCATGTCCATGGAATATTCGAGAGGGAATGCTTTTATCCTTTTGTACACTTAAAAATCCAGCCTAGTCCATCACTTAGTGTCAGGCACGAGCTGCTACCAGAGCTGCAGTTGTGTTCAGCAGGAACAAGCAGTGCATGAGAACAGGAGCAACACTGCTCTGTGTTCCTCTTTAAAATCTCTGTGAACAAATGCTTGGTCAAAAGAGAAGAAACTGGGAAATTCTAGAAGAGTTTTGAACAAGATACTCTGATTTTTTTCTCAGAAACTCCAGCTGTGACTTAGTAAGTCTCAGTTTTCTCACAGAATTGAGATATTCCTGTAATTCCAGTACATTTTTGCCAGGAACGAAACCTGCTGGAGAGATTCCATATATCAAATTTTGAGTGCCTTTTCACAGTGCTCTGGTCTTTTAGTACAGTCTCTTACATGCATTAAACAAGTGTGTGAATTTGCTCAGCTGCTGCCTCTGTGCCACCCCCAGGTTTGGTGATGGTGGGGGCGTTCCTGTTCTTAAAACTCATTAATTAAACTAATCAAGAGCCCTAAATTAAAGCATGGCTGTAGAGAGGCCCTCCCAGCACTGACACCGTGGGGGCAGCGGGGGTGGAAGGCTGGGTTGTCCATGGTTGCCATGGGTTATCCCGGGATTTGATCGGGATCTGTGGGAATTGCTGGCCTGAGGGATCTGTGGGAATTGCTGGCCTGAGGGATCTGTGGGAATTGCTGGCCTGAGGGATCTGTGGGAATTGCTGGCCTGAGGGATCTGTGGGAATTGCTGGCCTGAGGGATCTGTGGGAATTGCTGGCCTGAGGGATCTGTGGGAATTGCTGGCCTGAGGGATCTGTGGGAATTGCTGGCCTGAGGGATCTGTGGGAATTGCTGGCCTGAGGGATCTGTGGGAATTGCTGGCCTGAGGGATCTGTGGGAATTGCTGGCCTGAGGGATCTGTGGGATTGTGCCCTGTCCTGCAGGGCTGGAGCGGGGCACCGAGTACAGCTTCCGCGTGGCCGCCATGACCGTCAATGGCACCGGCCCCGCCACCGACTGGGTGACAGCCGAGACCTTCGAGAGCGACCTGGACGGTGAGAGACCCTGGGGCTGGGACAGCACAATGTGGGAGTGCATTCATTTCATCCCACTGACATCTCATTGCCTCTTGGAAAGGCAGACCTCTGTGTGTTCACTTCTCTTCTAGGTGTACAGTGCGGTTTATTTAGGATTAAGCGACATCCATTTCTATTTTAACAGAAAATTCTTGCCAAGTCAATGAAGTGGCTTGAAATGAGCCCCTGCTTCTACATTTCCTAGTGCTGGATGTTGGCACCAAGTGCTTTCTGCTGAGAAATACTCATTTCTAGTGACAGTGAGGTGTCACAGTAGGAAAGAAATCATGGAAAACGTTCTCACCCACAGCCCTTTGCAGTCCTACCCCCGTGTTGGTGCTGTGCTTTCTTTGACCCACGGTAACTTCCTTCGCACAGAAGGAAAGGGAGATGAGTTATATCTTTTCTGTAGTGGTGGACTAGTCTGCACCTTGTCTCCCATCAGAAATTCTGTTGTGGGTATTACATAATTATATTGAAATTGTGGGTATTAGAATAATTACATAAATAGTAATAATTGGAATAAATATGAATTCTGATGATGGCAGAAAGGTTCCTGAGCTTGTCGGAGCATTAAATGGGATATTCCAAAGCTCTTTGCGTGTGCTGCAAAGGGTTCTGCTCAACAGAGAGTCTGTTCCCCCAAGTCCATGGATTGGTGTGCTGTGTCAGAGCAGGCCCAGTGACCCTGGCAGCTGGAGCTGGAATAATGGAAATGTGTCAGCATTTGCTCTCTGCTGCTGGAGGATCCTTGGGCAGCCGGCTCGGGAAGCCTGGAAAGCCCTGCTGCCATCTCTGCCTGGGCAAAGCTGCTGCTCAGCTTAGTCCTGGTCCTCGTGCTGCTGGTGCTCCGGTGTGAACAGAGCAGTTCAGAGCAGGATCCTGTCCTCCCCGGGGTGCCTGGCTGTGCTTAGTGGGCTCAGGGACAGGATTCTGTGGGGTTCAGGGATGTGGGTACTGGAATTCCCTTGATCCGCGTGCCCGTCGGCCCCTGAGTGGATGTGACGCACCCCTGGAGCTGCCAGGTCCCCAGAGGGGGCAGAGCTCTGGAAACGGGCACCTCACAGGGCGATGGAAGGGTCCCTGAACTGCAGTTAACCACACTCTGCCAGAGGGCAGCACTGGGGTTACAGTTAAATTTAGACAGGGCAGAAGGAGGAAGAGGAAAAAGAACCTTTTCCTTCTCTGTTGGTTTTGTCATTTAAATTTTTTCACCTCAGAATGCTGCAGGAAATCTGACTTTGTACACATTCTTTCCATTGAATAAAGTAATTAAAATTGACATTTAAGACAACATAACATGATATTCACCTAACTCTGCATACACCTGTGAGACCTATGTGTGCACACCGCGTTTTTTGGGTTTCTTCCTTTAGAAAGCTCCTGTGGATAATTTTAACACCATGCAAATGCATTTACAGCTCATCTTGCATTTCTTAGGTTCAGCAGACACGAGGCATCATTTCTTTTTATTCCACGTCTGCTTTTGGAGTTTAAATAGAAAATAATTTGCAGGGGAGTCCCGTGGATGGAAAGGGGAGCAGGAGTGTTACGATTCCGTGTTGGAGTCGGAGCAGGGTCCCCCTGAGTGCAGAGCAGGAGGTGTTGAGCAGTTGTACAGAGTTTGTCCCCAGTGCAGAGGAAATGTCACCTCTGCTGCTGCCATTGGAGCTGTGCTGTGTTTAATAGCTGGGGACTGGAGCTGCTGGGCTGTGGCAGCAGCAGCCCAAGAGCTCCCCGGGCTGGGGGCCAGGCCTGTGCTGTGATCCCAATAATCCTGTTGTGGTGCTTTATTAAATGTTTGTAGAGAAATGCAGCGTGTTTCATTAAAACGAAATCCCTGCAGGAAGCACAAGTCCTTGATTCCATTTGGAGTGGGGAGCTCAGTTGCTGTTGCAGGGAATTATCCCTAATCTGCTGGCACCCGACAAAAGGATTTATTTCATTTTCCAGAAGTGAACCCGAAGTTAGGGACACTCCAGGGACAGTTGGGAGATTGCTTTTAGCTTCCAGTCAACAGTGGGGAAAAGCCTCTTAGGAGAAACGTTAGGGGCTTACAGTGGCACGCTGGGGAAGTGTTCTGCTGTTAGGGAGCCACGTTCCGTGTCTCCGTGGGATGGGGTGAGACCTGTGTTGCTTTTGGGGGAAGGCTTTGAACATTTGAACATGGACTCTGTATTTTCTGAACTTCTAGTATGGCTGTGTAGTTCCTGCTTATAGTCTATGAATTATGGGAATCCAAGGATTTAGGCAGCGACAACCGTAGGACAAGTGAGGAGAACCCTTTGCAGTGCAGTTCTTAAAGCTGTGGAATGTCCTATTTAATGCTACAGCCAGCTCAGGAACCTTTCTTTCATCACCAGAATTTTCCGTGTAATTGTTGTAATACCCACAAGTAAGGAATATGATGGGATTGAAAGTAGATGAATTTGTGGAGGGGAAGGATGGGATAGAACTGGCGCATATTTGGAAAAATGGGTGACAACGTGGGTGACCATCCAAAATGTCTGAGCAGATCTGGTACAAACCCATCCCAACCCCCTAAGCTTCAGTACAAATGTCCTTCCTTTTAAAGGGAGGGTCTGTTGGAGTGTAATGTTAATATTCTGCTGCTGGAGCTCTTGGCTCCCTCCTGCACACCGAAGTTTCTCTGTGCTCATTCCCGCACACAGCAGTGCTTTGTGTGACCTTCCTGCCCCACGTTCTCCGTGTCGTTGCCTTTATCTGAGAGAAGGCCTTGCAATGCCTCCCTTTCCCTGCAGAGAGCCGAGTGCCCGAGGTTCCCAGCTCCCTGCACGTGCGGCCGCTGGTCACCAGCATCGTGGTCAGCTGGACCCCGCCCGAGAACCAGGACGTGGTGGTCAGGGGCTACGCCATCGGCTACGGCATCGGCAGCCCCCACGCCCAGACCATCAAGGTGGACTACAAACAGAGATACTACACCATAGAGAACCTGGGTGAGTGCAGGGAACGTGCCCTGGGCCCGTCCCAGCCCCCTCAGCGCTCCTTACACAGCTTCCTCGTGAGCAGCAGCCCGAGCTCCCCGCGCTCCGTGCGGAGCTGCGGGAGAAAAAGGGACTGAAATGTCACCAGGATTCACTGGCAGCTCCTTTAAAAGGAAAATGAAGATTCACCCCTCCACAGAACTCTCTGTGGGAGGTAAAATAGTCTGAAAGTGAGAGAAAGAGCAAGATTGGGAATTCCATCAAACCGGAGGTTTGAGTCATTTTGGTTTTGTTCCTTTTAAATTGTTTTTCTCACTCCTGATTTGGCTGTGCTTAAATTAAGGTAGATTTGCTGTGACTGTAGACCTGAGCTGTGGTGTCCCTGTCCTGGCAGGGGGTGGAATGAGATGGGCTTTAAGGTCCCTTCCAACACAAACCAGTCTGGGACTCTGTGCCCATGAACAGAAGGTCTGTGTGGAGACTTTCTCAGTTCAGATCTACTTACTTCACATATTCCGGTTCAAAATGAAAATGCTGAGCAAAGAGGGTATGGAGAAGCAGAAACCAGGATTCATTGGTTGTGCTGATTTCTTTTCCCCTTCAGACCCCAGCTCCCACTACGTGATAACCCTGAAGGCCTTCAACAACGTGGGGGAAGGGATCCCCCTGTACGAGAGCGCCGTGACCCGGCCCCACTCTGGTGAGTCCTGCCCAGCAGCTGGGATGGGCTGGGGGTGATGGAAGCTCCTGGTTGTCAGTGCATCCCGTGCTCTCTGTCCCTGTCGCTGCTTGGCCTCGCACGTTCCCAATAAACCACCTAAACTGGGCTCATTTGTAAATCCCAAACTCGCCTGACAACTACTAATGGATGTTCTTACTCTGAACGTTCCCCTTACCTGAGCACAGCCAGTGGGTGCAGTTCTAAAGGCCCCGAGCTGGGGGGCTGTGGTCTTTTTCACTGAGTATTTTAAACGTGATGCCTGTGTTTGCTTTGTGTCAGCCTCCCTCTGTTGTCACTCACACTGGGCAAGGTCTGGGCAGTTTTTATCTTGGCCTTGTAACCCATAAAGAACAGAGTTTAGGCAGAGGAGTGTGCAGGTGAGCTGTCACCATGCCACGGCTCGCTGGGCTCCCTCCCAGCCTGCTGACACCACCCAGGAGGCTGGGGGAGGTGCAACACTTGGGGCTAGTCCTGATGAGCTGGAGTCCTTGGAGATTGTCCAGAGGATGCTGGAATTGCAGTTTCACAGTTACTGCGAGTTTGTCTCTCACTCGGACCCTTCCTTTGAAGGTGCCTGTCGGGAGGCCCCTGTGGGTTTGGGAAGTGGCATTTGCCCATGCAGAGCTCCAGCTCTGTGTCCTTCTTGTTGTTTTCTGGGAGAGGCCTCGGTGGACACTCGAGACAGATGAAGTCACAGTGACTGAGTGTTTGGGATTCCTAGGCCGTGGCTGAGTGCCCTGGGCACTAATTAGGGATATGCCAGCAGGGATGAGTTGTCTTACTGTCTGGAGGAGGGAGGATGATGCAAGAGTGATGTTATTGCCCGGTCTGATGTCACCTATTAACTCTGGCTTTTCTCTCTCTCTCTCCATTCCTCACCTTCCATCTCATTGCACTTCCCTGCATCCCCCCTTTTTTGTTTTGGTTGACATTAAAATGCCACCTCCTCCCTTTTTGATTATAAACCACGGCCTTTTCCCCATGGATTGGCCAGACACTTCCGAGGTTGATTTGTTTGTTATTAATGCTCCATACACTCCAGTGCCAGATCCGTCTCCCATGATGCCCCCGGTGGGAGTTCAGGCTTCCATCCTGAGCCATGACACCATCCGGATCACTTGGGCAGACAACTCCCTGCCCAAGAACCAGAAGATCACGGACGCGCGGTTCTACACCGTCCGCTGGAAAACCAACATCCCTGCCAACACCAAGTACAAGGTACTGAGTGCCACAGGAGCTCCCCAGCCCAGTGAGGGGCAGGCACAGCTCTGGGAACTCTCCTGGGAGGGGCAGGATTCCTCCAGGTGCACTCCCGGGGGAAGGCAGGGCTGAGGGAGCGCTGCTGGGATGAGCCCGGGGGCCCTTGGAGGGGCAGGGCTGCTCTGGGTCCGGTGGGAGCAGTTCCTTGTGTGCCTCCTGTGGGAAGGAGCTGGAGCTGGGCTGAGTGGGAGTGGATGGCAGAGCTGCTTCGGGGAAGGAACAAACATTTCCAGAGCTGTTCTGTTCCTGTGTGGGCACGGTGATGATTTGGAGCTTCCCCCTGCCCCGATCCCTGGGAGGGGAGGTGTGGGCTCCCCTCTGGAGAGCCCCTAAAGCACTGCAAGGTGTGTGTGACTGGGGCCCCTCACGGACCCATGCAGGGAAAACAGATCCACCCCCATGGTCTGAAGTTTCCTTTACAACCTTTTCAGTTCGTGCAAAGCTGATAGTGAGCCTTTCTTCTGGGAGCTGACGGGATGCAAAATACACAGCAGAAACTTTATGATATCCCTGCCTTCCTCCATTTTCATCTGTTTTGATTTGGAGACTGGATTTGGGGTTTGGTTTGGTGGTTGGCTGGATTTTTTTATTAATTTTCAGAGTTACCTGGAGGGCTCAAAGCTGCTGACTGCAAATTCCACATTTGCAACGAGACTCAGAGGAACTGGTTGTTAAAATACCCAGCCAGTGGAGCTCCCTTTATGCTCCTGCAGAGGCAGCTCGTTATAATCCAGATCTTTTCTTGATGGAAATGAAAAGATGTAAATATGTGTGTATTCCTCCTCTAAAGGCAAGTTACTGCTGAGCCACATTCCTGAGTCATGTGCAGAGGGTGTCTCAGGAGTGGTTTAAATAAAGCTGCAGTTTCATTAGCTAATTGCTTAAAAGAATGAAATGAAATAGAAGATGGAATAAAATAGTAAATTAAACATTCCCGCTGTTCTGGTGCTGGTGGTCAGTGGGCAAAAAGTTTTACTGTGACCAAAACCAACACGGAATGATGAACTACAGTTTAAAATTACCCAAAATTGTAGAAAGGATTTGCCTGAAGGAGAGAAGTTTGAGGTATTTGCTCCAGTCACATGTAACCCGTGGTGTCTGGAGAACCCACGTCCTGCTTTTCTTCCCTTGTTTCCATTGGAAATCCTCTCCTGCTCTGTTGGATGTTTTTTGGGAGGTCAGACCCTCGCAGGGAGGTGCTGGCTCAGTCAGGCTGTGGTACCCTCACTGCAGTGAGTGCAGAGCTGCCCCTCTGCAGCTCCTGCTCGCTGCATTCCCAGGCTCTGGAGCGTCCCCGTTCCGCAGCCTCGGGCACAGAAATGCTGTGGCACCTCTGCAGGATCCAGAGCTGCATCTGCATCCTCCCTCATCCCTAAACTGGGGGTCGAGACCATTCACTGAGGTGTTCTGCCTTTGCCCTGTTCCTGCCCTGCCACAAACTCCTGAGGAAGAGGCTGCGTGCTCCCGGCACGAGCGGTTCCTCCCTAAGGAGCCTTGTTTTCCTTGGATGTGCCAGTGTGAGCCTGGAGACACAGGAACAGATGGGATACAGCTCCTGTGTCTCTGCACTAACGTGGAGCAGTTTTGCAAAGCCCCTTGTTGGTGTTTGGGGTTGTCCTGCAGCTCCCTGGGATCCATCAGGGATCAATGAAAATATTAAACCTCGGATCTTTTAGGACTGCATGAAAGGAAAACAGATTGTTCAGGGTAATATTTATGGAGTTTATTTCTAGCTGGTGAGCAGGGTTTGGTACCATGGGAGTGGCTGGGATCTTAACAATGATGAAGTGGTGTTAAATTGTGGAGTCTGACACTCCAGGGGGCTCTGATGTGTCATTTACACTCACTGGGATGCAAGGGAAACTAAACGATCCCAAGGTTCAAAGCCAGAGATGGAAACCAGAACTTTCACCTGTAAAAGGAGCCCAGCTGCCACATCAAATAATACAAATATTGGAATGCTGAAATGCTGCTGGGAATTCCCACAGGCATCCCAGAGAGGAAGAGCTTTTTGGGGTAAGGCAGCTGGTGATGCCAGATGGGAGGGAAAGATTCCTGTCTTGGACCTGTCATTCCATCCCTCCCAGTGGGGCCTGTGCTCCCCTCCTTCCCCAGGGAGCTGTGCCCATCCCAGCTGTGCCCATTCCAGCTGTGCCCATCCCAGCTGTGTCACACTCCCACTCACTCCAAGCTGCACTGAGTGTGTACCAAGCAGAGGCTTAAAGCCAATGGAAGATTTCATTTTAATTCATTTTATGAGTGTCTGTTGTCTGGCCATAGACAGCAAAGCCCTGGGCACAAATCACTGCCATCCCTTGGATCACCATTCCCTGAACTTCCATCCCTTGGAAGAAAAAGATGTAAAGATATTGGAGATCTCGGGGTTTCTTTTCACTGCTGGAGCCTTCAGGAAAGGTGCCTTTCCCTTGGCAATAAATCAGCTGCAGCAGGTGGTGGCTGGAGGCAGTGACTGTTCTGGTTGTTGTATGGCCCTGTCAAACCCTGAAACAACTCTTTAATTCCGTGTTCACACCACTGCAGGTCAAGGGGAGGAATATACAAATCTGTAAATACAGCTTTCCTTCTTTTCCATGGGCCTCCAGTACCTTCTGTGGGTGCTGAAGCCATTTACAACAAATACCAGACCTTTGTAAATGCTGAGCTACAAATTCCGCTGTGACCCACGTGTGGTTTCCTTGTGTGACCCTAAATTACCATTTTTTCTGAAAACAATCTACGTATTAGTAAAGCTTCCTTCTCTTCAAGTCTCAAAAGTGCATCTTTGGCTGGTTGTTCGTTACGTTTAAGGTTGCACTGGAAATTCCAGCAGGAATGTGGGAGGCAGCTCCAGCTTCCAAGCAGGGCTGTTCCTTGCTGTGCTTTCTGTTTTCCCCAGCCCCAGGAGTTAATGAAATGCTGTAAATGAGCCCCCAGGTAAACAGGGATTTAACCACTGCATAGCAAGTGGGCCCTGGACCTTGTATTGCCTTTTTTCGTTTCTAATTGACGCCGTTAAGTGCTCCCTCTGATTGCAGAATCTCTAGCGGAGGATCAACGTTGATATTTGATTAATGAATCTGCACGATAAAGAACCAGCCCCGAATTAATGCCTGTGGTTATGGGAATGCTGGGAACACGTGGGCTGGGGGTGTCTGAGGGCTGGGGGGTGCAGAGGGCTGACCCTGGCTTTCCTTTCAGACTGCAAATGCCACCACTCTGAGCTACCTGGTGACGGGGCTGAAGCCAAACACCCTCTACGAGTTCTCGGTGATGGTGACCAAGGGCAGGAGATCCAGCACCTGGAGCATGACAGCACACGGGACAACCTTTGAATTAGGTACTGCTGGGCTCTGGAAGGGCTGGGGTATTCCTAAAGAAGCTCCTCCTCCCTGTTTCTGAAATAGTTCTGCTGATTAGCACTTGCTGGGGGGGTCTGAATAGTTCAGTCAGAAATTCTGATTAAAAAACAACAACATACTTCAAAATTCCGAGGGATGATTGCAGGAGAATTTACATCAAATTACAGAGAAGTCATGAATAATGTACCACAGTTCATGGGCAGGAGAGAGGAAAGTCTCACAAAAAGCACATTAACAGCAAATACAAAGAAAACACTTCAGCAAATAATAATTAAATGTGATGATAATTGTTACTGAGTGAGAAGGTGCATGAGGCAAACAAAGACAAAAAAATCGCAGTAGGAATTAAGACATCCAAATGAGCCCTAAATTCCTGTCCAGTGCAGAACAGAGGAGGGTTTGTAGCTGCCAGGAAAAACTCGGGCCCAGGGAGTGCCTGTGAGGGCCAGGCCCTCTCCCCGACCTGCCCCTCATTAGCTCCTCTTATGCTGCAGTGTTAAATGAGCTTTGGGCAATTAAATTTACTGCTTATTATGCTTAGGTTTCTCTTCAGATGGACTGTGGAGGACAAAAAGCCCATCCAAATGAGCCCAAAGTTCTCCTGCTAAATTAAAACACAGCCAAAACATCAAACACACAGAGAATAAGTGAGATCTTCCAGATATTCTATCATAGAAATTCTGTAATTTCTGCTTAAAAAAAAGCAAACCCAGGATAAAATCTGAACTCTCTGAACTTACTCTGAAGTCCCAGTGAGCTTCGGTTGCTTTTGAAAACATTGTCGTGGTTTTGGGTGGGAATTCCATGATGTGGGACCGGCTCTGGGCTGGGGCTCCTCTCCCATCCCACTGTTCCCAGCCCACGTGAAACACTCCATTTGGTATTTCTGCTGCCACATGTTCAGCCATAACTCTGCTCTGAGTGCAGGGGCTGTAAAAGCTGCACAAATGGAGTTTTTAAGGGAATTTGATGCTCACAAAGCCCCTGAGCAAGGGCACAATGCAGGAGGGCTCAGTGCATTTAAACAGGGTCAGGTTGAAGTGGTTGTAAGGAATATTTGCAGAAATGACCCAAAAGCTGGGGAACTAAGGCAAAAATTTAAAATAGAAATGAAAAAAAAAAAGGCTAAATATATTTTCTCATAACAGATCTTGTGATTTATAATGCTGGCCAAATTCCTGAGTGAGTGGCTCATTATTTTGGGATACTCATGAGAAGTTGTGTAGGACTTGCTCCTAAAAGGAAAACATGGAATTCAGGGCTCTGTGTTGTCTGTGAATTCCTGATCTCCTGTGGGCTACTCCTGATTTTCTCTCTTTGTTTCCTCGGAATCCTGCTTTTACATATTTGGGGCAATAGTTACAATAACTTCTGGGCTTTGGCTGTCCCTGGTTTCCAGCTCTTCATCACAGGGATAACTGGTGGCCATCCCAGAGGATTTATGGATGGATTTCTAATAGGTACCTGAAGCTCTGGAAATGCAGGAAGTTCCATGTTGCTGTGGTTGTTGTATTAAATACCTGAGGTGGATTTACTGCGGGTTGCCCCCTCAGAAGCCTCCTGGATTTCAGGATGTGAAAATCCTGAAAGCCTCCTGGATTTCAGGATGTGGCACTGCAGGGATGGTCGGTGCCCTCTGGAGGCTCCAGTTCACAGCAAGCATTTCAGTTTTCTGCTGGAGCAATCTGTGCCATTTCCTGATTTTTTGTCAGGAGAGGCTGATGGGAGAAGGAAAACTCTCCCCTCCTTTCTTTCCCTCAGCGCTGCTCTCTGGTAACCCAAGGAAAAATGTTGGCCAGTTGTGCTCAGCAAATACTTCTGCACTTCAAACACCTCTATGGTGCAGATTCCTTCCAAATTACAAATCATTCTGCAGAAGGTCAATCAGCCATTGCAGGTTTGCCCAGGGATTGTTCCCCAGAGCAGCTGTGGCTGCCCTGGATCCCTGGAAGTGCCCAAGGCCAGGTTGGACAGGGCTGGGAGCACCCTGGGACAGTGGAAGGTGTCCCTGCCATGGCAAGGGTGGGATGGGACAGGATTTAAGGTCCCTTCCAACCCAAACCATTCCAGGCTGGTATGATTCTAAGTTGCTGGGGGATTTACTGTGCTGATCAGGATTTAACTGCAGATGAGATAAACCTGGAAACAGGGACATATTTCAGATGCCTGCCTACTTAAATGGATCTTTCACAAGTTTGTGTGATTTTTCTGATGACCGAAGAAACTCGGGTGAGAAGTCCCTGGCCCCAGGTGGTTGTCCAGGCTTTTGAGGACACTCAGTCATGGATCACATCTGGTGCCAGAAGTGCTCTGGGAAGGGGGAACTCCGTGTGGGAAGGAGGCACTGGCACTGGATGGCACTGGCCAGTGAGGGGGTGAATCACTGAGACACCACGGGAGGGGGGGATTTATAAAAGTGAAGAGAATAACCCAGATCTGATTGTGTCCCACATCAGGTGAGAATCCAGGGCCCTGAGGTGGGCGTTCCTGAGGTGGGTGTGCCAGGGCAGCCACTGCTGACACTCTGGGTTTGTGTTCCAGTGCCAACCTCGCCCCCCAAGGACGTGACCGTGGTGAGCAAGGAGGGCAAACCCCGCACCATCATCGTCAACTGGCAGCCGCCCTCCGAGGCCAACGGCAAAATCACAGGTGGGCCACGAGGGGCTCTGGGGCTGCCCACGGCTGCTGTGCCAGTCTCTGCAGGAGCTCAGCTGCCTTATTTACTTGTGTACCTCATCAGAATAGACTCCAATCTAAACGAACTGCAGTGGGAAATGGGGGTGGAATCAGAAATCCAGTTGGAAGTTTAAATACCTCCGTAGCCTCTGCTTGTGCTGTTCTAGTGGCAGGCCTCCGGCAGTTATCCCCAGCACCTTGGCCCATCAGAGGTTTATTTAGGAGAAGCCGTCCCAGTGCTCTTTGTCATCTTTGTGGCATTTTTGTGTCACAGAACAGACTTCAGGGCAGTTTCTTATTCCCCTGATAGAACCATTAGGAATGAACTGTTATTTGCCTTTAACTGCATCACTGCCACGGAGGATAAATGACTTTTCAGAAAGTAATAATTACTGATTCCCTTCTATAATTTCTGTTTGGATTCCCATTTGGAAGGGCTTTCTGAAATAATCCACTTCAATTTTAATTTGTTTAAAGCTGAAATGAGATTTTAATGGCATGTTGTTTGCAGCATCTGGTTTTGGGTCTGAGTTCAGAATTAACCAGGGTGCAGAATCAAACCTGGGCCA
Organism: Ifrita kowaldi; assembly: GCA_013398055.1. Classification (NCBI taxonomy): domain Eukaryota; kingdom Metazoa; phylum Chordata; class Aves; order Passeriformes; family Cinclosomatidae; genus Ifrita; species Ifrita kowaldi. Next base: position 243,259 of record VZRS01011430.1, read on the forward strand.
CCACCTGATGGGGCAGGGCTGGAGCCCAGGCTCCGGACAGGAGACTAAAACTGATTAAATCACTGGGAAAAGGCAGCAGAATGTTTCCTCTCCATGGGAAAGGAGGGTTTACTGGAGACACAGGAGCCTTTGGTGGAGGGATTTGGCTGCCAGTGAGGGGCACAAGGAAGGGGAAGCAACTACAGAGAGCAGCATTTACCTGCACAGGGCTGCCAGAATTGTCCCATTGCCCACCTCCAAAACCCCCTTGCACAGAAGGAAACCCTCGGAACAGAACTGTTCAATATTTATCAGCTTTTGTATCAGCAGCAGTTAACAGCTTAAAAATGAACTAAAATGATAACTAGCTAAGCCTGAGTGCAGCAGGAACCAGCTCCCCTTTCCCAGTGCCC
>VZRS01011432.1:0-21942 GCA_013398055.1 Ifrita kowaldi
CTCCTTAGCCGCGCTCTCCCCCTGGCGGTAGCGCTGGGCACTGCCCGCCCCAGGTGCCGCCGCCCCGCCCGATCCCGCCCCGGCCCCCCGGTCTCGGCCCTTTCGGGACGCTCCATCAGCACTTCCATCTCCCGAACCTGCAGGGACCGCGGGGCTGTGCAGGAGAAGGATCCCGGAGCGTCCCCCAGCCCGGGGGGCTCGACTCTCCCCCGGCCCGGAGGTGACAGTCCGCACCTGCCGGGGAACCGCTGGCTCCCGGAATCTTTGCTCTTTCCAAGCGCAGGGAGCCCCCGCGAGTGACTCCCAGTAATGAAGATGCACCTTCCAGCCCCCCGCCGTTCAGTGCGACCCCCCACTGCCCCCGGCCCTGGGGCCGGTAGCCTCCTTGGAGCATCCTCACCGGAGACTGAGGGAAGAGAAGAGAGGGAGGGAAGGGAAAGGAGAGGGAGATGGAAACAGAAAGAATTAAACCCCCTGCTTTAAATGATGGAAAATATCCCAGCGGTGTTCCCTTTCAAGCCTTATTTTGCTATTCAGGAGCTTGAAAGGCACCGAGCTCCCAAGCCCTCGCAGAGCAAGCAGAGATTTCACGTTATAAAATATGAATATCCTGGTTTATGAATAAACCTGAGTTTGCTGCTCAGTCCAAGCCATCGCAACCTCCTCGGTTCTCTCTGGGGTGATTTGGTACAAAGAGCCCACGAGAAACAACGTCATGAACCTGAACTTCCCAGGTGTGGCGTGTCCCAGCTGTGGGGTCGGCAGGGGAGGAGAGGATGGGAACCAGCAGGGAGCAGCTGGAGGCACCGATCCCCCTCCCCTCCTGGGGCTGCGAGGGGCGGAGGCACTGCTGGGCTCTGGGGTGGTGCCAGGGCTGGGAGATGTCCCCAGTGCCAAGGCAGGAGCCGTTCCAGACCCCAGAGCTGGGAGATGTCCCAAATCCAGCGCTGGGAGCCGTCCCCAGAGTTCAGGCGCGTGTCTGGGGGGAGATGCTCTGGGTTCTCAATGGCTGGTGCTGCCGGTGTTGGAGCACTAGCCCTCGGGAGAGCAAGTGGAGAGAGCCAAAACCTGCCTCCGAGGTCCCACAGTCCTGACAGAAGGACGAGAAATGAGCGCAGAAGGAGAAAGTCTGGGCTGCCCCTCCCCGGGGGGGACAAAGGCAGCAGGGCCGTGGCAGGGATGTGACAGAGGGACCCACCCGGCTCCCGCCGGGGCTGGCGCTGGGCACGGGGCCGAGGCACCGCGGCTGCGGCCCCACAGCTCACCTGCTTTTCCCCACCTGGGGAGGAGGGGGGGCTGGCACGGGCATCCCCCAGCCCCTGCCCGCCTCTGGGCACAAAGCCAGGGCACGGAGCCTCGTCAGAGCCCCCTCCCCTGCCCCGCTGCCGCCCGAGCTCTGCTGGCGAGGGACGCACCCGCACAAGGAGCAATGAAGACTTCAGAAGCGCTTTGGAGGAAAAGGAAGGCAGGACAAAGAGAAGCTGGGAAGAGGCCATCCCTGGTCCCCTGATGCACTTCAAGAGAAAACAGTCTAGACTTTCTATTTTTTCTTTCCCAGACCCTGTTTTCCATTTCAAATCAGCCCTGACATTTTGGTTATCTTTTCTTTTAATAAGCCAGGTTTGGTCTGTTAGAATCCATTCATCAGTGTGGCACAGGCAGGTTCAAAGAAAAATAACACCTGGGGACGAGCGAGCTCCCCAGTGCCCCAGTGCCACCAGTCTGCCCTGGCACCGAGGTCAGGGGGACACAGGAGGACACCCAGCAGCTGTGTCACCCCTCGCCTGCTGACAAGGACCTGTGAGCCCCAGGGCACACGAGGCTCTCTCAGGCTCCTCTCCGCAGCCTTCACTCTCCCGCGGGAGGTTTTGGCACGGAGCAAATCCCCTCGTCACGGCCGGGGACCGCTGCTGGCGAAGAGTGCAGGGAATCAGCTGCAGATTTGGGGTTCCTTGAGCCTCCCTCACCCCTCCTCGCTGCCGCCCGGCAGAACTGCCGCAGCACAGCCGCTCTCTGGAGCGCACCCGCTCTCTGGGGCGCTGCCAGGGGATTTCCAGCTCCTCCCGCCTGACCCCGGAACGGTCCCTTTGGCGATGTTGGGAGAGCTTCCCAAAATCCCGCCCCAAGATCCCTTCCCTGCTGGCAGCCTGGCTCAGCCTCTGCCCGGCCCCAGCCCCAGCCCCGCTCCGAGTTCTCGCCCCTCATCCCGGAGAGGCTGGAGAGGGGGGAAGGCCGATGGAGCCCTGCAGGAGAAAGCGGTTTGAAGGAGGAAAGGAGCAACCAGAAACACGGAGAAAGGGATGAAATGTTACAGAAAAGTTGGCCTGAGGGAAATAAGAGAGCTAAAAATAAGTCGCCAAAGGCTGCGATGGGAGAGAGAGGAAAAGTGCAGATCTCGCGGAGAAACGGGGTTACCCTGCAGCTGCCCCCACGCTGCTCCTGCTGAGCCCCCCAGCTTTGCGGGAGTGTCCCGGGGTGGAGGGGCCCGGGGGTAGAGACCTCTACTTGGGTCCCTGAGCCGGGCCAGCGCTCTCCAGGAACGGGGCACATCCCACGGGAACCGGGCGGGTGCCCACCCAGCCCAGCCCAGCTCTGCGAGCCCTCGCCTTGATTACATTTCTGTTTCCTCCCCGAGCCGAGCACAGGAAGCTGCTTCGCCATCCATTTACCCAGGGACTTCACTGGTATTTAATAAACTCCATTAAGCAAGCGCCTTAATTTGCTTTGGTAATGAAAACATAATTGTTTCTGCAGCTCCAGTGCGGGGACTCTCCACGGCGAGTGGCGGGTGCAGGCAGTGGGATAATCGAGCACAAGAGCCCAGAGCTGGGGAAGTTGTTGGCTCTCCCCTGAGGAAATAACCAGGTTTGCACCTCGGCAGGGCACGGCTGGGGAAGGGCAGGGGGAGAAGCTGCTGCCGTGGAGGGCTGGGCTGGGCTGATTCGGGGCAATCCTGCCCCCTCATCCTTCTCAACCTCGTTCAGTCCTTCCCCACAGAAACATGCCCCACACACCAACGATGACTTTTCCTATTCCCTCACATCACTGCTCCATCCATACCCTGGGCAGGATGCACCATCCCACACAGCGTGATCCCACGCAGGGATGCAGGTGGGATAAGGAAGGGGCTCACCTTGGACCTTCTCGGGCACTAGTGCACGGCTGTGCCAGGCCATGGGTAATGCACAATTCCGTCCATAGATGTGTGTGCAACCCTCAGCACCTGACTCAGAAAGGAGCAGACAACCCCACTGTGGTCCCTCCCAATCCCTTTGGGACTGTGTGAATGGAGCCCACCAGGGACACGTCCCACAGCAGCCTGGGGACAAATAAATGGGGAAAGGAGCTCCTTGTAATGGCAAGCCCCGAAACGAGCAGCCAGGTGCAGCCTGAGCTGTCTGTGTGACACGGGAGGTCCCTGCAGGGACCAACCAGCACAACCCTGCCGCATCTGCACACTTTATGTGAGATATTGCTCATGACTGATGATTTAGGGATTACTGCAACCCCTGCAAAGGTGAGGAGAGCCCAGGGGTCACCAGGGCCAGCAGGAGCTGGGGGAGGCCAGGGCCCAATCGTGCTTCCCAAGGAAGACTGCAGGGAAGAAGGGCCTTTATGTGCAGTGAGCGCAGAGAGGGAAAATAGGAGGAGGAAGAGACAGATGGTCCCATTTTGTATGAAAAGGCAGAGAGGGAAGATGTAACTTGGGAATCTCCCCAGAACAAGCCATCTGTGAGGTGTAAGGCCTGAGCTGCTGCCGGTGCAGCCAAAATCCTGGAGCAGCAGAAGATGCTGTGCTCAGACCAAAGATTTCATTACCTTGTCCCTGTTATTTGTGACTCGGAGGTCACAGGTACTGAAAGCAGCAATTTATTCCTTTGTCTTTTTTATTTTCTTCTGCTCTAATAGGTTTGTGTTTTCCCTCACCCCTGTCTGATGCCAGCCAGGAGCTCTGGGAACTCTTGTGAGCCTGAGGCAATTCCCTCCACTGATTTAAGGAACCCAAATAAATAAATGTTGTAGACAAATCCTTTAAAATACTAGAAACGGGGAGCAGCTCTGGAAACCTCGTGAGCCAGCCTGGCTTTCCCATTGCAGCTCCAGGAATGCCTGTAGGAGCTGCTGGAACAAGGAGGACTCAGCCCCAGCACCCTCCCCGTCCCCGTCCTCTCCCTGTCCTGTCTGGAGAGTTGTCTCAGTGGGAAGGGAGCTCTGGGATAAGGGCAGCTCCTGGGTTATCTCCTCTAGACAGTTCATATCCCTGGAAATCTCAGTCGCTCTGGAAGGACGGAGCAGCTCTGTCCCTTCTGCAGTGCAGCTATGGGGGACTCCCAGGTCTTTCTACCTCCAGGGGCAGCCAGGCCAGCGATGTCCCCATGCCTGGGGACAGTGGGTGCCCCAGCCCCAGGCTGGGCCCCTCCTGCACAGCGAGCTGCACGTGAGAGATGGAAATTGAGAACGTCCAACCTCCGGCAGCCACACTCCCACAGCTCCCCACTCTTCCCACGGCTGGGTCCCAGCACTGACAGATCTGCAGGGCCACCAATCCGGGCAGGGCCACGTCCATCCCAGAGCCCAGCCATGCTCAGGAATGCAGGGGCAGCAGGATAACAGGGCCTGGCTTGCCTGGGCACTGCCCGTTGTCTGATGTCACCCAGTTTGGTCAATGGAGCCAGGAATGGGAGCAGCCCCGGCACTGGGATGGGGCCGGGTGAGACCTCCTGGTGCCACTGGGATGAGTGCTGGGCTCTGTCCCCATGCAGACTCTGGCAGGATGGAGCTGCCAAGGCACAGTCAAGGCCGGGATCTGGGGGTTTTGGAGGTTGTAGGCAGGAGGGGGAATGAAACAAGCCTCAAAAATAAAAGACACCGCCCCTATAAATCACTAATATTAAAAAGCATGAAAGGGCCGGAGTCTTCAGCCCCGATAAGCCCTGGGTGGGAGAGCAGGAGCAGCGCTGGCCCCGCTGCTCGACTCTGCAAATATCCATCAGCTCTTCCTGACACATCGTTATTAGCTTTCCTACGCTGAATTGCACAGGGATAAACTTGGGGCTGGGAGAAAAACCGCAGAGATTATTGTCAGCCCGAGCGCTGCCACGCGCTGTGCTTTTCCTCCTTCCCCCCTCCGCCTTTTTCAAGCAGGAACACAAAGGAAATTCATGGCATTTCTACGGCTCATACCGCAGGAAGCGTTGGTGGGCTTGAAAGAGGAGAAAGAATTAGACTCTCATCCCGACAGTGGGATGTGGGGGGCGACGGAGGGGGAGCAGAGAGGGGGGCATCAGGGAAGGCCGAGAGCAGCTGATCTCAGTAAAGTGAGAGTTTGATGCATTGGTTGGGGGGAAAAAGAGAAACTTCAATAAAACAAATTGAATTTAAATCCTTCGGCAGAGCCGGCTCCCAGCGAGTGAGCCCCGGGAATGGGTTTGGGTTACACTGGGACAGTCGTGGCCCCTCACTGCAGTTTGCTAACCAAGGTGGGGGTTTGGGGGGGCTGGGGACAGCGAGGGGCCGACATCCCCCCACTTCCCATCCACACCCATCTGCTCTGGATCCATGTGTGGCCCCCTTCGTCTTCCTCACACACCAGAGGGATCCCAAAGCACTGGCAGGCAGTCAATCCTTCCAACCAACTCCTGCACAAACCCCCAGAACTCTGGGACCCCTCCAAAACTCTGTGTCCCCTTCACCCAATTTTGGCTCATTCCAGCCCCTGGGCCCCCTGTGCCCCTCACAGAATGCCAGCTCTGGCTCTGCCTGGCCCTGGTGGTGTCAATGGAGCAACTCACTCCCCGTCCAGGAACGGTAAAAGCCAACCCTTGGGAAGGGCAGCAGGCTCGGGAGGCTCAGGGGCCTCAGGGTCCTCCCTGGGCAGTGGTGCCATCCCCGGCTGCTCTTCAGCGCAGTTACGAGATGCTCCATGGAGGCCAATGGATAAGAGGAGGATCCACCTTGGATTCCCCTCTCCATAAGCAGGGCTGGATGTCAGGTCCCCAGAGGGGTGAAGCCCCTGGAATTAACTCCCCTACTGCCAAGTTAACTGCCCAGAACATTGATGATACAATCAGCAGCAAAGCCTAAAAATAGCCCAGAGCTGCTGTCAGCAGTGTAAATAGAGATTGGTGAGTGTCGTGGAGCGGGATAAATACCGGGGATTCATGGATCAGCTCCCTCATATGGGCAGACAATGCCTGTGGGTTATCTTGGAGCAGCTGTGGCTTTGGGAGTTACCCAGAGACTGGGCTCTGTGGGGACACAAGGTGGCATTTCTACAGCAGCAAGAGCTCCAGGAGAGCTGGAGAGGTACTTTGGGCAAAGGCCTAGAGGGACAGGACAAGGGGGAATGGCTCCCCACCACCAGAGAGCAGAGTTAGAAGGGATATCGGGAAGGAATTCTTCCCAGAAGGAATTCACCCTGTGAGGGTGGTGAGGCCCTGGCACAGGCTGCCCAGAGCAGCTGTGGCTGCCCCATCCCTGGAAGTGTCCAAGGCCACGTTGGATGGGGCTTGGAGCAACCTGGGATAGTGGAAGGTGTCCCTGCCCATGGGTGATCTTTAAGGTCCCTTCCAACCCAAACCATTCTGGGATTCTGTGATATGGAGCAGAGCTGGGTGGGGGGATCAAGTCTGCAGGACAGGAGAGCAAAGCTGACCAAGGGACCCCCCAGGGGTGCCCCAGGCTGTTGGGGAGGGCAGCTCCGAGTGCCTGATCCATTCCCCTGCTGCACAAGGCTCTGGTCTCCTTCCCAGACCAGAATGCCCCTGCTGTGCTGGAGGCCCCCACGCTTTATTTACGAGTTTATTCCTGCAGGAGGGCCCCCGTGCCCATGGGAGCAGCCCCCAGGAGAGCACGCAGCACCCTTTGCTCTCCCGGGGGCTGCCGGAGCTGAGGATTCCTGCGGCACTGGGAGAAATCTGGAAGCGATTGCTGCGGTACGCCTCTCCAGAGGGAACACCGTGCCCAGTTCATTTCCTTTAAGGAAACGCAACCCGAGGGGATAATTAGAGCTTCTTTGCGTACACAATCCCATATTGTTTATCCAACACAAATTAAAAAACGTGGTCCTCAGGAACACGGAGTGGGGAGATAAAGAAGCGATCACTCCCAGACGGGTTTCATTACTGCCCCAGCACACCAGGCCCCCGAAACCACCTTGTGTTCCGGGACAACGGCAGGAAAACCAGGATGTTCGGAGCGTGAGTGGGATCCAGGGATACACCCAGGGTGCTGCAAATAAATATGACAGAAAATCAGCTGAACCTTGGCACCAGCATCCATCTCTCTCCCGTGCTTTTGTGCCTCTTGTGTCAGGTGTTCAGGTCTTGAGTACCCACAAACCACGTGAAAGCCTGTTAGTGATGAGAATCACGGACTTGTGGAATCACAGAATGGTTTGGGTTGGAAGGGACCTTTGACACACTGAGGACTTGGAGAGCGGCTGAGGACCAGGGTGGTTTGTGCTCCCTGCCTGCTCCCCGTGGCCAGAGCAGAGGATCCCTGCTGGGGGTGGGGGCTCTCCCAGCACCAGCAGTTAACTGGGACCTTCGATGGACCCCGGAGATGGGGAAGGAGGTGAAGAGGGAGTGGGGAAAAGCCCCTGGAGCGGAGCCCCAGCTCAGTTGCCCCAGGTCTGGCTCTGTCACTGCCGCGGGCAGGCGGAGCGGGGAAAATGCCATCTGGGGTCTCACTTGAAAGGGGTTTTACAAGCACTGGGAATTTATTACAAGCAGCCCAGTGCTGGTGTGATTCCTGCCTGGCTCCGGGGTGGAAGGGAGCTGGGAGTGGGGCTGCCCCTCCACACCCAGGGTAGCACAGAGCTCACCCCTGGGGGGACACCCTGGGCAGAGCCACCCAGGGCCCCACCGCTGGCACGGGACAAAATCAATGTCCCCTCCTGGAAATGTGCCGTGGAAGACCCATCCCAGAGGGACACAGGCTGGGTTTGAACACTTTGTCCTGCGGTAAAACAATGGGAATGTGAGAGGCCAAACCATGCGGAGACGCGCAGGAAGATGCTGGCGGCATCCCCGGTGCCTGCGGACCGCGCTGTGGGATCAGGGGAATGTCGTTCCGGGAAGGGCCGCGGGCATTGCCTGGCTGCGGGGCCGGCCCCCAAAGCCAGCCCACATGGCAGCGGTGGCAGCCGGTCCCGGTCCCCTCCTCCCCTCGGAGCCGGAGCTCATTAGGGCAACGCTGTTTGTTTGTTTTGTTAATCGACACCAAGAGGCCCCATCTGGGCTCTGCCGAGCCCCTTCTCCATCCCTGGCAGCACGGAACGCGAAGCCAATTTTCCAGTGTGGTTTCTGTGGCTTGGGAATGTATTTCAGGATCCTCATTTGGAGACCTCGATCAGAGCTCAGAGCTCTTCCCTCGCCCTCCCTGGTCTCCATCTCTGCTCCCCCCATGCTGCTTTGGACTGACTTGTTCTCCTCAGGCCACTCACAGCCCGTCCCCTCACAGCCCCTCCTGGGGCCATGTTGCTGTGGGGATGATGGAGGGAAATCCCCAGGGGATGTGGAGCGTCCTCGGACACATCTGGGATGGGCAGCTGCACCTGCACGAGCTGCCAGCCAAAGCTGATGCCAGCCAGCAGCTGGGTACCAGCAAACCCCATCCCATGATCTCCTGGAGACACCAGTGGAGAGGCCACCTTTGAATGGTCCTGCTGGTGATTCTGCTGCCTTTGGGGGACACTGGAGCCACCCAACCCCGTGATGAGGCAACACAGAGGAACCGGAACACGCCGTGCCAAAGCCAGCCTGTGCCCTGAAGGCAGGGACACTGCCAGGGACACTGGCAGGGACTCCTCTCCCCTGGGAAGCTGAGCGTGGATGTGACACGAGGCCGATGTGACAAGCATTTGCCACCATGAGCCAGCAGCGGGGACAAGCTGGGCCGCTCCCACCTCCAGCCTCCCCTCCTACCCCCATAACACCTCCCCCTTTTTGCTGGCACAAATGTCTCTGTCGCCAGGAGAGGAACAGCTCCGGCTGAGAAAAGCCCCATTTCAGAGCAAAGCCACCCCTTGTGACAGTGTCACTGGCTCCGGCCGTGCCCCCGAGCCGGCTGCTCCTCCCAGCCGTGCCTCCCGCAGCCCCGCGCTCCTCCACGTGCGGATGCTGCGCAAAGGAAAACAAAAGCCAGTGAAATCTATCAGGTGAGAAAAGCTTTTTGGAGGATGAGAATGAAAAGCAAAGGCTTTTCTGAGCCTTCCCTCAGGCTCCCTCCACACGCACGTCCGAGGCAGCGTCTGTCCCGCTCCGTGTGATTTAGTGAGTGAGACAGCGCAGAGCAAACGTGCCATGTGAAGGAAGGAAGGGAAGCTGCTGGTGTGTTTGGCATTCCTTCCTTCCTAATGACCTTGGGAGGCACTGGAGGCACAGGTAAAGGGACACAGGGCCCTTTGGCCACCAGCCCAAGTGGCAGCCACCAGTGAGCCCGGCCAGGTTGTGACAGGGAGCCCCGGCGTGGCCGTGCCCCAGCTGCAAAGCTCCCACCAGGTGAAGGAGAGGATGGATCTCAGCACAGGGGGTTCACAGACCCCAGCCCTCCTTCCCGCTCTCTCCCAAGGCTCTGTACATCCCGGCTCCCCCTCCCCTCCCTGGACTCAGGGAACATGTGTCTGGCAGATTTTTATTAACTGTGCAGCTTTCCCTTGCTCGCTTTCCGTCTCTTTTTTTCTGCTCCCTGCTTGCTTGACAGAATTTAGATTAGACAAAACATGAGATCATTCCTGCCTGCACAAAAAGGAAACAGAAGAAGAGGAGGAATTGGCTCTGGCTTCTGTACCCCCTTCCTTCTGCACCCCAGCATCTCCACCTGCCCCAGCCCCGTCCCTCTCCCCCAGCCAGCAGATTTCTGACATTCCAGACGTGATGAAGATCCAGGGCAGACCTGCTGCTGGCCACCACCTCATCCTCAAACCATCCCTCTCCCTGTGCCTGATGGAGCTGTTTGCTCTCTCCAGTCCTGACGGCTTCACGCTCCACATGCACGGAGCCGGCACCGCTGCCCGGAATCCTCCCGGCAGGGACAGGGATGTCCTGCAGGGCACAGGCTCTGCCAGGGGCCTCTGGGCCAGCACTGCCCCTCTGGCCAGAGGTGAAGGTTTCCCCATCCCTGCTTCTCTCCACACTCCCCAAAGAGTGGTGGCTTCCAGTGAAACAGGAGCAAGAGCCAAGCTGGGGACACTGGCACTGGGTGTTCATGGGTGAAGGTGGGAGCTGTTCCCCACCCGCAGGGTCTCCACTGGACAGAGCCCCTGGCACAGCCCTGGGTGCTCCTGCCATCCATGGAGCTGCTCCTCTTCTCCAGGAAAACCATGGGGAGAGGGCACCGCTCCAGATTTGTGTTTCCTCCTCACTGCTGCTCCCCTTTCCAAGGAGGAATCTGCAGCTAATTTTATGGACACCTGGAGGAGCTGGAAAAATGATCTAACATCTCCTAGGGCCTTGCAGAAATGGAGGGAGGTGTGAGAGGGGGAGGAAGGCAGCTCTGGAGCCATGAGCCATGCGGGCAGCTGGGAGGTGGGAGGATTTTCCCCTGCTCCCTGGTTTCCAGAGAAACTTGCCTCTGGGTAGAGAAGAGGTGGTCCAAAGCTCCAGTTATTGGAGCCCAAAGGCTTGGGAATAGCAAGATCACGATCTCATGGATAGGCTGTGAGCCCTCCAGGGTGTCCCCAGATGGGTGCTCCCCACATTCCCAGATCCAGGGCATCACCTCCTCTTTATACCCCAGCCCTCTTCACACCTCCTGGGGCAGCACTAATCCTTCCTTCCTTCCTTCCTTCCTTCCTTCCTTCCTTCCTTCCTTCCTTCCTTCGCTGGAGCTGAGCACCAGGCCCTGTGTGGGGGATGCAAGAGCAGCCAGGGGGTGAAAGGGTTGATGTCCCAGGGGTGCAGGAACGATGTGCCAGGGGTGCAGGGATGATGTGCCAGGGGTGCAGGGATGTCACCCTTGTGTGCCAGCCCTGGAGGGGTCCAGAGGCTCCTGTCACTGTGCATCCGCTGTGCTGTTCATGGTGTGGACAGCACACACATGTTCTCACACACACGTGTTCTGGCCTGCACACACGCAGCCCCATTCCATGCCCAGGACAGGCCAGAGGATGCATCTGTGGATCTCACAGCCTCTCTTTTTTCTCTCACATTTCCTTTCCTCTCTCCCTGACCTTCCTCTTGGACAGGACACCTGGATGACTGACTGGAATTGAATGATGACAATTGGATAAATAAACCCCTGCCCTGACAGCAGCAGTGACATCAGCCTGTACCCGGCCGTGCCTCCAGAATGCCGGCTTCCAGGGACCACGTTCCAGCACCGTGCCTGCTCCACAGGGAGGAGGGAGCACTGCAGGAGCTCCTGGAGGAGCTCACAACCTTAGCAGCCCTGAAGTCTGCTGGGACACATCTGATCAGCCAGGGATCCTATTCCAGGCATAGGTGACCTCAGCCAGAGGAAATCCAGAGGGGCCCAGCCTGCAGTAACACTCCCAAGGGAGCAGGGATGCCCCGGGTTGGGTTAAATGATTTTGTTTACTAACACCCCAACAACAACCTGAGAGATTGGAAGTCAAGGCCCGCCCAGAAACAGTTTCAGAGAAATCCTAATGTGCTTCTCAGGAGATGGAGAAAGGCCAGTGGGGCCCTGCCCCCACCCTTCAGGGTGCTCTGGGGACACCTTGCTCCTGTTTCCGGCATTTTCTTTCCCTGTGGCCACGAGGTTGTTCTTCAACAAACCCTTCACTTTGGACCTGCTTTGCCAGGCCCTGGAGCTTTAAGAAACAAAGAAGAACCTGTGAAGTGTCTCCAGACCTGGCAGGAACATAGCTCTGACTGTCCTGGTGATAAATTTGCATCTCCTTCTGAGCATCCCACCGGCTCCTCCTTCACAAAGGGGACATCAGCTCTAGGCAGGCAGAGGCTGCACCAGACCCCCAATTCCCACCCCAAACCCCTCACCTACTGGGAATATGCTCACCCAAGGACATGGCAGCCCCAGAGGAGTGGGTGGGCCATGGCTCAGGCTGAGGCACAGCTCCATGAGTGATGTCCCCCCGTGATGTCAGAGCCCAGAGCTGTGCCAGGAGCCTGGTGCATCATCTCCCAGTATAGAAGCGTGAGCTGTTCACAAGAGCTGAACATCTTGAATCCTGAATTTCCAATGTGCTCCAGTTCTTCGGAAGCCCAGGGAAATGTCATCTGCTTGCTGGCAGTGGGAAGGCAGCCCAGGCCTGGTGCAGGCTGGTGGCTCCATCCCCAGCCGACGGCGATGCCGGCGCTGCGGCAGCGGGAGGTGTTTGGGGAAGGGGCGGCGTGTGCTGACGAGGAGTTGGTGGAGAAGGAAAATCAATTCTGACAATTTTCAAAGCACCAGATCCAGCTGGAAGACAACTGCAGCACCCCATAGAGCAGTGCCCCCCTTCCCACCACGGGCTGGCCTCCATCCTGGCCACGGGACCTCGCTGTGGAGAGACAGCAGGGGATGAGGAGCTCCCACCATCCCAGCTCCCCAGGAGATGTGGGGACTGTGCACAAGCTCCCCAAGCTTTCCCTGGGCTATTTTACCTCCTCCTTCCTGCTGGGCTCCTGTCTCATGGTATTTTCTGCTGGAAGGAAAGGAGAAAGTCCCCCCTGCCCACCCCAGCCTGGGGGTGTGGTGTGGTTCCCCCACTACAACCAGAGCCCAGTTCCTCCCATACATCACCTGGAGTCTTTGCTGTTTCCCTTGAAATCTGTTTATTCCTGGCTGTTATTTCCCCTCTCCCCACGTTTTCCTGCCAGGCACCCTCCCTGCCCGTGCCCATGTCCACCCCCGTGGTCCCGTGTTCCATCCCCGTGTTTTCGGGGGCGGGGGGGCCCCCCCAGCCCACGAGCTCCGGAGGCGCTCACCAGCCTCCGATTACAGCTTGTTAGAGGCTATTATAGCCTCCCTCATTTAGAGAATTACTCATTTTTTAGGCCTTTCAGGAACTTTAATGAGTTGTTTTAAACACATGCAGCAGATGTGGCCTTGGGATGAGTTCCTTTGAAACCCTCCCTCCCCAGCACGCAGCCGGGAGCCCCCGCAGCTCCGGAGGGAGCGAGTGCTGATGGTCCTTGTCCCCCTGTACCTGAGCACCTCCAGCCCTGCTGTGGTGCAAAACCAGACACCCCAAACCAGCCCAGCACTGCCTCTCTGCTCGTGATCTCCCTGTTTTCTGCATGGAGGGATCCCAGAGGATGCAGAAGAGGGGAAAAACACAGGGAAAATGCAAAGGGAGAGGAGGATGGGTGTGTTGGGGCTGCTTGGGGCCAGCCTGGACTCTGTCTTCAGGACCTGCTCTTAGGAAGGGAAAGAAGTGTCCACTGGTGAAGCCAGGGAGGCTGGGAAGCAGTTGTGGGAAGCGGTTGTGTGCCAGTTGGCTGATGAGAGGTGCAAAAAGCTCCCAGCCCTGAGCCCTTCCCAAAGCCCCTGCAGAGGATCCAGCTGGGATTTGCTGAGCTGGTGGCTGCTGTGAGGAGCTGCCCCGGGAGAAGACAGCCCAGGACCCCGTGGACACACAGCCCTGCTCTGCCTCCTTCCAGGAATCTCCACAGAGCTTGTGCTCCTTTTTTCTTGTTTGGATATTCATCAATGTATTTGCAAAGCCTGGACCAAATTACAGTCCATTACTCAGTCCAGCCGGTTCCAAATCCCCGGCCTCCCTGCAATCAATAACAGGGACCCAGCTCCCATCCCAGCTGAGCCCAGGAGCCAGTGGCTGTTCCCAGCCCGCTGCAGGTTGCTGTCACCTCTCTCCTGCTGCACCTTGTGCCTGCCAGCCTCAGCCCGGGGGACACCGGGATGGAGCTCAGCAAGGGGGGAAAAGGAGGGGAAAGGAGAAAGGAAAAGGAAACCAAAGGCTCTGGGTGCGAGGGAAAGCTTCAGTCCGTGCTGGAATGCAGATTCCAATTGGAATTCATGTAAACATGCCTGGAGTGCAGGTTGCACAAGCCAAGAAATCGCAGGTGCAGGACGTGGTCCCTGAGGAGGCGCTCGGCAGAGGTGGGGATGGGGCAGTTCCCTCCCTGCACTGAGGGCTGGGCACGGCATGGGGGACAGCGACAGAGCCCCTGTGACTGCTGTGATCCATGGCACGGGCTGTGCTCGTGCTGTGCTGCCCAGGGAGATGCTTCCTTGGGAAGGGGATAGATGACATCAGCCACTTGCCGAGACAGCCACTGTCACTGCTGACAGGGATCCTGTGTCCTCCTTTCCTTATTATTTTTTTTGCCTGCCACTGTGAGGCCACTGGAGCTGAGAGCAGGCTGAATCACACCCACCAGCGCTGCTGCACGAGGGAATTTTGGGAGATAAAACCCGAGGACCAAAGCAGAGCTGTGGAGAGCGGGAGGTCTCTCAGAGCTGCCGGGAAGGAAGGGAAGTGTCACTTCAAATCACACTGACAAGAAGTTGCCTTCGGTGCTTCCCCACTGAAGCTGCTCTGCTTCAGCTGCAGCCCAGCGAGCGTGGAAGTGCCTGGGTAATGGAGTTAAGTGTTTCCATGTATCCCAGGGAGCTGCAGCCTCACCTGCAGGAGCTGCTGTGCCGCGTGGTCACCTGCAGCACCGCGGCTGGGGCTGCAGAGCCTGGAACAATGCAGGAGTCAAATAATCCCCCCAAAGCTTGGCTCAGGGGGCAGGGGGAAAGAGGCACTCTGTGAGCCAACTGCTTCCAGGCTGGGAGAGACACCGGGTCCATCTGGGATTGCAATTTGTCTTTGCACTGAGCTGCTGTGACCCAGTAGAACATGAGCCTAAAGCAGGGAGATGGGTGGGTGCCCAACTGGGTGGGTGCTCCCTCTGTGGGTGCCCCACTCCCAGCACAGGGCTGGGAAATGTGAGTATAAACATGAGTGCTTGGCAGAAAATCTCCTTTTTGGGAGAGCTCTGCTTCCCCGGGTTTATGTGGCCTCCAGGTTAAGCACCAGCAGCAGCACTGGCTTGGCCAGTCAACCCTAAAAATACCTGTCCCATTAACCCAGTTCCATCCCAGCAGGGAGAGGGAGCAGCGATTCCCCGGAGCCCCCCCAGCTCCCCTGTGACCCCCGACTCCCCCTCCCCAGCAGCCCTGGCACAGCAGAGGCTCCGGGATGGCTGCCAGGAAAACAGCATCGAATGTAAACCCGGCTGCTCCTGAAAGCGCAGCTTAGCCCAGTTTCTCCTACATTCCCTCTGCTCTGNGAGAAGAGAAGAGAAGAGAAGAGAAGAGAAGAGAAGAGAAGAGAAGAGAAGAGAAGAGAAGAGAAGAGAAGAGAAGAGAAGAGAAGAGAAGAGAAGAGAAGAGAAGAGAAGAGAAGAGAAGAGAAGAGAAGAGAAGAGAAGAGAAGAGAAGAGAAGAGAAGAGAAGAGAAGAGAAGAGAAGAGAAGAGAAGAGAAGAGAAGAGAAGAGAAGAGAAGAGAAGAGAAGAGAAGAGAAGAGAAGAGAAGAGAAGAGAAGAGAAGAGAAGAGAAGAGAAGAGAAGAGAAGAGAAGAGAAGAGAAGAGAAGAGAAGAGAAGAGAAGAGAAGAGAAGAGAGAAGAACTCTACTGGGATCCGGACCCACCACGCCCCTCTAGTCCAAGAGCCCAGCAAATACCAAATGCTCCGTTGGTTGGAGGTGTTTTCCCTTGGCCCAGGAAGCAAAGTTCAAGTTCCCAACCAGTGTGAGGGAAGAAGGGCTGTGGGTACCTTCCCTCCCTTCCCTCCTCGTGGAGCTGGCAGCTCTCCTGCCTCTCTTATCTCTCACTGAGCAGAGCACTGAATGATTTTTGCAGCATGAGAGCTGCAGCTGGAGGCCTGTGTGTAAATAACAAACGCAGAGCCAGCGAGGAGGCAAAGCATGGGGGAGAGTCGTGCCCTGGTGGCAGAGCGGGGGCTCAGCTCTCAGGAGGGCTCTTCAAGCAGAGCACAAATTGAGAGGGTGACAAACTGCTCAAGTGGCTCCATGGCTCGCCTCTCCCGGGGCTGAGGCTCCCAGGGAGCTCAGTGCTGAGCTCTGCAATCCCGGTGCAGCTCCTCTTTCCCAGGATCCCCCTGCTCCTCCCGAACTCCTGGGGATCCGTACACAGGTCCTGATTTGCGACCGTGGCTCTGGTGCAGAAGAGCCTTTGTTTTCCTGCTGTCACTTCCAGGAGATGAGACTTACGATGAGTCTCCTTTTATATCATGACTGTAAAGATATCGTCCTTTCTTAATGCAATAAACTAATAAAAGTTGACAATAGCATCTGTTCCCGGGGTTTAATCTGCATATAGATCAGGAATGCGGTGATTCCAGAAGGAGGAAACAAGAGTTTGATGAAAGAAGATAAGATGGAAAAAATACCATCTGGAAAACAAAGGAAGGAAAGGCTGAGGCCATGACAGTAATGGGAGATTTAAAACATGACAGGCCCTAAATCAGCTCGATCTGGGATCGTACCTGGGCTCCCTGCCCGCCATGGGACACAAAGAGTTGGCTCATGCTGCCGGCAGGGGGGTCCCAGCCTGGGCCATGCCCACCCTGTCTGCTCCAGCCTCTGCTCCAGGGAGGGAGGGGGAGGACAGGCTGGGCTGGACCGGCTCCAGCTTTGGGGCTTTTCTCTTGCCGAGCAGCAAGTTTAGGGTGTGATGTGATGTCCAACAGCCTGTCCGGGACACGGGGTGGGGACACCAGGGGATGGCGGGATCCAGTGGTGCCATGAGCGAAGGAGGAGCAGTGGGCAGAGGCAGGAGAGCTCTGCAGCACAGAAGGGCCCATGAGATGTGGAGGAGCTTTTCTGTCTCAACACCTACAGCTCAGATGGTCCCTGCTCCAGGCAATCTTGTGAGATGCTTTCGTACTTTCATCCCAGAATGGTTTGGATCCCTAAAAAAGCAGGGTAGGAATTTTCCCTGGAAGCATTTTCTGCCAATCCTGTGCATGTGGATGTGCCCTGTGGCAATGCTGGCTTGGTGGAACTTGCTGGCCCGTTGTCCATCAGACACCTTGGACTCCCAGGAGGGTTCAGTGGGACTCTCAGTGGGACACTGGGGAGGACACATGGCTGCTGCTGGTGGATCCTACGGGAATATCTGGGAATGGT
The DNA here is from genome assembly GCA_013398055.1 of Ifrita kowaldi. Lineage (NCBI taxonomy): Eukaryota > Metazoa > Chordata > Aves > Passeriformes > Cinclosomatidae > Ifrita > Ifrita kowaldi. The sequence continues at coordinate 17,069 of VZRS01011432.1, forward strand.
GGCACGCCTTAGCCAGACCTCAAAACACTGGGAAGCCTTGCAGTGAGGCCGATGAGCTGACCCACACGGAGAGAGTCCGGTCCCTCTTTCGTAAAAGCCATCACAGAGCTTTAAAGGCATTTCCGCATCTTGTGCCGTGCAGGACAGAGCCTCCAGCAGATCCTCCCAGCCCGGAGTCCGAGACCAATCTTTGATATGAGACCTGGACCCCCTCCAGGCCTGCAGGCAGCAGTGGGACTGCTGGACTCTGGTTTGGCAGAGCAGAGTTTGTGGTGATGAATTACCTCTCTCTCGGGGAAGTCCCTCCCGGTCCTTCTCGTGCAGGGCCCTGACCTCCCCCTGCTCCTTTTGTCCCGCTCTCCCCAGGAAGCCCCTGCCTGGAAAAAGGCTCTTTTTAAACCAGTATTCCCAGAAGGTGACGATGCTCTGGGCCAGTCACAGCCCTCACAGTCACCCCCTGTGGTGGGGGGCAGGAAAGTTTGGGGGGGACGCACAGGGAGGGTGGAGGTGGCTGGGACGGGCTGGGATGGAGCAGTCTGGGAAGGAAAGAGCCGGGATCTCTGTGCCAGCCAGCCTCGCATCCCTGTCCTGGGGAACTGCCAGAGCCTTGCTGCCCCTCTCCTGCCATCAGCAGTGTGCCCCGGGGCCGGTGACATCACGGCGTGCGGAGGAAATGACCTCACGGGGAGGGCAGCAGCAGCCCGGTGCCAGGTGATGGCTGCAGAAGCATCCCGGCCATTCTCATGCAAATGCGGGAGGCAGGAGCGGGGAGAGGGAGCCCGGAGAAATCTGATGTGTCGGCAGAATTGTTTCTATACAGAATATTTTTCAAAGACTTCAATAAGGCAAGAGCAGCGTTTGCAAAGGGAGTGCGAACAAAGAAAACACAGCTGCATCTTGGGGCTGAAAGGAAGAGCTGGGGGGCGGCTGCGATCAGCTGGGCGGGGGGCGACAATCGGGACAGCGGGGCAGAGAATGGGCGCATTTTTCTGCAAATATTTGACGCTTTTGGATGAGTTTGCTTTAGTGCTTCTTCCCCCTTGTGCGCTCCCACTCCACAAACATTAGCACTATCAACTTTTACTGGCAGGAGAGCTCTCAGTGGGAGATCTCCGCAGCTGATTCATTGAGGGTTCGCAGGAAACGGAATTTTAAAGGGAAATTTGCATTGTAAGTGCTTTGCACGTTCGGCTAATCAAGGCGAACATCAACGCCATGAGGCTTCCATGGCCAATTACAGCACAGCTCAAATATTGGCGATGGAGCCAAGGGGGAGACGTTCTCCAAGAGACGTTCCCGGGAGATGGGAGCCGTGGCCGGGGCGTGTTCGGGGCTTCGGGGGGGCTGTGTCTGGCTGTCGGGGTGTGCGCTGCGAGGAGAACGCGGACAGCTTCCAAGCGTGGGAGCTGGGAGCCGGAGCTCATCCGTGTCCTGTGAGCAGAGATCTTGTGGCCGAGGTTTTGGGAATGCTGACAGGCGGATTGGAGAAGTGCTGACTGGAGACACGGCAAGAATTTTCAGAGCAGCTTCCAGCAGTTCCGAGCTCTGTCCTGAAGCCTTTTGATCCTGAACTCGCTCTGAAACCATGGCACAGGAGTCCTCCCGTGGTGTTTGCACCCCACGGTGATTTTCACTGGATTTGCAGAGCCCAGGAATTGTTCCTGGCTTTCCCAGCTCAGGGTTTTCATTTCTCATTCTGGCCCAAGCCTGGAAGAACAAAGAGGCCTGGGGGAAGAATATTAAACAGGATCTACAGCCTTGAAAACTGTCCTCGAACGGCAGCTTGTGACCTGTGCCACGGCTCCAGTGAGGGCCTGAGCAGGAAGTTTCAAGTCTGGCTGTAACTTTCTGTCCTTTTTCCTTTGCTTTCTGCCTTGTGTCACCAGGCAGGGAAAATCCTGCAATATTTCTGTGTGGTATTTCTGGGGTAACACCCCAGGTTACCCCGCGTAGTGCCCTGGTGCATGAGCCAGGTGTGAGCCAGGTGTGCAGCTCCTCTGTTCTCCCAAGTCTGGCTTAAATCTTCTGCTTTTTCACTCCTTTGTCTTCCTTTGTCTTCTTTATTTGCCCCAAATTTTCCTTCTTTGGAGCTATTTCAGACTGAGTTCCAAGGGGTCTGTACCATTTCTTTCAATTAACCTTCATATCAAAGAGATTGCACCATGTTCAGCAAGTGTTTTTGGAATAAATGCTAAAAAACCCCCACACTACCCTGATTTTCCTTTCTTTGCTGTTATGCCTGGTGGCATCAACACCTGCCCGTCACAGTGCTTTCATTCCTGGAACAGCTCCATCTCTAACACACTCTCCTTTTTATTTTTTTTTTTTTTTATTTTTATTTTAATGTTATTTTTCAGACACTTGTGTTTTCCTGCCTCCTTGTTCCGATTTCTTCCGTGTATTTTCTGTTTCTGCTGTCCCACCCAATGGCAGCAGGTGCCTGCCTGTGCTCGGGGGATCCTCGATTCAATTCCTCTCCCTGACTCCGAGAGCATCGCCCTCACTTTGAAGCTGCAGCAGAAATTGGGGTGGAAACTGGGGAATGGCTTCTTCTCCAAGAGAATTCAGTGCTGTGGTGTTTCCCTCATGTGCCAAAGTGCAAAGTCCACTCCTCAGGTCCCTCTGGGATGGGGAGGAGCCGTGGGATCTGTGGCAGGAGGGATGCAGCTGAATGTGAGTCTGACATCGGAAAGGGCTGATGGAAGTGGAGGGTCATGGAATGGTTTGGGTCAGGAAAGACCTTGAAGCCCATCCAGCCCCACCCCCTGCCATGGGCAGGACACCTTCTACTATCCCAGGTTGCTCCAAGCCCCGTCCAACCTGGCCTTGGACACTTCCAGGGATGGCGCAGCCACAGCTTCTCTGAGCACCCTGTGCCAGGGCCTCCCCACCCTCACTGGGAAGGATTCCTTCCCAATATCCCATCTAAATCTACTCTTTCTCTGCCAGATTAAAGCCATTCCTCCATCCTGGATCCATTCCAGGATGTCCAGGAACAAGTCCCAGCAACCATCCATTGCTGCAAGGACTCCTTTATTTTAGTTTTATTTTTAAAGAAAACTGGAGAAAAGAGAAGCTGCTGAGCACTTTGGGAAACCTGGCCTCGTCTCCAAACCTGGAATAACCAGGTTTAGTTCCTAGCCTTGGGAATGGAGCACTGGGCATCTCAACCCTGACCTGAAGGATCAGCTGGGACGGACCTTGGTTCCTTTGTTTTCCTTATGGAGGCTGTCAAGAGGCAGCGGTGGTTTTGTCGTGGAGATCCTGCTGTGACAGGAAAGCAAGGGAGCATCCCTGAAAATGGTATCCCTGCATCCCCGCATCCCTGAATGCAGATCCCACACATGCAGAATGATTTCAGATGGGAAAATCCTGTAGTTTGGTTTTTCTTCCTCCATCTTTCTGCAGCAGAGGAAGCCACAGCTCCCATGGGTGACCCCAGGAAGTGCCCGCCTGGCCCTTGGGGGACCCGGGGGGTGCCCCAGGGATGGGGCTCTGCTGGGAGGGGGCTCCTGCACAGGCCCCCCCATCCCACCACCACACAGGAGCCCTTTTTCAGGAGTTTATCCACCTGGAGCATCCTACGGGGGCCTAACAGCCCTAATTACACCTCTTCAAAGGCCTGGGGCTCTGGGCAATTTACTGGGGCAAAACTTGGGGTGCTTTTAATTAAAAGTTTCAAAAAGTTGGGCCAGTTGGGTCAAAGGAATTCTCTGTTGCTCTGACCCATTGTCCACTTGGAAATTGTTTAGCTGGGCATGTTTCCCCCCCTCTTTAATTAAAGCTGAATTAAAACACAGCTCGTTTGAGATAATGACTNCTGGATCCATTCCAGGATGTCCAGGAACAAGTCCCAGCAACCATCCATTGCTGCAAGGACTCCTTTATTTTAGTTTTATTTTTAAAGAAAACTGGAGAAAAGAGAAGCTGCTGAGCACTTTGGGAAACCTGGCCTCGTCTCCAAACCTGGAATAACCAGATTTAGTTCCTAGCCTTGGGAATGGAGCACTGGGCATCTCAACCCTGACCTGAAGGATCAGCTGGGACGGACCTTGGTTCCTTTGTTTTCCTTATGGAGGCTGTCAAGAGGCAGCGGTGGCTTTGTCGTGGAGATCCTGCTGTGACAGGAAAGCAAGGGAGCATCCCTGAAAATGGTATCCCTGCATCCCCGCATCCCTGAATGCAGATCCCACACATGCAGAATGATTTCAGATGGGAAAATCCTGTAGTTCGGTTTTTCTTCCTCCATCTTTCTGCAGCAGAGGAAGCCACAGCTCCCATGGGTGACCCCAGGAAGTGCCCGCCTGGCCCTTGGGGGACCCGGGGGGTGCCCCAGGGATGGGGCTCTGCTGGGAGGGGGCTCCTGCACAGGCCCCCCCATCCCACCACCACACAGGAGCCCTTTTTCAGGAGTTTATCCACCTGGAGCATCCTACGGGGGCCTAACAGCCCTAATTACACCTCTTCAAAGGCCTGGGGCTCTGGGCAATTTACTGGGGCAAAACTTGGGGTGCTTTTAATTAAAAGTTTCAAAAAGTTGGGCCAGTTGGGTCAAAGGAATTCTCTGTTGCTCTGACCCATTGTCCACTTGGAAATTGTTTAGCTGGGCATGTTTCCCCCCCTCTTTAATTAAAGCTGAATTAAAACACAGCTCGTTTGAGATAATGACTGTAAAAGCTATTTGCATTTTCTGTGGGTTCTGGCTGCCCAGTGGACTCTGCAGGGGGACCCTGGTTTGGGGGGAGCCTGGTGTGAGGGGAGCCAGATCTGGGGGGCCCAGGGGCAGCTCCAGACCAGCAGGGCAGTGGGACAGATGCCAGTGTCCCCACCTGGTCCCACAGCAGCCACTCCCGTGGAGGATTTTGGCTCAGAGG